>CM058231.1:30878893-31222446 GCA_030180135.1 Orychophragmus violaceus | reverse complement strand
TCAGCTAGAAAGTTTCACCTCTTCAAAGTTCAAGCTCGTCGATAAGAGGCTCCAGCCTGTCATCTTATCTCAGGCAGCTCATCAGATATCTAAGCTAAGCAGGGAACGTCCAGTAGGCAAACTCTTTGTGCAGTCCCACAAGAAATACGAGCCGACGATCTGCAACTTTCAGAACACGTTCTGCTCAGACCCTTCCATGTCCGAGCTGAATCTTCGCAGAGCAAATGCACGTCCAAGAAAAAACTAAATCCCTCCGAGCACCAATCCTTCCGAGCAGAAAATACGAGATGAGCAAATCAAGTCAATTGTCTCTCGCATTCTATCACGAGTGCCAAGCCGAACTGGACGTCGATGTTCCGAGCAACCGGACAGGAAGCTCCTGCGCGCGTACTGGTCTGCTTGCCAAGACTGGTTCTGCTCGACAACATCCGATTAAGCATGCTCGGCAACAAGATGTGACCGGTTTGCTCGGCGACTTTTCCCTTACACGATCGTATGACGATCAAATCATAACGGTTCAGCATATGTGTGTTCAGCTCGTCAACAAAGCTCCACCAAGGAATAAAAAGGGGGGTGGGAGTTGGTCCATATACACCTATACTCTCGTATCGGAAATTCCAAAATTTTCGAAACAAATCCAGACTCAAACGAAACCTTCTCGGAAATTCATGTTCGACATCTCGCAATGAGAATTGATCCCGTCCTACACGGCAGGTCCATACTCGGTGACATTCAGACCAGAGCTCGAATCAAATCTCCGACACATTCGGCGTTCTATGCTCAGCGATCTCGCTTGGAAATCTCAAATCCAAACGCGACAATCTCTGCTCGGACAAAACTGCTCGGATGTCCGCAACAAAGCTGCTTGGCTATCCGCAACGAATCTGCTCGTATATCCGCAAAAAAGGTGCTCGGATACCCGCAGCAAAGCTGCTCGGCTGTTCGCAACAAAGGCTGCTCGGAAAATCGGCATGCTCGGCATCAGACCACACTGCTCGGCTAGCGACGAAACTTGCATGCTTGTCGGTAAGCTTCTAAATCCTGATGCGCAAAATATGTCTCGGACGATCCACTCCATGCACTCAACCTGTGAAACGTTTCATTCAGCATTACCTCAATTGGCTCAGATCACGACCATGTAGCTTAACGCCTCCGCAAACGCTCAGATCATCAATCATACGCTCGGAATTGTCTGGTAAACAATAACGACTTTCTTTTTATTTCTTTCGATTTACTTGTCTTTAAAGAAAATTTAAAATTCGAACTTCGTAACATAGCGAACCATTTCAATTCATTTACTATTCCACTATCATATCATTCCGAGTCAAGTTTAGTACATTTGCATTTTTTTCTCAGCATTCTCTTTCTCGCCTGTTGATGGCCACAACATACGACCTGTTGTATCCTTTACGGATCCTAACCAATACATCCTATATGGTTGTGGTTCTATTGCATCCTCTAAATGGATAAAAGCGCGATATACAAATGCCGACCAAGTATATCTTGGTCTAATATCCGCTAGGTATACCCTAGTGATATTCATATTTGTTTGCTATCGACAACTGGAATGTAAGTCGAGATGTCTCGCAAACCCAAACTCGAAGTAAACCTCTAAACCCAGTAAACGCTGCCTAGCACACTGGTCTACGACGTCTCAACCGAATATACCTTGGTTTAATATCCTCTAGGTATATCCTAGTTGATATTTATATCAATTTACTATCGACAACGGGAATGTAAGTCGAGTGTCTTGCAAAATCCCAAACTCGAAGTAAACTTCTAAACCCAGTAAACGCTGCGTAGCACACTAGTCTACAACGTCTCGACTGAGTATACCTTGGTCTAATATCCGCTAGGTATATCCTAGCCGATATTCATTCATAGTTTACTACCGAAACGGATCCGTAAGTCGTGTATACCTCGCTAGCATCCAAACTCGGAGTATAACTCGAAACCTAGTGAAACGCTTCTACGCACACTAGTCTTAATCATCATAGGTCTGTAAGTCGAGTATATATCGCCAACCTTCGAACTGAAAACTTAACTTGAAACCCAGTTAAAAGTTTCTAAACACACTGGTCTTGATCATCATGAGTCCGTAAGTCGAGTATATCTCGCCAACCTTTAAACTGAAAACCTAACTCGAAACCCAGTTAAACGCTTCTAAGCACACTGGTTTTAATCATCATGGATTCATAAATTGAGTATATCTCGCAAACTTTGAACTGAAAACTTAATTCGAAATCCGGCAAAACGCTTCTAAGAATGCCGATTTTAAGCATCATCTCATTACCAAAATAGGTCCATAAGTCGAGAATATCTCGCTAACCTTCAAGCTCAGAACATAACCCGAAACACTTCCAAGTACAACAATCCTGGACAATATGGTCTAAGCACCAAGGATCAAACGTAGAAACAAAAAACTACATGAAACTGTTGGGGTCAAAAAATCCTCGACGAAAACAACAGCCGAAACAAGATCGGACGATCGGACACAGACAAACGTCCATTTCGGATAAACAGAATTTCGTACAAATGACAAGTTATGCGAAGCGTCGATGACTTCGTATGAATAACCTTTTATACGAAGAGATTCAACGGACAATATTTCATACGAAGCGGATAACATTTTATACGAAGCGGACAATATTTCATACGAAACAGACAATATTTCATACGAAGCGGACAACATTTCATACGAAACGGATTGATCGGACAAACACATCTTTCGACAGAAATTCCGGATAGACGAAACATCCTAACAGGCAACTTCCGAGCTGAATCATCTCGAAATTTCCTAGATAAATCAGCTCGGAATTTCCGATCTAACCAGCTCGGATCCGAACATTTCCCTTCTCATTTTCCGAGCATAATTCACTCATTCGGAAATTCCGAGCTGAATGCATCTCTTGGAAACTTCCGAGCTGAATTTGCTTCTCAAAACTTTCCGAACAGACATTCAACTTAGATCGTATAATCAAACATTTGCTGATATCTCTTTCTTCGGAAATATTGGCTTATACGTTCTTGGCCGTTAAACCAAAATCGTCGGATAAAGTTGGAGGAAATACGAATTTTGGCCCAAACATACAACATTCTTATTTCTAAAACTTTGGGTCGAATAAAGAAGTCTATGCACAAACAGACTCGGACCATCCGTTTTCAGCCCATTCGGCAAAATAGGTTAAGCCACGGAAATATAGTCGCCAAAGAGAGAAGATAAACTCGAATAAGTGAAGATGAAGATATCTCCGAGCTAAAGAGGAAACTCCGAGATGAAAATGTAAATCCTAATGGAAATGGAAACAGACGATAACAGGAAGATTTCCGAATATCTCGCGGACGAAGATTCCCGAAGCCGACTTGTCGCAGCTATATAAGGAGATAGCATTCATATGATTTAGATATAGCAAAAAACTTTAGCATCTAGACTTAAGAGTTTAGCAATTTTCTTAGCCGATTTCGTTCTTTGTACTCTCTTTTCCGATCGATTATCAATAAAATATCCTCCGGGTTCCTATTTCGTTGTGTTTACTTTTGAGATTTATGTTCCCTAAAAGTTTGCTATACAAGTATTGACAGTGCGAGTTCCGACTCTCACAGTTTGGCGCCGTCTGTGGGGAAGAGAAATTTCTGACACTCAAAAACCATCGATTAGCGGATCCAAAGATATGATTACCAACAGAAATAGAAACGTAACCGATCCACTAAATACTATGACCAACAATATGATTATTGGAGGAACACAGTACTGCCGAGATATAATAATGTTTGAGGAGTGTGAGACTGCAGACATCGACCGACCGCACAACGATCCGCTCGTTATCGAGCTGGTCATCGGAGACCTTGACGTAGCCAGGATTTTGATCGATACGGAAGTTCTGTGGATGTAATCTTCAGCGATACCTTAAGAAGGATGAACAACAGTTTATCTGAAGTATCTCCAACCCCAAAACCCTTAACATGATTCGTGTTAGACACGACAATGACCCTCGGAATGATTAGGCTGCCAGTACAAGCTGGAGGAATATCCAAAGTCGTCGAGTTCTCAGTAGCGGACGCTGGGGCAATCTACAACATGATCATGGGAACTCTGTGGGTAAACTCCATGAGAGCTGTCCCATCGACGTATCATCTCTGCTTGAAGTTTCCAACACCTGGAGGAGTCACGACGATATGAGGAAATCAAGTACAATCCCGATCTTGTTTCATGGCCGAACACAGACTCAGAAAAACCGACGATCGAGATTCCTCGAAAGCCGAAGCGACCACGGACAGAGCCAAGTCAAGGATCCGTGGAAAAATCTAAAAAAAACGAGAAAGAGCAAGAGAGCGAAGGAGAGGACGAGCCTTGTGAACCTGTGATATCAGTCTGCATAGACGATGATCATCCAAAACGATGCGTAGATATCGGAGCTAATCTCGATGACTCAATAAATAAGGCATAGTATTGTGTCTCCGGGAAAACGTTACCAGTTTCGCTTGGTCCGCGGAAGACATGCCTTGGATTAGCATAGACATTGCCTGTCACGAACTGAACGTGGACCCAACGATCAAACCCGTCATGCAGAAAAGAAGGAAGCTAGGATCTGAACGGACTAAAGCGGTCAACGACGAAGTTGAGAGGGTACTAAAAGCCGGCTCAATCATCGAAGTCAAGTATCCAGACTGGCTCGCAAACCCCGTGGTGGTAAAAAAAGAAGAACGGAAAATGGAGGGTTTGCGTCGACTTCACATATCTGAATAAAGCATGCCCCAAGGACAGGTTTCTGCTTCTGCATATAGACCGACTGGTGGAGGCGACCGCAGGAAACAAACTACTCACATTTATGGACACTTTCTCAGGATACAATCAGATCATGATGAACCCAGACGATCGGGACAAAACCGCTCTCGTCACTGACAGGGGGATATATTGCTACAAGGTTATGCCTCTCGGCCTGAAGAATGCCGGAGCAACGTATTGTTGGGGTCAAAAACCCCCTCGACGAAAACAATAGCCAAAGACTAGATCAGACAATCGGACACAGACAAATGTCTGCACCGAACAGACTAAGTTTCGTGAGAATAACCAAGTTATACGAAGTATCACATACAACAGACCCATCGGACAAACATACCTTCCAACAGCGACTGTGGATCAACGAAACAACCAGACAGACAAAGAACGAGCTGATTCATCTCGGAACCGAGCTAAACCAGATCGGAATCACCAAGCCGAACCAGCTCGGAATCACCAAGCTGAACCAGCTCGGAAGTTCCGAGCTAAACTAGCTCGGACCGAGCTAAACCAGCTCGGACCGAACTGAACCAGCTCGAAAGTCCCGAGCTAAACCAGCTCGGACAGAGCTGAACCAGCTCAGAATTCCCGAGCTAAACCAGCTTGGAAATCCGAGCTGAACCAACTCAAGTCCGAGCTGATTGCAACTAATGTGGACTCTCCGAGCTAAACAGGATCAGATCCGAACCTTTCCTTTCTCTTTTTCCAGACATGGTTTAACCCTTCGGAGATTCCGAGCTGAACGCACTTCTTGTAAACTTCCGAGCTGGACCTCGCTGAACTTTCCAAACGAATAACCAAACAGTTGCCATATTTCAAAACTTGTTGCAATCCATCTTCGGAAACATCGGCATGAACCTTCTTAGCCACTAACTTGGGTTGACGGATAAAGTTAAAAGAAATAGGAACTTATGCCCAAATATACAAAGCTTGGACGCCCAAGACTTTGGGCCAAATGAGTAAGTTCACGCGTAAATGGACTCGGATTGTCCATTCTCGGCCCATCCGGCAAATAGGTCAAGCTGCGGAAAGATGGTTGTCAAAGAAAAAAGATAGATACAAAGAAGTAAAGAAAGAGATATCTCCGAGCTAAAGAGGAAAATCCGAGGAAAAAATATAAATTTGAACGGAAAAAGAAAGGAGATAACAACAAGAAGATTTCCGAAAAACTTGCAGAAATATTCTCGAAGCCGACTTATCATAGCTATATAAGGAGATGGAAGTCATACGATGAAGGCAGAGCGAAAAACCCTAGCATCTAGACTTAAAGTTTAGCAATTTTCCTAGCCGATTCCTTTCTTTGTATTCTCTTTCCCGACCTTTTTACTCTTTTCCGATGTAACATCAATATAACATTTTCCGGGTTTACTAATTTAGTGGTTTATCTTTGAAGTTTATGTTCCCTAAAAAGTTTGCTCTACAAGTTTTGACCGTGCGAGTTTCGACTCTCACAGTTTGGCGCCGTCTGTGGGGAACTTAGAAACTTTTGACACTTAGAAACCACCAGCTAACGGATCCGAAAGAGATGGCTACCATCGGAAACGGAGACGAGACAGATCAGCAGTTGCCGATCGACGACAACACACCCAACGTTACCACAGGTAACACTTTGGAAAGCGCGACGTTACAAACACGGCCGCACCCAACAATCAACGCGACACTGTCCGAGCTGAAAGAGATGGTGGCCGCGCTGAGACAAAGGGCAGAAGAACATGAAAAAGGCAAACAACACTCTCACGGAGCAGGTTGAGAGACTGAAACCTCGGAACCGTACGCGGACATCTCGAACGGTGAACTTTGCTCTGAATGAACGAAGGCGTCTGGACTTCTCAACATCCAGAGAGTCGGCAAGAAATCCATCACAACACCGTCAGCAAACCATGGGCGAACAAACTCCCCCGGCGACTAGATCCAATCTCACGGATCCTCCTCCCATAATCCGAGGGTGAAAGTCCGCAACAGAAAAAGCCGCGGAAGGTTGCGAGAATGAAGACTCAATTCTGCATGACAATTAGACCGAACTATCCTCAGACGAGGAGGAAAGGATCGATGTGGACCGCGCATCCCCCAGCTAAGCGACGACAAATTATCAGAACAGGAGGACGCCGAACGAACCTGCCCAAGCGAGTCGCGAAGAAGCAACAAACGAAGCGAGCTCGATGAGCTCAGGGACGCGCTAGCTCAGACAACCGCGAAGATCAAAACTGTGCGGTTGCAGGTTCATCGGGCGACAAGCACCGAGCCGGAGATAGATCGAGTCCTGGAGGAAACGCGGAAAACACCATTCAAAGAGTGAATCACTTGAACTCGGATTTACAATCCGGGCAAGCTCAAAATACCATCCTACGATGGAACGACTAACCCAAAAGCTCATATGATGGCTTTCCGGATAGCAATGGGAAGAGCGAATCTTAGTCGAAAAGACAAGGATGCCGGTTTCTGTCTCCTGTTTGTAGAACATCTGAAAGGAGCGGCCCTCGAATGGTTCTCCAGACTGGAACGCGACTCCATCGGAAATTTCCAATAGCTGTCGGAGGAATTCATGAAACAATACTCGATCTTTATGGACAGAGACACCTCTGACGTCGACTTGTGGGCCTTGAGCCAGGGCAAAACAGAGAGTTTGAGAAAGTTCATCAAACGATATAAAGAGTTTCCACCAAAATCGAAGGTCTGACCGACAAGGTGGTAATCGAAGCGCTGAAGAAAGCACTTTGGTACGAGTCATACTTCAGGAAGGAGATCTCACTGACCGGCCGCAAATGATGGCGGATGCTTTGCACAGAGCAACAGACTTCATTGTCGACGAAGAGGAGATGAAAGTCTTATCTGAGAAATACAAATCTAAAAAGAAATCGAGCTAGGAAACCCGCCTATCGACAAGCACAAGGAGCGAGAAACGGACCTCGAAGCCGATCAGCATTTCACAGCCCGAAAGAACGAATGGGGCGCATAATTACCAGATCGGCTCGGATGAGCAAGAACAACGGCCAACAGAACGAAGGAAGAGCTTGTGGAACACATGGACCAGGAACCCCAGCGCTTACGACAAAAAGGCATTTTGCGATCACCACCAATCTTATAGCCATAATACTGCTGATTGTCATAGGCTGGGCATTAAACTCGCGGCAAAGCTCGTGGCCGGAGAATTGGGAGATGCAATAACCCTGAAGGACCTTGACGACGGGAAAACAGGGAATCAGCCGAATAGGTCAAACAAGAACGGCGATCCAAACGGACTAAACCGAGAACGGAACCATCAGGAAGGGCAGGCCGCAACAGGCAATAAACGGAAACGAAGCGATGAAGACCCTAAAACAAGCGGCCGTCGAAGGGTAAATGTGATCTTGGAAGGACCGCAACATGACCCAAGATCGAGACCGTCGGCCGATCCCTACCCTCGACGACCATTGAGAGCAATCACACCAAGAAGAAATACCAGGCAAAGCATGCCGAGTCGTCGCACAGATCACAGGATAACATTCGATGACATGTGGATCTCAAAGACCAATCAACCTCTAGTCGTGGAATTGATCATCAAGAATCGCCACGTGCCGAACATACTCGTCGACACCCGAAGTTTCGTAAACGTAATCTTCTGCGAAACTCTAAAAAGGATGGACATGAACTTGAACCAGGTGACACCTTCTCAGATATCCTTAACAGGTTCGCCGGACACACCATAGCCACCTTCGGAAGGATCGAATTGCCAGTACTCGCGGGAGGAATATCCAAAGACATCGAATTCTCGGTAGTCGATCGTCCAATGATCTACGGAGCAATCCTAGGGATCCCATGGATAAACGCAATGAAGGCTGTTCCGTCGACTTATCATCTATGCATCAAGTTCCCTACCCCTTCTGGAATCAGGACAATCTGGGGGAATCAAGAGCAACAGACTCCTGGCAGTTTACAGAACAATTAATCAGGCCATCGGATGAGTTCCGCAGGGAGAAGCTATCAACCCTGCCAATCGGACGATCATGCTCAACCTTTTTCCGCAGGAGACCTTGTCCTAAGAAGAGTATGTCGAAACTCGGTGCTTCAAAATACCGGATCGGATTGGGAAGGACCTTACATGATCACAAGGGAGATCCGCCCCGAAGTGTACGAACGCGAGACAATGAACAACACCAGGATAGTTAGAGGATGGACTGCGATGCATCTAAGAAGATTCCGTTACTGAAGACTACGAAACGTAAAAAAAAAACCCTTACCAATCATTTTGAACTGCGGGACGGCTTGATCCCCGAAAGGGGTACGTAGGCAGCCGGTCTTTTGATCGGTTCAGCAGTCCCTCTGATGGAACTTGGGCCATTCTATCATAAGATTGAATCCTAACCGAGTTCCAGATAGCCTAGGATCTAGGGTTTATTTAATTGAATCATCAGGAATGATCTCGTGTTTACCTGGAGATTTGCAGCGGAATGAAAAAGGTAATTGAGATCAAGTGCGCCTCAGATGTTGCGTCTCTACTGCAGTCCACACGCACACAAGCTGGAATCCGCCGGGATGCTAGTGTCGGGAATCGGATCTACTGGGAATCCTGTGTTTAGAGAGGTGGCTGCCAAAATCAACGACCAGGGTTCCAGGTCGTTCATATAAACCTATATATAGACCTGGAATGACTAAACCGATCATTGGACTAATTCCAATTCGTTTAAGTCATCAAATCGAAACATCAGTTTCGAAACCCGGCCTGTGTCGATCGACACACTACTGTGTCGATCGACACACCTCTTAAAACTCGATATCAATGTGTATCCAATACACATTGACCAGACCATGTGCCAATGATCAATCCCATACAAAGTGTATACAGCTTGATTAGGTGTGTGACCTTGTAGGTTCACATAATACCGCAATGAGTTACAACTCATTTGTCAGAAGCGGCTTCTAGCAAAACATTATGACCACCTAGTATCACATGAATTGCCCGATCTCGACTATACAACTATCATGCAGAGTAAGAACAATATGATTTCAGGACATAATCCCAACAATCTCCCACTTGTACTCGAATCATCTATTCCCATAATCCCTTTGTCGCTATATCTCGGTATGGCATAAGGCAAGAAACTGTGTCATCCTTATTATAGCCAATATCATGTTCATCGAACTCCTGATCTATACTGATAAAACAAACGACTGACAATCACCTCGTTTGAGCACGACCATGCATTTTTCTCAGTATCAAATCTTCGATGGGCCCTGAGATATTTATCTCCTGTTATATAGGAGGGACAAATCCCTTCTTGTTCCATCCCTGTTTCTACACACACTTCATGATACGCCTAAGCAATGCCTTTATAGCCGCCAGTTACGGAACGACGTTTGACAAGGTCAAAGCGTACCAATTCACATGCTAGAAAGCATGATGAACTCAGGTCTAAGGACTATACTCTATAGTCGTAATGAGAATCTCTCATGACACTGATATAACTATCCTGTAGATTTCTCATTAGCGGGTCATGTCCGATCATATGTTCACCAACATATATCTATGTGATTTACGTTGATACTCATATCAATGACTCCATGAAACTTAGTCATACGTCACCTCACATACTAGTCTTAACGGTTGTTAGTGTCCCACTTTAACAAACTACGACCAGGGACAAATATAATTTTATCTCATCTTTCACTTATAGGGTTTCATGATCAAGTCCTCAACTTGATGACCTATAAAATGAACATAAAATACTATGGGACAATTATTTAATTATCCAACAATTAAATAATGCTGATGTCAGTTTTTCATAAACATGACCATAGCATGTCTATGTGAACATCATAACTAACATAACTCCCACTAGAATCAAGACCACGTCTTCAGATATCTAGTACCTACAACAACAGCATAAAACTCATGCTTAGGTTGTGAGAGAGGCTGTGGTGTTCTTGATTGGAACCATTCCAACAAACCACACCGCTATTCATTAATAAGCCCTATTCTACGGTCCCCTGCTTGGAGCCCTTCCAACAGATATCACCGCTACACAGACAAAGAGACATAACCAGGTGGGAACCGGGAATCGTCTTTGTCCGTCTAACTACGCATAACAGATTCGTCACTTTCTCAGTTAAACAAGAACCTATCCTTAGTGTTTCTCAAACACTTGGGGATATTCCTTACAACTGTCCAATGACTTTTACCGGAACATATTGGTATCTTCTCGTCATGCTTTATGCGTAAGTTGCATCTAGACGAGCACAAAATATGGCATTCATGATGGATTCTATTGCAGAAGCACAAGGAATCACACTCATATATACTAGCTCAGCCAATGTCCAAGACACTTCATCTCGCTAAGATTATTGCCATAAGACCTTTGGCATGAAGCCATTTTGGAATCATGCATATTGGAATTGTCCAATACCTTATCAACATAAGGATTCTGACACGATCCAATTAGCCTACCCAATCTATTTCAATAGATCCTTATTCCAAGAACTCACGTGGCTTCTCCCATGCATATCGTTGAAAATGACTTCCGACCTAAGTCACATAAGACTTAAGCGACGGAACGTCGTTTATGAGAATAAGTATGTTATATACATACAGTGTGAGAATTGCAACTACGCTCCCACTAGTCTACTTGTAAACGCACGGTTCCTATTCGTTCCTGATCAAGTCAAAACTTTTGACCGTTTTAACAGAACGTAGATTCCAACTCCAAGATATTTGCTTCAATCCAGAAATGGATCGGTGAAGCTAACATGCATACCTAGCAAATTTTCGGAGTTGGGGCTCACCATCGCTCCTTGAATTTCGCATGCTCGTTACTTTTCAATGATCAACAAATCACGGCAATTGGTCACGAGAAATCACTCTCGGGTTAGTGACGGATCCATTCGGATCTGCGAACTTCAGGCTCCACAGGTGTAGGTCCTACAATACTTTGTAGATCCAACCGCTGCTCTCCCTTAATAGGTTGAGCAGCCACCTGTGTTTCTCGAATTTCTTCGAGCTGTACTTCTACTCCCACTGTTTTTCTTGGAAAGAAACTTTCTATCTAGAAAAACAGAGTTCCGAACAACAAAACTTTGTTCTCGGATTGGTTGCAAAAGTAATAAGCCTCGGTTTCCCTAGGATAACCAGCGAAGCAGCACTTATCAGATTTGGGTTCAAGGTTGTCTGTTGACCACTGCTTAACATAAACCTTGCGGTGTGGTGTCTTTCAACTGACTCTGATAGAAACCTATTTGGCGTAAATATATACATTTCTCGAGCGTATTCCTAAAAGGATAATGGAAGATTCGTGTGACTCATCATTAATCGGAGCATATCCAATAAGGTCCGATTCATTCTCTCAGAAACACCATTCAGGTCTTCCAGGAGAAATGAGCTGTGTGACGACTTCACACTCACTCGGATGATCACTAAATTCTTGACTCAAGTATTCTCCTCCGCGATCTAATCAAGGATCATTAATACTTTTGTCATTTCGGTTCTATGCTTCATTCTGGAACTCCTTTGACCATATCAAAAGATTCCGACTCGTGTCTCATCAAATGAACACAACCATACTTACTGAAGTCATCAATAAAGGTAATGAAGTACAGAAGGTTTCCTCTGGCACTAATGCTCATCGGGCCACATACATCAGTATGTGCAAGGCCCAATAAGCCTCTGGCCCTTTTTCTTTAGCTCTGCTAAAGAAGCCTTAGTCATTTGGCCCAGTAAGCAGATTCATATTTCATATGATTTATAATCAAATGAGCCCAAAAGCCCATAACTATGGAACTTCTGAATCCGCTCCACTCTATGTGGTTGAAATGACTATACCAAGGAAAAGTCGAGTTCGAGTCATCAGACTTAAACCGTTTGGTATTTATGTTATATACTGGCGAACATTGGTTTAAGATATAAAACCCATTTTTTTCAAAAAGGGGTGTTACCATAGAATATTTCATCAAGATCAAAAGAGCAAAACTTGTCTTTTATCAAAATGAAAAACATTCAAATTCTTACAAGAAAATGAAAAACATCTCTGCTTAAAGCAGGTACATAGCAGCAATTACTTAATTCAAAAACCAAGCTTGAAAGGCTCCTACAAGTGGAGAATTTCTACGGCCAATGCAGCAACCATTGCTCCATTCCAGACGCGTAGTTCCACTTGTCCTTTCTTCAACATTCTACTGTTGCTTAGGCCCTGCATATTTCAAAAATATCAGTACCACAACTAGTATCCAATACCTTTGTAGAACTTGAAGTGATAACACAATACCTGAAGAAGAAGTCCCGTACATCTCCTTCATCTCTTGTGAATCTTCCAAGAATTTAATGCAATTTCTCTTCCAATGCCCAAGCTCTTCACAGTAGCAGCACTTACCAACATCAGATGGGCCAGACTTGGGCTTATAAGATGACACAGGCTTATCCTGATTCCAAATCTGGACGGCCTTGCCTCCGCCCTTCTCTATACAAGATTTCTCAAACCTTTTACCCTTTATGATGTTTTGCTCAGCTGTCTTGAGCATTCCATGCAGCTCAGTCAACGTCTTCGTCAAGCCATTCTTGATGTAGCTCTTGATAAACTTATCATAACTTGACGGCAGTGACTGCAGAATGATCTCAGTAGCCAACTCTAGGCTAACAGGACAATCCAGTTTCCCCAGGTTATCAATGTAACCCATCATTTTAATGACATGAGGACTCACTGGAGCATCCTTTGGTAGCTTGCACCCAATGAGAGACTTAACCATCTGGTATCTCTCAACTCGTGCCTGATCCTGAAACATCAGTTTCAGGCTGGTGATCATCTCGATTGGCGACTCCATGTTCTCGTGTTGACTCTTTAAGTCCGAGTTCATGGTAGCCAACATCAGACCACACACATCTACCTCATCAATATAATGCTTATTCCAAGCATCATATACTGCATGCGAGGCATTGGTCCCAAGCCTCTCGGGGAGAGATTTCTCAAGGACATAGTCCTTACTCTCTTGCTTGAGAATAAATCTCAAGTTCCGATACCAATCCAGGAAATTTGATCCATTTAACTTGTCCTTCTCAAGGACGGATCGCAACGAGAAAGTAGTTTTAGACATAGGCTGAAATCTAAGAAAAGAAAATTTTAGTTATGAAGTTCAGGAAATGAGAAATCTTATCTAATAAGAAAACTCGCATTATATTCAAACAATGTTTCCTCTTTGAATATAATGATCCAAGACCCATACTTCACTAAAATATGAGTGGACGACTCGCCATCACTCAAGTTTTAGTTATCTAGGTAGGCAAATCATTGCTAATTGTACCCAGTACAACTCTTGGTCGCAGATAAGACAATCCATGTCTCATCCACTCTGACGTCTCTGGGCCCATAACTTCTGATAGCCCAGTCAAGTTAAACCAATCTCTTCAGTCTTGTGATCATTGACAGTCGCACTGCAAGTCTATCAATGATCACCTGCCTTACTCATGTAATTGTAGATACCAAGGACTCCAAGACTATCCAACAACGAAACGAGTCTTGACAGTAGAGAAGATTGGGCAAGACATCAAGGTCACTTGATATTTAGTTGAGGAAACAAAACTCTAAAAGGTTAGTAAATCAATCTCTTAGGTCATGTAATTTTGATGTCAAGCACTGCAAGTCCATCAACACGATTACCTGCCTTACTCATGTAATTGTGGACACCAAGCTCTTGGCTAGACTATCACAACAACGAAATGAGTCTTGGGCCTTGATTGGTAGAGCGTATAGCAGAGCAGTAGCTGTAAGGAGTAGGAGCATTAAGTTACTAAAGCTGTAAGCTATTAAATGTTAAATTGAATATATATGATTGGTATAGCTGTGAGCATTTGAAAATAAAATTACTAAAATAGATATATACATGTAAGAGATTACATATAAACATATACACGTAATATTACCTTGCTTGTTGGTTGCACTTCTTCCTGTGGACTAGACATGGTGAAACTGTTTACAAAAATACAAAAAATATATTAATTGTTATATATAAGCAATTGTCTCTATCTCCTTCCAACTATTTACGTGTTATAACAGAGGCCACCAATTATGATACATGAAAATAAGAGATTACTATTCTAAAGGCTTTTATTATGTAACCTATCAAAGAAGAAGAAAGATCAAATGCTTGAATTGCTCTAAATTATGAAACTTATCAAATACAAGTAGTGACGTGAAAAGAAAACTTACAAGATTGCTCTGAAATTTATGCCGCTGAAGTTATTGTGTATTAGGTTAAAATATGAAGACAAATTTATAGAAAATCTCAATGGCATCAAGAGAAAATTGATTAAATAAATAAGGGTATTATTGTACTTTATCTTTTTAATAAGGCATAATGCTTGGAAAAGACTCAATTAAAGAGCATTAAACCCACGAGCATATAAGAGCCTATATGCTTTATGTTCTGCTCTATTAATTATCTTTGATTGGCTTATAAAAAGCATTAAGCCCAAGAAAATGCATTACCAATCACCCTCTTGACAGTTGACCATATTGAAACTAAGCTTTGATCTAATACACATCCAATGTGTATCATAATGGAAATAGAACATGTTTAACTTCTAATTTTAATTGAGTTTTTAATTGTTCTAATAGACCAGGTTTAAGTCGAGTTTGGTTTTGCAAATTCAAGATTCAATAACCAGAATTGCGAGCACTGTGTCGATCGACACAGACCATGTGTGTCGATCGATACCACCAAACAAACCGGACTTCTATAACCGGTTAAACACCGGTCAATCCAATTGAACCGAAATTAACCGGTCAAACCGGTTTAACCAATTGCGATAACCGGTCCAATCCAATTGAGCCGGTTCATCCAGTCAAACTGATCTTAACCAATCAAATCGGTTTATGCTAATTGAGATAACCAGTTCAATCCAATTGAACCAATTCATCCAATTTAAAACGATCTGATCTACCTTAACCAAGCATGATAACCAGTTCAATCTAATTAAACCGATCAACCAATCGCAAGGCCTGTGTCGATCGACACAGTAGGGCAACAGGGAACTCAATTCTAAGAACGAAACCCTAAAATTTTATAAGCGTTTTCGCGGTGTGTTGACCGACACAAGATTAGTGTCGATCGACACTGTGCGAAAACACAAGTTCATCGTTTTTGATACGAAACAAAATCCGAGATAATTTTCATCAAAACGAAAACCAGCAAGCAATAACCTCTTCAAATAAATCATTATTCGAATTACATGCATCAGATTCAATGATTAAAACCCTAAGGCTCTGATACCACTGATGGAACTTGGGCCATTCTATCATCAGATTGAATCCTAACCGAGTTCCAGTTAGCCTAGGATCTAGGGTTTATTTAATTGAATCATCAGGAATGATCTCGTGTTTACCTGGAGATTTGCAGCGGAATGAAATAGTTAATTGAGATCAAGAGCGCCTCAGATGCTACGCCTCTACTGCAGTCCACACGCACAAGCTGGAATCCACCGGGATGCTAGTGACGGGAATCGGATCTACTGGGAATCCCGTGTTTAGAGAGGTGGCTGCCAAAATCAACGACCAGGGTTCCAGGTCGTTCATATAAACCTATATATAGACCTGGAATGACTAAACCGATCATTGGACTAATTCCAATTCGTTTAAGTCATCAAATCGAAACATCAGTTTCGAAACCCGGCCTGTGTCGATCGACACACTACTGTGTCGATCGACACACCTCTTAAAACTCGATATCAATGTGTATTGGATACACATTGACCAGACCATGTGCCAATGATCAATCCCATACAAAGTGTATCCAGCTTTCTTAGGTGTGTGACCCTGTAGGTTCACATAATACTAGCAATGAGTTACAACTCATTTGTCATAAGCGGCTTCTAGCAAAACATTATGACCACCTAGTATCACATGAATTGTCCGATCTCGACTATACAACTATCATGCAGAGTGAGTACAATATGATTTCAGGACATAATCCCAACACCCTCCTCTCAAAAGGGGGGGGGGAGTGGGTCCATGTATATCTATACTTCCAAATCGGAATTTGAATTTTTTTAAACAATTCTCGGACTATTCAAATATTTGGGAATATCCAAGGAACTATCTCGGCAATTCCCAGCAAATCAACTAGGAAAATCCAAACTGATCAAACTAGTTCGGAACGTTCCAGCAACTCGGCTAGAACTTCCTAGCAAACCAACTAGGAAAGTCCGAGCAGATCAGCTAGAAGCTTTCAGACAGATCAGCTAGGAAAATCCTTGCTAGCCAACCCAGCTCGGGCCTCCAAGCTAAACCATATAGGATCCATGCTAAACCAGCTCGGATCCATGCTAAACCAGCTCAGAATTTCCGAGATGAACCAGCTCGGATCTGAGCCAAACCAGCTCGAAATTTCCGAGCTGAGCCGACTTGGATTCCTAAGCTCCGCGGAATTCCACACAACATATCATTGCTGGAGACGCAACACACCTGCAAAAGTTCAACTACCTGACCATGCCCTTGAAATTATCCGGTAACAAAAATTAACCCTTTTTCTCCTTTTCATTCCAGTCCATTTTTTCTTAGATCAAAATTAGAATATAAACTTTGTAAACTTAGAATTCACATACTATTACGACGCATGCATAGTTGTTAGGAATAGCTTATCTTGTCCGCCGACGACAACGACGGACAAACACATACATCCATCGTGGATATTAGCCAACACGCCTTATGTGGATTGAGGCTCTATACATCCAACAATCGGATAAAAGCGCGCTATATAAATTATAGATACCGCCAAGGTATGTTTATTATCGGCAAAGGGAACATAAGTCGAGAGGTTGACGTAAGATCCCAAATACGGGTTGTTGACAGGTCTTCAAATCCGCCGCACCAGTACTGGAGACGATAATAGACCTCAAAATCCAGTATGACGCTACTCAGCACACTGGTAAAATGACGTTCTAATCAAGTATATCTTGGTTCGGTATCTTTGAAAGGTAGTCCTGCGGATACCGGTTTATTTTCGGTGAAAGAAAGATGCGAGGTGAGAGTCTCGCAGAAAGTCGGGATCAAAAATCTAAACCCAGTAAAATACAGCACACTGGTCTCGACAACGTCATTATTTAGTACACGACCGACTTAGGAATGTAAGACGGAAGACCCCGCACTAGTACAAAAGTCAACCGTAAAACTCCTAAAAACCCAGTAAAACGCTTCCAAGTACACTGGTCTAGACATTATAAGTCCATAAGAGAAAAACGTATTGTTATGTCTCGGGCTCGAAATCCAGTAAGACGCTTCCAAGCACACTGGTCTGATCATTGCGAAACCCAGTAAGACGCTTCCGGGCACACTGGTCTAGTCATTATAAGTCCGCAAGAGAAAAAAAAAACATGCCGTTATTTCTCGGACTCGAGACCCAGTGAAAACGCTTACGAGCACACTGGTCTAGTCATTACAAAACCATCAGAGAAAAACTTTTTATCTTTCCTCAGAAAACGCGGTAAAACGCTTCCAAACACATTGGTCCGAACATCATAAAAGGCACAAATCCCCGAGCTAAACCAGCTCGGAAATTCCGAGCTGATCTAGCTCGGGTCTGAGCTGAACCAGCTCGGAAATTCCCAAGTCAATCAGGCCAATACGGTCTATAAAATGAGTTCCAAGCTCTTTCAGAAATTCCAAATCAAACATAATACATTAAAAGGACATTTTACTTCGAAATACAAAGAAGGACTAAAAGCGTCGAAATCTTCCGAATGTTCAAAGGAAACAACAAACACGATTCATATCCGCGATCCTAAAACCAAGCATCTCCTTGGGATGAACTGGCAATATCGCCTTGGAACAAAGATGGATCAACGCAATCCTCAACTTCGGTGATCAACCAATTGTAATCAAAGATGTCTTCCTCTCCCGGATGGATCCTCGACATTAGGTCCGCCTCTTCGGATTCAAACGCAGGAGGATCCTTAGATCGCAAGTCGGCGATCAAATCCAGGTTGCTCCTTGCCGCTACGAATTGACTTTGCCTCTCTATAGCCGAAGGCAGTTTCGAGAAGATCTTTTGAAACTTGGAAAATCGAGATGCAATTTTTTTCAGCATCACTCTTTTCCCCCTTTCAGCCGCATTCCAAAGAGAAACCTCACGGTTGACCTCCCTCTCGGCGAGTTGAGTTCTCAAAGCCTCAACTTCAGTAAAAGCCGCGTTCCTCTTGACATCGAGGGAAATTCTCGCTGTCTCAATTCATTTCTTCCACCTTCAATGGAAGCTCTCACAGCAGCAACAGACTCCACCAAGCGTGCGTTGTCAACAGAACGCCTTGTAAATCGATCCCGAATCCCTCGAAGCTTCTTATCGGATTCAGCAGTGTGGCGATTAACCGAAGCCCATGCCTGAAACAATTTCGAACGAATTAACAAAGTAGCAAGATAAGATCGTGCGCTTTACAGCAAAGTGGAGAGACTAACCCTTAGCATCTCCTGCCCAGCACTGGCAAGGGAATCACCACAAAACATGCCTTCGTATTGTGTCGGGAAATCTCCGGGATGACGGACATTCGCGCAAAAGCTAGCAACCCCGGCGGTATTGGCATACATGGGATCGCCACCATCATGACCAAACCGGGCCGAATCAAAGCGAGGCTGCGGAACCTCAAAATCTTTCCCATGTCTTTTCCTGGACCTTCGACTGGATTCGGGCGCAACAACCCGATCCAAAGACTCCGACAAAAGAACTTGCGGAATATTCATCTCATCACCACTATCGGCACCGGTACAAACTCCAGGAATGCCTTCACCCAGAGTAGGATCTTGGCCAATCCATTCATCGAAGTCGTGAAAGTTGAAATCGGGAAGCTCGACCCCTTCCGCGAGCCATGGAGATATTAAATCATCATTTTGGATAACCACGTCATCTGGGCGCTCATCATCAGCATCTACTTCCCCATCGGTCCTCGCCGCTCGACGAACCATATCCGCCTGACTAGCACTGATAACACGCTCAAGCGTGAAGTGCTGGTTCCAATTCGTATCCCCATCCTGAAGCGCCCAAACGAGAGGAACAACCTGCGGCGGGCACGTCAAGCAAAAGGCTTTCGCTGAAAAAAATGAAAAAAAAAAAATTATGAGAAGGTCCACAAGATACGAATCTAAACGACGGAAACAACTAAGTCGGCTACCGAGTTTTCCCCATTTCGATTTCATCAAGGGAATACAAGCATCTCCAACAGACGCCTCGTCGATCAAAACATAGAAGAAATGATGCCTCCGGTAACGTATGATGAGTTCGTGAATCGGAAATAAGAGAAAGCACGACTCGACAATGTTGAACCAATAGGATTCGGGATTGGTTTCTTTTTTCTCGGACAGGTTTTCTTCGGTTTCTCTGGAGGGAAATTCCAATAACGCAAGAATTCCTCCTGGCTAACGCGAACATCCTCGATGTCCTCTTTAATCGTAGCACCTAGATCCGGACCATATCCTGGAGACACAACGCCTGCTATGACCGAAGGACGAGACCGACCAGCACGGGACCTGGTCGACTCCCAAACCGCAGAAGACTCCCCTTCGGAAGAAAAATCAGCATGACCACGGTTTGGTACACGATCCACCATTTTTACCCAAAGATGCCGTCGAACAGAACAGAAAGTTCAAACTTAGAAGAGATCCAAAGCCTCTAAACTCACAAGAACAGAGCAGAAAATCTTGACAAAAACTCATAAAATCTAAGAAGAAGTTAGAGAGAGAAGTTACCTTTGGTTTATTTTCTAAGGAGAGAGGAGTGGAAAATGAAGAATGAAGGGGTGAATACTTATAGAATTCACAAAGGCATAGGATTTTGAAATAATTACTTTTTAATCATATTGTCACAAGCATGCCCGAGCAAATCATGATAAAACGGATCATGAGTAGGCATGGTGTCGGAATGTCTCAACATGAAAATTGATCGGTTGAAGTTCTTTCGGACAATCGTTTTCGCCCCGAACACCGAATAACCTCGCCATCATCACATTCGAGTCTGACGAGCTGGGGGCTAACTGTTGGGGTCAAAAACCCCCTCGACGAAAACAATAGCCGAAGACAAGATCAGACAATCGGACACAGACAAATGTCCGCACCGGACAGACTAAATTTCGTGAGAATAACAAGGTTATACGAAGTATCACTTACAACGGACCCATCAGACAAACATACCTTCCAACAGCGACTGCGGATCAACGAAACAACCAGACAGACAATGAACGAGCTGATTTAGCTCGGAACCAAGCCAAACCAGCACAGAATCACAGAGCTGAACCAGCTCGGAAGTTCTGAGCTAAACTTGCTCGGATTTCCGAGCTGAACCAGCTCGGATTTCCGAGCTGAACCAACTCGGAATTCCCGAGCTAAACCAGCTCGGAAATCTGATCTGAACCAGCTCCAGTCTGAGCTGGTTGCAACTAATTTGGACTCTCCCTGCTAAACCGGCTCAGATCCAAACCTTTCCTTTCTCTTTTTCCAGGCATGGTTTACCCCTTCGAAGATTTCGAGCTGAACGCACTTCTTGTAAACTTCCGAGCTGGACCTCGCTGAACTTTCCAAACGAATAACCAAACAGTTGCCAAAGTTCAAAACTTGTCGCAATCCATCTTCGGAAACATCGGTATGAACCTTCTTAGCCAATAACTTGGGTTGACGGATCAAGTTAAAAGAAATAGGAACTTAGGCCCAAATATACAAAGCTTGGATGCCCAAGACTTTGGGGCGAATGAGTAAGTTTAAGAGTAAATGGACTCGGATCGTCCATTCTCGGCCCATCCGGAAAATAGGTTAAGCCGCGGAAAGATGGTTGTCAAAGAAAAAAGATAGACACAAAGAAGTAAAGAAAGAGATATCTCCGAGCTAAAGAGGAAAATCCGAGGAAAAAAATGTAAATTTTAACGGAAAAAGGAAGGAGATGGAAGGCATACGATGAAGGCAGAGAGAAAAACCCTAGCATCTAGACTTAAGAGTTTAGCAATTTTCTTAGCCAATTCCTTTCTTTGTATTCTCTTTCCCGACCTTTTACTCCTTTCCGATCTAACATCAATAAAACATCCTCCGGGTTTACTAGTTTAGTGGTTTATCTTTGAAGTTTATGTTCCCTAAAAAGTTTGCTCTACAAGTTTTGACCGTGCGAGTTTCGACTCTCACACGTATCAAGGATTAGTAAACAAAATGTTCGCTGAACAGCTCGGAAGAACCATGGAGGTATACATAGACGATATGCTGGTCAAGTCCCTTGAGGAAAAAGATCACGTAGAACATCTACGGGAATGTTTCGGACAACTGAACAAGCATAACATGAAGCTCAATCCGACCAAATGCAGATTCGGACTGGTATCCGGAGAATTTCCTCGGATACCTCGTAACTCACCGAGGCATCGAAGCAAACCCGAAACAGATCAACGCCCTGATTCAAATGTCCTCGCCGACAACAAAGCGCGAAGTCCAGCGATTAAAGGGATGCGTACCGGCGCTAAACAGGTTCATCTCGCTATCAACCGACAAATGTTTGCCTTTCTACGACACCTTAAGGGGCAACAAGACTTTCGAATGGTCGTAGAAATGCGAGGAAGCTTTTCAACAGCTGAAGATATATTTGGCGAATCCGCCGGCATTAGCAAAACCAATCGAAGGAGAACCTCTGTTCCTATACACGGCAATATCAGCTACCGCAGTGATTGGGGTTCTTATCAGAGAGGATCGTGGGGAACAAAAGCCAATTTTCTACGTAAGCCAAACGCTAACGGATGCGGAAACTCGCAACCCACAAATAAAAAAACTAGCACTCGTACTGGTGTTGTTCGCTCGAAAGTTAAGGCCATATTTCCAATCTCATTCCTTTCCGTTACGGACGATCCTCCATAGTCTAAGCCAGTCCGGGAGATTAGCCAAATGGGCGATAGAACTCAATGAGTTCGACATCGAGATCCAGAACATGCGCGAAGTCGCAAGTACTAGCAGATTTCTTGGTCAAACTATTGCAAGAAGGATCGGAGGAACTAGCAGAAGACTCAGATTGGTTACTCCATGTTGACGGCTCCTCGTCAAAGCAAGGGTCTGGAGTGGGCATCCGCCTGAAATCGCCAACCGGAGAAATCTTAGAGCAATCCTTCCGCTTAACTTTCCATGCTTCAAACAATGAAGCAGAATACAAAGCTCTAATTTCCGGGCTAAGACTAGTCCACGCTTTAAAGATTCAAAACATACAAGCATTTTGCGATTCAAAACTAATCGCAAGCTAATACAGCGAGAATACGAAACAAGGGATGAAAGGATGGAAGCATACATGAAAATCGTCCAGGACTTGGTAAAACCACTTAAGAACTTCAAGCTAAAACGAATTCCTCAAGGAGAGAACGCACCCGCCGATGCATTAGCAGCCCTCTCCTCGACATCGGAACCAGGCTTGAAGCGGATCATTCCGGTAGAATTTATCGAACACCCAAGCATCGAAAATTCTGGAACGATCAACCTAGCTTATCCACCCGAAGAAAACGACAAAAACTTTCCACCAGGAGAAGACAATGTCGATACGAACGTACGAGCCGAGGGAGAATACGGCTGCGACAATGGATGGATAGAAACGATTCGTTCGTACATAACGAACGGCGAACTTCCTGAAGATAAATGGACAGAGCGCAAAGTCAGGGTATAGGCTGCTCGCTATGTTTTGATGGAGGGAAATATAAACAAGTGGAGGTTATCGGGTTTCCTAATGTCAGGCGTCGAAGGAAAAGAAGCGAAACTAGTCATGGAAGAAGTCCACAGTGCCTCATGCGGAAATCTTTCTGGAGGGAGAGCGCTGGCAATCAAGATCAAGCGTCACAGCTATTTTTGGCCGACAATGGTCAAAGACTGTGAGAAGTTTTCTCGGAAGTGCGAAAAGTGCCAGAGACATGCTGTCAACCGGCCGAACTACTGTCATCGATCTCGGCACCTTACCCATTTATGCGTTGGTCGATGGACATAGTGGGGCCGCTTCATCAATATAAATAGAAGCGATTCATCCTCGTCCTAACAGATTATTTCTGAAAGTGGATTGATGCCGACTCTTATGCCATCATCAAAGACGCCCAAGTCAAACATTTCGTATGGAAGAATATTATATGTCGACACGGAGTGCCATACGAGATCGTTACGGACAACTTCATTTCAACACGCTTCGACGCTTTTTGCGAGAAGTGGAGGATACAATTACAAAAATCAACGCCGTCATACCTCAGACTCAATTTCGAAACCCAGTAAGACGCTTCCGAGCACACTAGTCTAATCATTACGGAATCCACAAGAGGAGTACGTTTTGTTACTCCTCGGACTCATTTTCGAAACCCAGTAAGACGCTTCCGAGTACACTGGTCTAATCATTACAAAGTCCGCGTGGGGAGAATGTCCTGCTACTCCTCGGACTCGATTTCGAAACCCAGAAAGACGCTTCCGAGCACACTGGTCTAATCATTACAGAATCCGCGATAGGAGTACGTCTTGCTACTCCTTGGACTTGCTATCAAAATCCGATAAGGCGTCTCTGAGCACGCTGATCTGAATCAAACACATATCCGCAAAAAAAGATGCTCCTTGTAAAACTATCCAAAACTAGTCAACGACAATACGATCGCTCACTCTCACATAAACTAAGCATATCTAAAATTCCGAGATGAAGCCCGGAAATCCCGAGCTGACCAAATTCCAAGCTGAAGCTCGAAAATTCCAAAACCAGTCGTCTCAAAAGTTTCGAGATGAAGCTCGGAAATTCAGAACCAACTGCCTCAGATCATCCAAAACGACTATCTCAGATTTTACGAGCTAACTCGATTTCGTTCTCCGAATAAAGTTTTTGGATACTCTAAACTTATAAAACACAATATGACGCGACGTCTACGGGCGAGGATCAACCGAAAATACCGCAAAATGATCTCGAAGACAAAAGCATTTTATTTAAAAAGCGAAGAGTTCATAAAACGAAATGACCAACCATTCCGGGAAGAAGGAACGACAACATCCGAAGCAATAACACAAACAAACACGGTTTTCAGAGATAGGAACCATAGACATTGGATACGCCGGCCGACTCCGCATAGTCAAAAAGGGAAGTGTCCCATTGCAATGGCCCGCCAGAATCTCCCGAGAAAGGAGAAACGTTGAAACAATTCTCCGCCTTGGCCATCAACATGTCGTACTCAGGGACGTCGTTCGCAAGAAGCTCTGCTTCGTACTCTCGAGCTTCTCATCCTCAGCCTCGAACGCTGGAGGATCCTGTACCTTCAGCGCAGCAATCATTTCAAGGTTACTGTTCGTCTCAATGAAGTCACAGTGTTTCTTCTTGGCCGCGGGAAGCTTGGCGAAAATACCGCGAAGTTTCCCGAAGTGGGGCGAGAACTTATCGAACATCCCTTTCCTCCCTTTCTTGGTTACCTCTTTCAAGGCAACCTCACAGGAAGAGTTTTCCTCCGAAAGCTTCAGTTTTAGAGCTTCGGCTTCGGCAAGAGCCTCCACCCTTTCGGCATCAACGGAATGCCGCGCCGCTTCAAAGTCAGCCGCCTCAACTTCATGCGTAGCTTTTAACTCAGAAAGAGAAAATTATAGTTTCTGGTTATCAGCAAGATATTTGCAGAACAGGGCCTGAGCTCCTTGGATTACTTTCTCGGACTCAGCAGCTTGCCTGTTCACCGACGCCCATGCCTAAGACAAAAATGTATATAAATCAGTAAACGACCACTTAAATCAAAGAGGGTAAATCTCTACCTTTAAAGCCGTAGAACATGTCCTCATACAGAACCGGAACATCGCTTGCGTGCCATACTCCCGAGCAGAACCTTGCATCTTCTGAGATATTGTCATAAATAGGACCTCTGGACCTCGGAACGCTCGGAGCAGATTTTGGGACGGTTCGAGGAACTTCAGCCTCACCATCCCTCCTGATTCGTTTCTTTCTCTTCTCGGGCGGAACGCTCTGAGCCTCCAAACCCAAGACCGGTCACAAAGATATACGGCGAGCGCCAGAGCTTTGGCCAGTTTCCAATCCACCTGCAGCCATAGGAACATCTTGGTTAAGCGACACACCTTGAATGGCTTCCCGGCCGTTTCCAACAACCTCAGACGCCTTCTCTTCACTTTTCCGCCTCTTTTCGTTCGCCGCCGCTTTCCTCCTGGCTTTCGCGAGTTCACGCTTGGACAACGGAAGAGGTTCGCTCTGGAATGACATCGTCCTAGTTGTCGCAATCCTTCTGAAAAACGGAGGTAAAAAAACTATCGGCCGAAAAGCATTCAAAAAAAAGAAGAAGAATGACGTTCAAGGATGTTCAATGGAGAAACTAGAGAGGGAAACTTACCGAAAATCTAGAGAGAATGAAGTGAGTGAAGAAATGAATGAAGAATATTTATAGATTTCTTCGAAGGCGTGGGGGTAGGTTCATAATTTCACGTGGTTTCTTATAGATTTCACAAAGGCATGTGACTGTGAGATGATTACACTTGAATCATTTTTACACAAGAAAGCCAATTACTGCTAGAGTACGACACTTCGTACAATCCGTCGTCGCGAAGGCAATAACATGAAAATTGACTGAGGTTCTCTCGGACGATTGTTTTCGCCTCGAATACAAAATAACCTCGCCATCATCGCAGTCGAGTCTGACGATCTGGGGGGCTAACTGTTTGGGTCAAAAACCCCTCGACGAAAACAACAGCCGAGAACAAGATTGGACGATCGGATACGGACAAACATCCATTTAGGATAAACAAAATTTCGTACAAATGACAAGTTATACGAAGCGTTGATGACTTCGTATGAATAACGTTTATACGAAGAGATTCAACGGAAAATATTTCATACGAAGCGGACAATATTTCATACAAAACGGACAATACTTCATACGAAGCGGACAACATTTCATACGAAACGGATTGATCGGACAAACACATCTTTCGACAAAAATTACGGATAGACGAAACATCCGAACAGGCAACTTCCGAGCTGAATCAGCTCGGAATTTCCTAGATGAATCAGCTCGGAATTTCCGAGCTGAACCAACCAGCTCGGATTTTCCGATCTAAACCAGCTCGGATCCGAACATTTCCCTTCTCATTTTCCGAGCATAATTCACTCCTTCGAAAGTTCCGACGTGAATGCATCTCTTGGAAATTTCCGAGCTGAATTTTCTTCTCAAAACTTTCTGAACAGACATTCGACTTAGATCGTATAATCAAACATTTTCCGATATCTCTTTCTTCGGATCCGCAACTAGCCGCGGTCCGTCTTCGGAAATATCGGCTTATACGTTCTTGGTCGTTAATCCAAAATCGTCGGATAAAGTTGGAGGAAATACGAATTTTGGCCCAAACATACAACATTCGTATTTCCGAAACTTTGGGCCGAATAAAGAAGTCTATGCACAAACGGACTCGAACCATCGTTTTCAGCCCATTCGAAAAAATAAGTTAAGCCACGGAAAGATAGTCGCCAAAGAGAGAAGATAAACTCGAATAAGTGAAGATTAAGATATCTCCGAGCTAAAGAGGAAAATCCGAGATGAAAATGTAAATCTTAACGGAAATAGAAACAGACGATAACAGGAAAATTTCTGAATATTTCGCGCACGAAGATTCTCGAAGCCAACTTTCCGCAGCTATATAAGAAGATAGCATTCATAGGATTTTATAGCAAAAAACCCTAGCATCTAGACTTAAGAGCTTAGCAATTTTCTTAGCCGATTTCGTTCTTTGTACTCTCTTTTCCGATCGATTATCAATAAAATATCCTCCGGGTTCCTATTTCGGTGTGTTTATCTTTGAGATTTATGTTCCCTATAAGTTTGCTCTACAAGTTTTGACAGTGCGAGTTCTGACTCTCACAGAAACGTTTGTAGAATGCATATGAAACTGCCCGAAAAGATTTTGAGCAATACAGAACCAACTCAGACAATCTTCCTTGGACATCCTCCTCGACAACGTTCTTTCCAAATGTTGTTCTTTCTGTTCAGCATTTTGTACCACGAACGTAAATCGTCGACCAAACCACACAAGGACCTAACATGTTTGAATCAAACAAGGCATGTTCGCCGGCATGCTCGGATCCTTGCTCGAAAATTTATATACTCTACTTAGATAATCGGACTAACGATTCTTTGTCAAAATACGGAATGTAAGTCGAGAGACCTCACAAGCTTTAGACTCTTAAGTAAATCTCTAAACCTAGTAAACGCTTCTTAGGACACTGGTTTACGACATGTTCATTGTCAATACGGACATGTAAGTCGAAACTACATTGCGAGTTCTAAGCTGACAACAACACTAAGAACCCAGTAAACGCTTCTTATCACAATGGTCTATAATATCTCGAGACATCGAAACAAGGACTATAAGAGAAACACTCTTTACGCTCGTCTTAAAATCGAGCCGCAAGCTAACTGTTGGGATTGAAATCCCCTCGACGAAATAAATAGTCGAAAACAGTCCAAGTGTTATGTTTGGGCTTAATTGGCTTTTCGTATAACTATATGCTTCGTATAGTTGGCGTTTCGTATAACTATATATTTCTTATATACCACATTTCGTATAAAATATACGAAAACTACTCAGCAGAGCTTCCGAGCAATTAGAATGCTCAAATGGACCGCTCAGACAGACGTGGTGCTCGGCAAAATCCGCGAGCAAGCTCGGATGATCGGACAATCCGAGCTGCTCGGCTGCTCGGATGGTCCGAACAGCTGGACCGATTGATGCTTGGATGATCGGATTTTCGCCCGACTCTCACCGGCTCGGACGAAGCTACTCGGCAAACAAGTATGTTTTGTATCTCGATGTGCAGGTTCTGATCAAAAGACTCATGTCGTATAAACTGCACTTCGTATAAACTGCGCTTCGTATAAATTGTGCTTCATATGAACTGTTCATTTCGTATATAATATACAAAACTGCTCGGAAGACCACCCTTCGGAAAAACCTGCTCGACAACTCCGCATGTGAGCTTTGCTCAGACGATCCAAGCTGCTCGGCTGCTTGGGTGCTCGGACGGTCCGAGCAGACCTGATCTTCAGTTCCGCGTACACCTTGCACGACGAACTGATCTGCTCGAAAACATTCTGCTCAGCAACGTCATGTTCAGCAACGTCATGCTCTCCTCCTTGACAAATTGTGCTGCCAGGAATTTCCAATCATTCCATCATGCTTGGCGCCATGAAAATATGGTCTGATTGGCAAAACTTCCTGCTCGGCGCATTAACTTGTCATGTGACGATCTGCTCGGTTCACTTTCTTTATTTGTTTGACATCGTCGTAATCCATCTTTCTCGAAGCTGGACAAATTGCCAAGGAGACTCTCTCGGTTTATCGATATTTTACCTTCAAAACACGGTCGAACAATACACTCCCATATGAGTATTTCGTACATGCTCGTATATTCAAAACAGTTCAAAACTAATCCTGCTCGGCTTGACGACGCCTGTTCGGCGAAAAGCGTGATCAAGACCGGCAAAAGAAATTTACAGACCAAACAAGGCGAGAAGTTAAATTTGAAGTTAAACATTGGGTTTATTTGAGGGTTTCGTCGCAAAGAATAGGGGAACGGTTCGGAAAAGTTGGAAAGCTAGTAGTTTGCTACATCGAACCATACCAAGTAATCAGTAAGGTTGGAAAAGTGGCGTACAAATTGGATTTACCGTCAAACATGAGGATTCACCATGTGTTCCATGTGTTTCTGCTATGGAAATTAATTCGTGCAAGGGATGTGGAAACGGATAAAATAGAAGATCTTCAGTCGAACCTTACCTACACCGAAGGACCCATTCGCATCGGAGAGAGACGCATCCGAAAACTCAAGAATCGAGAGATTCCGCAAATCCAAGTCTTCTGGGGAAAGCAGAATCGTGTGACCGTCACATGGGAGGATGAATCAAGGTTTAGAGAATCATATCCATAGTTTTTCATTAGTGATCAGTAGAAAGAAGTTTTCAGAACTTTAAAGAATTCGAGGACGAATTCTAATAAAGGGGGGGGGGGGGGGGGGGGAGAATGTAATACCCCAATCTCGAAACTTGATAAAAATATTGTTATTAAATAAAACGGTATTTTTATTACTAATAATGAATTATCTTTCTAAGAAATTCATTAGAATTATTTTTGGAAATTCTTGTGCATTTTCATTAATAACCGATTTTTCTGAGAAAGCGATACAATGATCGGGTGAGTAGTAAAACCCTCTAAAGTCCACCACAAATTATGAAATTTTGATAACAGCTCCATTACGTTATGTAGAAGCCATGGGTAAAATTATTTAGCAAGATTTTATCCCTAGATTAAGTTATAATATTTAAACCATTAAGGGGTAATTAATGGCTAAAAATTCAAAATAAAATCATAGGGGCTTGGGCTTGGATCAGGGTGATTAGGGCTGATAAATGAGGTTATTTTGGACCTAATTAAAGCCCAGTAGTGAGCATGGGCCACGAGATCTTTCAAGGGAGAATAAGATGCATTGTTTGTGTTTTTGGTTCAATGAACCAAAAAATGTGTTGGCACCAATCTAAGAGGCTTCTAGAAGAGGGCTATATGTGTAAGATGGGTGATGAAATGCAGTGTTTTTGGCCTGATTTTGGTGGGATGTCTTGGAGGAAGATGGGGAGAAGAGGGCAGACAAATGGAGGGTGGAAATCATCTCACTTTTACTATAAAAGGAGGAGAAGGGAGGCCTTCTCCTCCCTCATTTTTCACACCAAAAGTCACAAGAGTAAAGAAGAGTAAAGAAGTGTAAAGAAGAGTAAAGAAGCGAGAAAGAAGAAGAAGGAGGCGGGAAGAAGAAGAAGGAGGAGGAGCCGGGAGAAGAAGAAGAAGCTGGAGGGGAGAGAGAGAGAGAGAGAGAGAGAGAGAGAGAGAGAGAGAGAGAGAGAGAGAGAGAGAGAGAGAGAGAGAGAGAGAGAGAGAGAGAGAGAGAGAGAGAGAGAGAGAGAGAGAGAGAGAGAGAGAGGAGGAGGGAGAAGGAGAGAGAGATTGAAAACGATTAAGAGTTGGGTTGGTGACGGAGGAACGGGGAAACATTTCCTAAGCGGAGATTTTCAACGTTCATCCCATGAACCGACCTTCTCTTCCGTTGTAGGCGTCTTATAGTAAGATCCATTCCGAAGGTTCGTGTAGTAAGGCTATCTAATACCAGGGTCAACCGCGACAAAGTATTGGTGAGTTGGGGTTAATTGTGTGACTAATGTGTTATTCCGCAGGTTCCCGACACTTATGATCCGTTGAGATGACTAGTGTCGGTTTGATTATTTATCTAGTGATATTATATAATTATATATGGTTGCTTGATTGGTTGATATTGATGTTATGGGTATTGTTGTTATGATATAACATGCTTTTGATTTATAACCGAGTAATGAACGAATGATTAAAACATGGAAAACTATTAAGTAATAATAATATGACGATTGGTTCATGAATGATTGATCGGTAAGATGCTGTGTGAATGATTGTTGGGATGTGTTATGTTTAATATTTTGCTTGATGTGTTAGTGACATGGTGTTATAGTGGGCATATCGACTCCCTACCCGATGGATCCTCGGGAGCTTACCGGTCGGTTCACGTACTCTCGGGTCGTGTTTCTGACAGGTGTTAACCTACTGAGTGACGCCGGTAGGTGTGTAGTCCGGATAATACAGGGTCACGTCCTAGGGCCGGACTGCATGAAAGATTTGGTTATCTAGGGGTAGCCCAAGTCGCCGCATATCGATGGACGGAGAACAGTGTCTTACTTGTAGTACTCCGTGTCTGTGAGTAAGAGTCGAGGGAATTACTACTGTGGGCCTATATGGTGAAGGGGCGAGTATTCCGAGGGAATGACGATATTTTCAGGGCCCATAGAATGCATATAGTTTATTTGTTGTTATAGTGCTTTGGCTATCTATTATTGCTTGTTTAACTTTCCGTCATTGCTTGTGTTTGGGTTTGGGTTGGGTGGACGGGAAGTTACTTTATTAGTTGGAGAATCTCAACTCACTGGGTCGATAATAGATCACTCACCTCTCTCCTTTCTCTTTTTCAGGTAACCCATAGGAGTAGCGGATCGCAGGACGTTAGGGCAGCCGGTATAGTGTCGACGTCTCTTTCGCAACTATAATTTCAAAGTAATGCTTGTAGTAATATTTAAATAAACATTGTCCATGGACCTATATCCATTTCCGCACTTTTTCGTAATATTAAATAAATGATGTTTTATATTCGTAAAAGCATGTTGATTATATTAGATTAGTTCGGTCTAATATAACTACCAAATTTTACTAAGGTTGCAAAGCTTTAACCAAAATTTGGAAAACGTGTAATTGAATAATTCGGTTTAGTTTGATGACGTAAGTTGTTAAGCCAAGCCGATTTAATCAAACACGGTAAAAATTTAATGGCTCTGGTCCCGACTAAGGAAAACCGGTGATCATGTTCTTGTTTGATTGTTGGTCATCGGTTGACTAAGGTCAAAGCGGACCAGGGGCGTTACATTGGTTGTCACAGTGAATAGTGATAGGACTAGAAGTATCAATGCTTAGATCTTTGAGGAGATATTTAAGCCAAGTTAGCTCATTGGTGAGCTTCTTCATAGCTCGGTATTCTGCTTCTGCACTTGAATATGACACCATCTTGTGCTTCTTTGTCTTCTAAGTAACCAAGTTACCTCCAATGAATGTAAAATAACCAATTGTAAACTTCCTATCAATCATATTTCCATCCCAATTCGCATCAAAATATCCCATTATCTCGGTGATATCATTCTTTTCTATCCAAATGCCTTGGTCCAGGCTTGGTTTGAGGTATCTAAGAATCATCTCCTCCATACTCCAGTGATACACCATGGGAGATTGCATGTTCTGACTGACCTTGTTTACAACAAAGAAAAGATCAAGTTTAGTGATGGTTAAGTAGATTAGCTTACCTACAAGTCGGCGATATTGGCCAATGTGTTCAAATGGCTCATCTTATTTCTCCCCCTTTCGATTGACCTTATAACCATCTTCTAGTGGAGTCTTGGCTAGTTTTGCTTCAAGTTTTTCTGTCTCACTCAAAAGATCAAGAGTGTATTTCCTTTGGGAGAGAAATATGCCCTCTTTTGAGCGACACATTTCAATTCATAGGAAATACTTAAGCTCACCAATGTCTTTAATATCAAATACAGATTTAAGGAAAGACTTGATTGATTGGATATCTTCTTTGTTGTCCCCTGAAATGATTAGATCATCTACATAGATGAGGACAACAACAATACCTTGAGAGATTTTTAGGGTGAACAGAGTGTGGTCTGATACTGACTTCTTGAAGCCATGGTCTTTGAGTGTTGTGCTCAGCTTGTGGTACCAAGTTTTTGGTGACTGCTTTAGACCATAAATTGCTTTCTTAAGCCTTAGTACCTTCCCTGGAGCAATGATGTCTTCAAGACCATGTGGAGAAATCATATACACTTAATCCTCAAGTTCTCCTTGTAGAAAATCTTTCATGACATCCATCTGCCACAACTCCCAAGATAGATTAGTAGCCAATGAGAGTATAGCCCTTATCGTGGGTAGCTTAGCCACAAGAGAAAATGTGTCCCTAGAATAATCTCCATAAGTCTGAGTGAAGCCTCTAGCCACCAAGAGAGTCTTGTGCCTTTCAATATCTTCATTGCTCTTGTACTTAATGGTGAAGACCCACTTGGAGCTCATTGCCCTCTTTCCTTTAGAAAGATCAGCTTCGTACCAAATTTGGTTGTGTTTCATAGCTCTTACTTCATCACTCACTGCATTTCTCCATCCTTCCTTTTCTTGGCTTCTTCATACTTTAGATATATCTGGTCCAGCTCAACTTTGTCAAGGAATGCTTGATGATCATGAGGCAAAATGGCAAGAGAACAAACAACTTGAATTGGATGAGTCAAAGCTTGGTGGTTGTACACTCTATTGTTTACCCAATTAGATGGTTTCCTTATACTAATACTCTTTCTTAGTGGCTGAGAAATCTCTTCGACAATTGCTTCTACTTGTTCATGATGGATAAACTTTTTCTCCCATGTCCAAGTCCTCTTGGTTTTGGGGTTGAGAATTTGAGATGGTTCTGGTTATTCTTCATGAATGAATGTGATCTTGTGGCTCGGTTGCTATTGATTCCTCAACTTAATAGGGTTGTTGGGTGAGTTTCCTTCCTCATTCCTTTACCTTAGAGGTTCTTGGTTTCCAAGAAGGAACTTTAGGAATATTGATCATGTTGATGATGTTAGTATAGGAATACTGATCATGTTGATAATGTTAGTCAACAATAATAGCTAAGGTGGTTCAACAACCTCTCCCTAATGTGGTTCAACAAAGATGGCTAAGGTGGCTAAGGTAGCTTATGTGGTTCAACAACCTCCCCCTAATTCTCCTATAAGTACATGAGAGCTTCTTCATTGTAAAATCATCCCAAAAACATAATTCTCTATACTTCTCAAATTCTTCTCTCATGTTATTTACTTTTCCTTTCTATTTCTTATTCTTTTTTTAATATTGTAACATATCATCTTAATCTCTATGAATTATTACATGGTATCATAACTTAGTTCATGATTCTACATTCCTAATCTTCTATTCTCTGTTTTTTTCTATTCTTTACTTTTCATTCTCTATGGCTTTTAATGTTCTTACTACTGAAAACTCAAGACATATTATTCTTCCAGTAATTCTCAAGGGTTCGAACTATTTTTTATGGTCAAAAACCATAAAAACAGTCTTGTGTGATTGTGGTCTTTGGAAACATGTTTTGGATGACAAAACACCAAATGAAGATGCTGAAGAGAAGGAGGAGGATGAAGAAGTCACGGTTAAAGAAGCCAAGTGGTTCTAAGAAGATCAAACAGTTGTTGAGCTTATCCAAAACTCTTTTGAATCATTCATTCTTGAAGTTTACTCCTATTGTGAAACCTCTAAGCACTATGGAAAACTTTCAAGAATGTGTATGGCAATGTTTCTGACTTGATCTGTGTATTTGAAGTCAAGAAGGATATCAATGACCTAAGCCATGCTGATATAGAGTTCACCAAGCACTTTGGAAAGTTTTAATCCTTGTGGTCTGAACATAAGATGCTAAGGCCAAACACCATGGATCCAAAGTGCTAAATGAGAGGCGTGAGCAACACAATGTGTTTGGGCTTCTGCTCAATTTGAATCATCTTATAATGACCTCATCAAGCACATCTTGAGAGAATATAAGCTTCCAAGACTTGAAGAGGTTTGATCTCGGATCCAAAAGGAACAAGGCTCCATTGAACTCTTTGGTGGGAAAGGATAACTTCTCATGACCAGCAAGGGAGCATACAAGAATGAAGAAAGGAAGTCTTGGGTTTGTGGCCATTTCAATAGGAAATGACATACCAAGGACAAGTGTTGGATTCCTCATCCACATCTCAAACCAAATAAGTTCAAGGAGCCAAGACCAAATCTCTCTCATGAACCCATGGATGACCCTAGACAAGCTACCTCATCAACACAAAGACGAACGGCCATGAATGCTTATGTTGAGTATGTGAAGAAAAGTGACTTTGAGGCTCTCATCAAAGCCTATGCTTCAAAGGAATCTGTTATCACCTTCTTTTCTCACAAACCTAGTAGTTTTCTTGTTATAGACTCGGGTGCTTCTCATCATATGATTAGTAATCATAATTTTCTTATCAACATAGAACCTTCTCTAGGAAATGTGTAATAGCTAATGGTGTTGGAATTCCAGTAGAAGGTGTTGGAAATCTGAAACTATTTATCAAGGACTCTAAAGCATTTGTGTCCCTAAGTTCACCTCTAATCTAGTCTCGGTTAAGAGGAAACTAAAGACCTAAATTGTTATGCTATCTTTGGTCCTAATGATGTTCATTTTCAGGATATTGATAATGGGAAACTGGGAAGAGGTGAAGCCAGAGATGAACTATATATATTTGGTTTCACCTCTTCTCAGATTCCCATTATCAGTATCATGAAAATGAACATCATTAGGACCAAAGATATCATAACAATTAAGGTCTTTAGTTGCCCTCTTAACCGAAACTAGATTAGAGGTGAACTTAGACACAAAAGATGCTTTAGAGTCCTTGATAAATAGTTTCAAATTCCCAATACCTTATACTAGAATTCCATCGCCATTAGCTATAATCACATTTCCTATAGCAGATTCTATGTTGCTAAGAAGATTAGGATTACTAATGATATGATGAGAAGCACATGAGTCTATAACAAGAGAACTATTAGGTTTCAAGAAAAGAAGGTGATACTGAATTCCTTTGAGGCATAGACTTTGATGAGAGCCTCCAAGTCACTTTTCTTTACATACTCCATAGAGGCATTCATGGCGATTCCTCCTTGTGTTGATGAGGCAGCTTGTCTAAGGTTATATGTGGGTTCATGAGAGAGATTGTATCTTGACTCATTGAACTTGTTTGGTTTGAGATGTGGATGAAGAATCCAACACTTATCCTTGGTTTGTCTTTTCCTCTTGCAATGGTCACAAGCCCAAGTCTTCATTTCTTCATGCTTGTATGTTCCCTTATTGGCCATGAGAAGTTCTCCTTTCCCAACAAAGAGTCCAATGGAGCCTTGTTCCTTTTGGTTCCGATAGAAAACGTCTTCAGTCTTGGAGGCTTATCTTCTCTCAAGATGTGCTTGATGAGGTCATTATAGTCTGAGTTCAAAGTGAGCAGAAGTCCAAACACCTTGTCTTGCTCACGTCTCTCATATAGTACCTTAGAATCCATGGTGTTTGGCCTTAGCATCTTCATTTCAGACCACAGGGATTGAAACTTCCTAAAGTGCTTGATGAACTCCATATCAGCTTGGCTTAGGTCGTTGATAGCCTTCTTGACTTTAAAGATACGGCTCGAGTTAGAAACATTTCCATACACATTCTTGAGAGTTTTCCATAGTGCCTTAGATGTTTCACAATAGGAGTAAGCTTCAAGAATAGATGGTTCAAGAGAATATTGGATGAGGCAAAGAACTGTTTGATCTTCTTGGAACCACTTGGCTTCTTCAGCCGTGGCTTCTTCATCCTCCTCCTTCTCTTCAAAATCTTCCTTTAGTGTTTTGTTTTCCAAAACATGTTTACAAAGACCACGTCCACGCAATGCTGTTTTTATGGTTCTTGACCTTCAAACCCTTAAGAATTATTGGAAGAACAATAGGTCTTGAGTTTTCAGTCTTGACCTTCAAACCCTTAAGAATTCCTCCAAGCAGCAGATGATCTATTCAAAAACCCATACATGTTCGGTGGTGGACCGGATGTCTACGCGCAAAACGTTATAATCCAGTTTATATTGGTTGGTTGTTTACTGAATTCTTTGGTATAATTGAACAGATAACACAAAGCATGTCAAAGTATCAATGAAGAAGCAGTTTGGGATTAGGATGAGCTACACAACCGCATACAGAGCATTGTTACATGCTCAAAAGATTGTGCGAGGAACAACGGAAGATGGGTACGAGATACTGCCTTCTTTTTTGCATGGAATCAGGCAAATCAACCCGGGAACAGTAATTGCTCTTGAGCTAGATGAGAAGAATAGATTCAAATATCTATTTATAGCATTTGGAGCTTCCATACATGGGTTTACATTTCTTAGAAGAGTCATTGTGGTGGATGGTACTCATCTTAATGGAAAGTATGGCGGTGTTATGCTAGTGGCGGCCGCACAAGACGGAAATTTTCAAATATTTTCGTTGGCTTTCGGAATTGTAGACTCTGTAAATGATGACTCGTGGGAATGGTTTTTCACCAAGCTGAAAGAATGCATTTCAGACCAATATCCTTTGGTCATAGTCTCGGATAGATGCGAGTCGATCAAGAATGCGTGTGAAGCAGTTTTCCCTTGGGCACAACGAGGGATATGCTATTACCATCTACAAAATAACATAGTTACCAAGTTTAGGGGAAAACATCTTCTGTACTTGGTGAAAATGCGGCTTACGCATATACGATTTACGATTTTGACCGAAACATGGCTTCCTTACGAGCAGTAAATCCTGAACTTGTTGATTACTTGGAGGAGGCGGATGTGAGTCTATGGTCACGCGTGCATTTCGGCGGAGACATGTACTTGTGCGGTCTGACAATAAGTGCCAGGCTTAATATTTCTTCTCAGACTTCTATTGATGTCTGATATTATTATCAGACTTCTGTTGTTTGATTATTTACCAGACTGCAATAGAAGTCTGAAACGTAAGTGTCAGACTTAATTTTTTACTCAGACTTGTAATGATGTCTGATATTATACTCAGACTTCTCATGTTGTTTGATTATTTACCAGACTACAGGAGAAGTCTGGTAGCGAAATGTTTTTCTTAATACTTTCTAGTTCTTACTTGTGTAAACCTCTTTCAAATTGTTGGAGACAGGTACAACATAAAGACGAGCAACATTGTTGAATCTATAAACTCCGCAGTTAAGAAGGCAAAAGGATATCCCATATCTTTCCTTTTAGAGTTTATACAAGAGAAACTAGGGACGTGGTTTTGTAAAAGGCGGCTAGATGCAATGAGTCTCTCAACAACATTTACCCGAGGAGTTGAATATTTGCTTGCTATTCGTGAATATTATGCAAATATGATGACGGCAGAACGCGTAGATACGTATCAGTTCGTTGTTAAGGGAGGACATAGGGATTGTGTTGTCGATTTGGAACATCAGAAGTGTGAATGTGGTGTTTGGGATTACGAAAAGATACCTTGCTCACATGCCATATGCGCTGCACCGGAACTTGAGCTACATATTTCTACCCTTGTGTGTCCATCTCACATAACGGACTACTTGTACGCTGCATACTCGCGCAGCATCTTACCAAAGAATTTTACTGGCACATCTGATCATGACACCGTACGTGTCCTTCCGCCTGAAGAGAGGAAGCCTGGAAGACAAAAGAAGTCGAGGTGTCAATCTATGCTAGAAGTCGCCAAGAAAAAGGGCAGTAAACCGCGGAAACTACACAAGCAATACTGTTGTTCGAATTGCAGACAACCAGGCCACAAACAACCTAATTGTCCACAACCTGAGGCTGACGAGAAATGGTTGAAGTCTGAGGTGATTTAGGGTTGACTGAAGTCTGTTATGTGTTCGTTTTCAGTGAAGTCTGATAAGTTTTAGGGTTTGATGAAGTCTGATATGTGTTCGTGTTCAGTGAAGTCTGATAAGTTTTAGGGTTTGCTGAAGTCTGATATGTGTTTGTGTGCAGTGAAGTCTGATATGTTTTACCGTAGAAATGGTTGAAGTCTGATATATTTTAGGGTTCACTGAAGTCTGACGTAGTAATGGATGTATTTCAGAAGTCTGATATTGAAACATGTCTCTATTGTTTGGGTTCTGTTTCATCAAGCGTAGTAGCACACAAACATCACTAGGAACAAGTCATGAGTTTGTTACATAACTAAAAACAAGCACAAAAGTAAGCCAAAAGATGGATGTGTTTTTTTTACACTTACAAAAGATAAATATATTCAAGATATCCATTGTTTGGGAATCCAAAATATATCGGGAAGTCTATTTCTCATCGTAGGTGTCTAGTAGTGCATACACGGAACGTATCTTTTCACCTGTTCGCCCGAGTTCAGTCAATATGTCAAAAGCTAGCATGTCCATGATTTGCTTGATGTTCTTATCACAAAGATACTTTGGAAACGCCATTCCAAGTGAATGGAACTCGATGAACTTCAAGCAGAACACTCCACAGTCACCTGTTTGGTGGTTTTGGGGAAGATCTTCGCTTCTAACAATCGTGTAGGTGTAACGTTCCAAGGGATAAGGCCACCCATCATCAGCTGGGGCCAAGACGTGCAACACATAATGAAACATCTCACAGATTGGTGCCACTGCCGCTCCGACCATCTCATCAGTTTTCTCTCCAAGGATGCTGTCACAGACTGTTACGTGCTTATCCGGGATAGAAATCATAATTGCTACCCAATGATTTCCTCCAATGTGCAGTGCGGTGTAGATATGATCAATTTCCAGCCCCCAAGCCTTCGCTGATTTGCAGAATACAGGTAGATGACCAGTATAGTAATTCCAAACACCAGGAGGAAGCCTTTTAGTTGAGGCAGAATTATTCTCTTCTGCACCGCTCTTAATAAAATCTGGATAGTGCTGGAGCCACAATGCATGAAGGAGTGTGTCAATGAAGCACAACCTCTCGCTCCTGAACCATTCTGGATGGTTGTGTTGGCAAAGCCTCAGCAGATCATCTCGGCATCAATTTACTGCATCAAGCTAAGAATGTGTTAATAAAAAAAAACACAACCAGACAGCTTTAGAAGTCTGAATATACAACCAGACTTCTTCGGAAGTCTGAATATACATCCAGACTGGAATGGAATTCTTAATTCACAAACTTTGGAGTGATACTGACCGTGTCATGCAGCCATTCCTTTGGATTGCGAAGATCATAATACCATTGGAGTGATGTGTTCACAGTCCTAGTCGGATAACCCCTACAAAGAACAATACGCTTGTTAGACATCGAGTTAAGAGATTAGGTATACAACTTACTCGTCTAGGTAGAGTGTTAAGACATATGGCTATCTTTTGTTGTAATCATTTAGTGTCTTCACTTGCATCTTGGTTAGAGCAGCACAAGGGTTATATCCTGGTGTAAGATGTGCTTCGACAACAGGTTTAACTGGAGTCTTCATCTTCTCCTTCTGTTTAACCTTTTTTGCCTTCGCTTGCATATAAGCTTCTGCTGCTGCCTGCTTAGTGTCATGTTTAAACCTCCGCGTAGCATGGAAGTCTATGCCCATAGCCAAATGTGCAACGATCAAGACACTCGGATCTATGCTCTCGGGTATACTGTGCATATACAATTTGACAACCCGTGTTAAACATATAGTCCGATCTAAAATTCACACAAGAACCAGACTGCACTAGAAGTCTGGTAACTAAAATACATCACTGTCAGACTTCTATAGATGTCTGATATGTTCTAAATGCCGACTAAAAATCACACCAAACCAATGCAATATAAGTCTAATGCTAGGAATCCAAGATCAAAGAAAATACAAGAACAAGGGGGAAAAAAACAAATACGGTTATGCTCATGTTTTTACAATCAAGAATATTCATACTGCTGACAAGGCTACTTCCCCTCAAGGGATTTCTTCATAAGTCTTCTACTTCTCTTAGGCCCATCTTTATTTTCCTTATTTGTATTCAGAGTTTGAGGGTTTTGGAGACTAACCATCATCAGTCGCAGTCTGTTTGGTGGCCGCAGCAGGAATGGCAGTTTGTCTGCTGCTTTCTTAGCCTTTGCTTTCCCCGCAGGTGCAGGTTCGGGTACCTTCGGTACCAATTTCTTCTGGTTCCTTTGAGCCCTTTTCTTTTTTCTTTCTTCCTCCCTCTTCATCAATCGCAGCAGCAGTTACTTTATCTTGATCCTGAAGATCTTCAGCTTGATCTTCTTCATCCTCACCAACTCCGGCCTTCTTCATCTCAGCAGCCGCAACACTTGCATCTTTCTTCTTCTCACTTCCCTTCCCTCCAGTATCAGCTTTCATCTTCTCATTTCCCTTCTGTCCAGAAGAATCTTTCTTCTTCTCTTTTTCCTTATGTTCAATTCCAGCACTTACTTCCTTCAAAGTCTTGACATCCTTGCCAAGATCATTCGTTCTGGTACCCATCAGAAAAAAATCTTCGTTGAAAACATCTTTCAATACATTAATCCGAATTTCAAATGATTTTTTCAAACCCTCAATCATTTGAACAATGTCCCCATTCGTGGGACCATCCCTCCCTTCTCTAGGTCTCTTACTAACTACCTCTACCTCTTCTTCCTCATCCTCATCATCAGCAACAGTCTGTACTAACTTCCTCTTGACTCCCAGACCCTTTCGTTTTTTCTCACCAACCTCACCCGCAACTTCCTCAGACTTAACCTCAAGCTTAACAGGACCGCCAGCTTTGATCATGAACACACCTTCACTTTTTCAGTGTTTAGAACCCCACCTCCAAGGCGCAGTCCCAAGCTGTCCATGCATTGCTTTCACAATGTTCTCAATTTTGTCGTCCTCCTCATCACCGTTGTCCCACTCGGGGAACATGTCATCATAATCCTTGACTACGAGGTTGTTGACGCGGGACTGCAAATTACAAGTCACATAGCAAAATGAATATAAGCATTTATAATATCACAACGTCAGACATCAAACGAGACTGGGAACAATATGTCAGACTTCATATGAAGGTCCAATAATTCAGTATGGGAAAAAAATATGTCAGACTTCAGAATAGTCTAAGAAATACATGTATGCGTAAGGTTTCGTCGACTTTCTTTCGACTCTGTGATCCCTGGTACGCCAGCAGTGGTGGGGTTGGGGCATTCGGAAAGGGATCTGCATAAGTTGTCGCCATATCGGGACATGCCCAATATACCCAGATGTTCAGGACCTCATCAAAACCTCCGATCTGATAATTTTTTCCCTCCACGAGTTTTCTGTTTGCCTCCTTAACAGATTCTATCAGAAGCTTGAAGGCGAATTGTCCCCATGGATAGGATTGTAACGATCCTGGAACCAACAGAAGCTTAGTCATGTCAGCCCTTGTCGATTTGTCCAGTGTTGAGCCTCAACGAAGGTTGCATAGATGGCTAGATAGCCCAGCCATATCCTTTGCTGCGGTTCCCAAAAAGCACATATTTTACAAGCTTCAAATAATTGCGAATAACTTGGGCCTAAATCAAAATCCACCCCAAGAAGCTCCCACATTGCTCTCATCTGATCGGTATATTCAAATTCAGGGTACTCCAGATTCTCAATATAGTCACAGTTGATTCCGGTTATGGCATGAAACTCATTCAAGGAAAACCTAATTGGTTGAACGCCGAGAAGAGACCATATCTCATACTTCTTCTTGCAGTCTAACTGCAAACAGAGCATGTAGTGCACCATCCTTGAACAACATTTGAAGTGCAAGTCATGGAATCTCAAAAAATTCCCAAGTTCTGAATCGAGGAGTTGTTGCCATTCTCCCGGTAACAGCGATATTCTAACATCATTAATCAGATCTCTCCTTCCACTAAAGTAGTGTATGCTTTTGTCCGGAACTGGTTCATAACCGGCAGTGAACATCCTTTGTGGGAACTCAACGTCTGCCATAACAAAAACCTGAAACAACAAGGGCCACACAAATCATATACAGTCTGAATACTACTAGCCATAAGCCATTTGTAGTCACCCTTACACAGTCAGACATCTTATGACGTCTGGCTACTAATAGTTATATAAATATATAGACGAGGAGAAGAGTCGATGAATCTTACCGTCGAAGGTCACCGGCGGAGGAGAGAGAAACCAGGTACCATATGCCGTCTGGCTACTAATAGCTATTTTAAGAATACTGACGAAAAGAGGAGTCGATGAATCTTACCGTCGAAGAAAAACACACGGAGGAGAAGAGTGAAACAATATCTGGAATTTAGAAAAAAACAAAAGCTTAGCGCAAGTACGAGAAAAAATTCAGACTCCATTTGCAGTCTGAGGACTATAATCAGACTCCATTTGCACTCTGAGAACTAAAATCAGACACCATTAGCCGTCTGGCTACTAGTAGTTTTGCTAAGTTTATTCACGAAAGGAGGATTCGATGAATCTTACCGTCGAAGGTAAGCGGAGGAGAAGAGAGAAACCAGATATGGAAACGATACCCAGAAAAAGTTGAAGATGTCGGTTCAGTGGCTTTGAGAGAGAATAGGTTTTTTTTATCATTCCTTCGAAACTGTAATAAAAAAGGATAAAAAGTCCTATTTATATGTGGATCATAAGGGGCAGCTAAAACGAGACGGTTTTAACACTATCCGACGGTTTTACCTCAGACGTAACTGCCGGGCATTTTTCGTCTCCCTTTTACATAATTGCCGCGCATTTTTCTCGTAATTTACAAAAAAATAACTCTCGGGCATTTTAACATTGTCAGACATCATATGTAGTCTGACAACATAGTTTTAGTTTAGATACCCCTATATCATATGCTAGTTTTAATATTTATTATTCAGACATCATTTGAAGTCTGAAAACTAATTATTTATTATTCAGACTTCATACAAAGTCAGAAAACATATTATTTATTATTCAGACTTCATACGAAGTCTGACAATATAGTATTTATTATTCAGACATCATATGAAGTCTGGAGATCGAGTTCTTTAATGGCTTTAAAAGAGTGCAATTCGCATATTTCAAATTGGATGATGAATGAAATTCGTCTTATATTACATAAAATTGTAGTTGGATACATAGGACTTATATTACAAGAAACTAAATGCCCTCAAGATAATTAGGACGATAATAATAGCACCAGCAAACATCAGATACTCATACTTGGCGCCACGCTCTGTCTGGTTAGATGGTTTCTCAGTCAAAAACTCCTTTAATTTAGCTATCTCTGCCTACGCTATCTTGAGGTCATCGTGCAAGGTGGTAACACACTCCATTTCAGCATAACAAAGGAAGATGTAATCAATTTGTTCACCATGTTGGTCAACTCTCAGCTTTAACTCGTGAAACTCCTCCATCATAGCCTCATCCCACCACTTCATTATATGGTAACCACCATCCTATACAGCCACATTTTAAATATACAATCATCTTCGGATTCCAAATATAAGCTCGAATAAATAAAAATAAAATAAAACTGGCTACATAACAGAAGAGAAAGGCAATTACATCCCAGTTACGACATCCAAAGAATCTTCTTCCCGGATTATCGGCAGTAGTGGATGTTCGCATGACAGGGTCCAAACTGTTGGAATTGTGTCATGTAATCTCGGTACTGTCTCTAGAAAGTAAGAGTATGTCAATGATCAGACATAAGTCATATAATACTGGGGGTCATGATGGCTTGCTAGAGTCCGCTCATGATCTATAAGTCTTGGACTTATTACCTTTATTATATGATCCCATATGGGTCACACGCCTAAGCTTACAGGAAAATGTGTAGGAACGGTGTAGCAGAAGTACGGTAAAAGTGCTAGGCATTTACTGTACTTAGAGAGAATAATTGGGTTTGGCCACTGTGTGTCGATCGATACACAAGGAGTGTCGATCGACACAGTGCGCGAACGCCTCGGAGTTAATTGGCCTTTGGGCCAAATGGCCCAAAACGAACTGAACGAGTTATATAAACTTAAGACGAGTTCAGGTCGAAAAAAGCCCTAGCCGCGAGCCTCCTCTCTCTCTCTGCGCCGATTTCCTCCTGGTCTAGCAGCCAGATTCCTTTGCGTGCGTGTGTGAACCTTTGGAGGATCCATCCCTTGGTGGCTCTCTGATCTCTGACCTGTTCTCCCTTTCCGCTGCACAAAACAGGTAAAAGGTGAGATCTACTTATGTTTCTATTCGAGAAGAACCTAGATCCGCATGTTTAGGATAATCTGAATCAGAGAATTGAATCAGGATTCATCTAAACATTCCTTCAGTGGTATCAGAGCTATTGGTTCTGGTTTTTCTTGTTTAGATTCAAGTTTAGGATTGTTTTTCTTGTTTAAAAGTGTTTTGAATCAACTACTGATAAGATAAATCACTTAAGTAACAAGAATTGAAACCTAAACATATGAAAAATCGCATGATCAAGCTATATGATTTGATATGCGATCAAATCCGAGAGAAAGAGAATCGGCCAGAATCGCATGGATCGATCGATACGATCGCATGGATCGGTCGATACAATCGGAGATCGCATGGATCGATCGATACGATCGCATGGATCGGTCGAAACAGTCTATCGGGTAACCCTGTTAACGCGTGAAAGCATCGATCGATGCAGGATCGATGCAGGTTCGATGTTGGTGCATCGACCGATGCGGTTGGTGCATCGATCGACACGGTTAGGGTTTTGGCTCGGTTCCGTGCATGCTAAAGAGCATCGATCGATACAGGATCGATGCACGATCGATGCAGGATCGATGCTGAGAGCATCGACCGATGTGGTTGATGGATCGATCGACACGGTTGGTTCATCGATCGACATGGTTGGTTTAAGGCTCGGTTTAATATTTTGATTAAAATTAATTCGTCCTGGTTTAATAAACAGATTTAATAATTTTATTAAGTCTGGTTAAACCGGGACAAGAAATCCAATGTCGAAAGAATTATTGGATTTAAGTGCCTAAACCAGGATTTTCTAATTTGATTTGGTTGGACCAAATAAATTGAGAAAATCCGGTTTAGTAAATAACCGGTTGACAATTGTGGTCGTCGTAGTAATTAATTTTGGTTAGACCAATTTTAATGAACCAGACCGGTTATGTCATCTAATTGGACGATCGGGTTATGTCTCGGACATAGACAAATTCTTCGGCCTCGGGCCAAGAAGTTAAAACGATTGGGCCAATTATTTGAGTCTTTCTTCAGATTTATTTTAAAATTTATTTTATAAAGAATATAAATCGATTTTAAATTAAAGTTTCCGATATTTTGAAATTAGAAAGTTTCTTATTTTATAGAAGTTTCTAGATTTGCATGATTCGGATTTTAAGAAATTTCTAAAGTTAGAAAGTTTCCGGTTTTAGAAAGTTTCCCATTTTAGAAAGTTTCCAAAAATAGTAGGTTTTCTAAAATGGAAAGTTTCCCGAAATAGTAATCTTCTATTTTGGGAATGAGATTTTAAAATAAACCTACGAACCTCAAATAATATCAAGCGTTGGATGTCTTGTCCAGGCTATGTCAGCTGTTGAAGCCCATTCAATTGTATTCATGGCCTTACAGTGTGAGGGTGTCTGCTTTTGCGTGGATAAGACGGTTTGTGATTCATAAATGTCATTGGGAGTCCCAGACATTAATGATTACATGACTGTATAGTCTGGTTTTCTTGACTGGGCCATCGGGAGTCCCGGGCCTTGAGACATCAGAGTGGATTGGGCCTCGGGCCCAGATTCACAACCAAGAGTTATATCACGGATATAATTAGCCGATATAGGGCTTACCGATATAAGCTAAGGTTGGGTGACGGCCAGTGGCCCACTTTGATCTTAGTTATATGTGGATCTTGGAATCATTATATTCTATTGAGGGTAACTTATGTTATTGAATATAATGCGTGATTAATCATATTAAATTTAATACGAGATTAATCATATTGAACATATTAACTAAAATCCTTTTATCTTAATTTTCAGTTATGACTAGCACAAACAATCAAAATACTTTCTCGATCCGGTCTGTCCTTAAGATGGACAGGCTGAACGGATCAAATTTCTTGACTTGGTCGCGGAACCTGAGGCTAGTCCTCAGACAGGAGAGAAAGGACTATGTCCTTGAGAGAGCTCTCCCCGTGAGGATCGGGTCCAATGCTTCTCATGCAGTATATGATGCTTGGAATAAGCATTATAATGATGCGGTAGATGTGCGTGGTCTGATATTGGCTACCATGGACTCAGACTTGCAAAAGCAATATGAGAACATGGAGTCGCCAATAGAGATGATCAGCAGCCTGAAATTGAAATTTCAGGATCAGATAAGAGTGGAGAGATACCGGTTGGTTAAGTCTCTCACTAGCTGCAAGCTACCAAATGATAATCCAGTGAGTCCTCATGTCAGTAAAATGATGGGTTACATTGATAACCTGAGGAAACTGGATTATCCAGTTAGCCAAGAATTGGCAACTGAGATCATTCTGCAGTCACTGCCGTCAAGCTATGATAAGTTCAGAAGGAACTATATTAAGAAAGGCTTAACGAAGACGCTGACTGAACTGCATGATATGCTCAAGACAGTTGAGCCAAACGTGAAGAGTACCCTGTACAATCTCATGAATGAGAAGGGTAGGTTTACTAAACCTAATGCTGACAAGGGTGAAGACAAAGTTGTCCAGATTTTGAATCATGGCAAGCGTGTGTCTTCTGAGCCCGAGTCAGATACCTCTTACGTTGGTAAGTGCTGCTACTGTAAGGAGACAGGGCATTGGAAGAGAGATTGCATTAAATTCATGGAAGATGATGAGGAGTTAAAGTCGATGTATGAGACTACTTCCTCAGGTATTCATGTTATTACTTCAAGTTCGTCCTTAAAGGTATTGGATACTGGTTGTGGCACTGATATTTGTGACAATATGCAGAGCCTAAGCAACAGTAGAACGTTGAAGGAAGGGCAAGTGAAACTACATGTCTGGAAGGAGCTTGGGATGCTGCCTCAGCCGTAGGGTTTTCACTTATAGATCCCTTTTAGGCTTGGTTTTGTATTAAGTAATTGCTACAATGTACCTGCTTTAAGCAGAGTTGTCTTTCATTTTCTTGTAAGAATTTGAATGTTTTTCATTTTGATAAAAGACAAGTTTTGTTCTTTTAATCTTAATGAAATATTAATTGTAGCACCCTATTCATGGAATGGGTTTTATATCTTAAACCAAAGAGTGCCTAATTGTAACATAAATACCGAATTGGTTTAAATCTGATGAATTAAACCTGATTTTTCTTGGCATAAAGTCTTGGTCACATAAAGTAAGTCGGATTCAGAAATCCCATAGTCATGGACTGTTGGGCTCATTTGATAAAATGTCTTATGAGACTTGAATTCTGTTTACTGGACCAAAAAGGAAAAAGGGCCTATCTTAGCCGAGCTAGAGAAAGGCCCAAAGGTTTATTGGACCTGGAACATACTCATGTATGTGGCCCAATGAGCAGTAATGCCAGAGAAAATCTCCTGTACTTCATTGTCTCTACTGATTACTTCAGTGAGTGTGACTGTGTTCATTAGATGAGACACAAGTCGGAATTCTTTGACATGGTCGAAAGAATTCCAGAATGAAGTATAGGATCTGAATGACAAAAGTATTAAGACTCTGGATTAAATCACGAGTGAGAATACTTAAGTCATTGATTGTGTGATCATCTGAATGAGTGTGAAATCGTTTCACAGCTCATTTCTCCTGAAAACCTGAAGGTTTTTTCTGTGAGAAAGAATCAGATCTTATTAGAAATGATTAAAGATGAGTCACACGAATCTTCCATGATATTATTTAAGAATAACGCTCTAAATTATCTAAGTTTACGCTGAAATAGTTCCACCAATATCAGTTGAAAGACACCACGTAAATGTGGATTGGAATCGATCCAAATTCGTCTTTACTGAGTATTTGTAGTTGTGCTACTTCGCTGGTTGTCCTAGGGAAACCAAGGCTTGTTACTTTTACGTCCATTCTGTTTTCTAAGAAGAGAAGTTAATTTCCAAGAAGAACAGTGGGAGTAAAAGTATAACTCGAAGAAATTCGAGAAATACAGGAGGCTGCTTAACCTGTTGAGGGAGAGCAGCGGAAGGATTTACAGATTTCTGTAGAATCTACACCTGTGGATTATGGAGTTCGCAGATATGAATGAATCAGTTACTAATCCGAGAGTGATTTCTCGTCATTAGTTGAACATGATAATCATTGAAATCTGCACCTCTGGAGCCTGAAGTTCGCAGATATGAATGAATCAGTTACTAATCCGAGAGTGATTTCTCGTCATTAGTTGAACCTGATAATCATTGAAATCTGCACCTCTGGAGCCTGAAGTTCGCAGATATGAATGAATCAGTTACTAATCCGAGAGTGATTTCTCGTCATTAGTTGAACCTGATAATCATTGAAAGTTCGCATGATCTGATGATCATTGAAAGCGACGAATCTGCGAAATTCAAAGAAGCGAAAGTGAGCCCAGACTCCGAAAAATTACATTTTATGTAAGTTAGCTTCATCGATCCATTCATGGATGGAAGCAAACATATCGGAGTTGGAATCTTCGTTCTGTTGAAGTAGTCAAGGTTTTGACTTGAACAGGAACGAAGCGGAACTGTGTGTTTACTAATAGATTAGTGGGAGCGATATTGCATTTCTCATATTGTATGTCGATGACATACTGATTCTCGAAAATGACGTCCCAATGCTGCAGTCTGTAAAGGACTGGTTTGGGAGTTGGTTCTAATCATTGACATGGGTAAAGCCACGTATGTTCTTGGATTTTGGATCTAAAGATAGAGATCCGAAAGAGCTGGTAAGACAAAGTCAGGATTCTTATCCCGACAAAGTCCTACACGTTTTCAGCATTCCAAGAAGGGTTTTATGCAAATGTCACATGGCATTACGTTAAGCAAGACACAGTTTCCTACGATAACTGCTGAGCTTAAATGCATGGATAAGATTCCATATGCGTCGGCAATTGGATCTATCATGTATGCCATGAAACGTACTTGTTTGATGTTGCTTTAATGTTAAGCAAGACAAGTAAAGACCAGTCAAATCCAGTAAAGAATCACTGGATTGCCGTAAAGAATATCCTAAAGTATTTGAGGAATACTAAGGATAAATTCTAGAGTTACGGAGAAAGTGAGGTGCTACGAGTCGGTAGAGTCTGAAAGGCAAGTTTCCAATAGACAAAGATGATTTCCGATCACAGTCCGGTTATATCTTGTGTCTATCTGGCGGTGCAAGGCACTGTTGCTGACTCAATGACTTAAGCTGAACATTTCGCAGCTTGGGAAGTGGCGAAAGAGGTTGTTTGGAAAGAAGAGTTCGTCACTGAACATGATGTGATTCCCAGCATAGATGAGACTAGCTGCACATCAGAGGTCCAAACACCTTGAGGATAGGTATAACCTATTCCGTGAGATAAATGACAGAGATGTTAAGTAGATCAGCAAGTTTCAACGAATGAGAACGTTGCTAATCTATTAACGAAGCCACTCCTTAGGCCTAAGCACGAGTCGCGGACTGTTGCTGTAGGATAAGTGAAATTAAGATGTAGTCTTAATTTCAGTGGGAGTTATTAAAGGGCTTTATTTAGTTATTGGATATGTTCTTGAAATAACATTTAAGATGTTTAATGAAATTATTATTTCAAGATTATTTTAGCTGTGATGAAATAATCGTTCCAAAATGATATGAATCATTTTATAGGTCATCGAAGTAAATGACTTGATCTTGAGTCATCGAAGTCATTTAGCTTGATCATGAGACCCTATATTTGATAGATGTTTTATATCATCCTGTCCCTAGTCGAAGGTTGTTGAAATTGGAACACCAACAACCGTGTGAGACTGGATTGGTACGTGACTTATGACAAAGTCTCAGTGTGTCATAGATGCGCGGCATCAAAGTCAGTACATAGGTGTATGTTTGGGAACATACGACCGGACAAGACCCGCTTATAAGAACTCTTCAGGATATTTATATCTGTGTCATAAGAGATTCTTACTACGACTATAGAGTATAGTCCTTAGACCTGAGTTCGCATGCATGTGACTGCACATGGACTGATGCACTTTGATCATTGTCTAACGCTATCGCTCTGCGATAGTTATAAGGACCTTGTTTGGGTACATTGTGAAATGAGTAGTTTACAGTGATGGAACAAGACGGGATTTGTCCCTCCAATATAAATGGAGTGAATATCTCTAGGCCAATCGGAGATTTGAATACTGGAAAATGCATGGCCATGCTCAAACGGACTGTCCCGAGTCGTTTGGATTGTCAGTATCGAATCAGAGTCCGATGAACAAGATTAGGCTTTATAAGGATGACACCAATCTTGCCTTATGACTAATCGAGATATTGTGACAAAAGGATTATGAATACAGAGATTCCAGTACAAGTGGGAGATTGTTGGAATTGTGTCATGTAATCTCGGTACTGTCTCTAGAAAGTAAGAGTATGTCAATGATCAGACATAAGTCATATAATACTGGGGGTCATGATGGCTTGCTAGAGTCCGCTCATGATCTATAAGTCTTGGACTTATTACCTTTATTATATGATCCCATATGGGTCACACGCCTAAGCTTACAGGAAAATGTGTAGGAACGGTGTAGCAGAAGTACGGTAAAAGTGCTAGGCATTTACTGTACTTAGAGAGAATAATTGGGTTTGGCCACTGTGTGTCGATCGATACACAAGGAGTGTCGATCGACACAGTGCGCGAACGCCTCGGAGTTAATTGGCCTTTGGGCCAAATGGCCCAAAACGAACTGAACGAGTTATATAAACTTAAGACGAGTTCAGGTCGAAAAAAGCCCTAGCCGCGAGCCTCCTCTCTCTCTCTGCGCCGATTTCCTCCTGGTCTAGCAGCCAGATTCCTTTGCGTGCGTGTGTGAACCTTTGGAGGATCCATCCCTTGGTGGCTCTCTGATCTCTGACCTGTTCTCCCTTTCCGCTGCACAAAAAAGGTAAAAGGTGAGATCTACTTATGTTTCTATTCGAGAAGAACCTAGATCCGCATGTTTAGGATAATCTGAATCAGAGAATTGAATCAGGATTCATCTAAACATTCCTTCACAAACCGCAGAAACATTTCTTGGGGAATCCATTGCATGAACCGGATCGTTGTCGAAATGTGGAACTTGAGTATGAACTACTACTACTCGACGTTGGAACCTGACTAAATCGCCCCAACCTGTGTACCATAAAACAATGGAAAAAAAGCTGTGGTGGTACTAAAACATGTGTTAATTAATATAATAGCATCTGCGATTCTAATTTTTGTAGGCTAATATTTTGGTCTAAAATGACCTTACATGTACTTGTTAGGAAAAAAATAATTACAAGAATGCCATTACTATTTTATTTTCACATCAGCAAAAACGAACTTTATTTACGAAAATGCCACCTTCCAGAAATAATAAATCCGCACGGATTTATGACATTCTTTGTTACAGATTTAATAAATCTGCACGGAGTTATTTTCTTTTGTTGCGGATTTATTGTCTTTGTTGCAGAGTTTTATAAATCGGTAACACGTTAGAAGGTTTTGAAAAATTACAATACTAGGATCATAGTATTACAGATTTTTAACCGTGTTACAGATTTATGTTCTCATGTTGCAGATTTGTTTCTTTTTTTGCTGACGTGGCACGGATTTATATTAACGTGTTGCAGACTTTTGCAGATTTTCCAGATTTGTTTTCTTAGTTTTGAACAAATCTGGAATTTCATGTTACGAATTTGTGTTACGTGTTACAGATTTATTAAAGTCCGCAACAAAGAAAATTGTTAAAATTAATTACTATTGTAGCACTCCTATGTTACAGACTTTCTCTCTTTGTAGCAGATTTGTTTTCAATGTTACGGATTTATGTTATGTTAGATATTGATTTTAATGTTACGGATTTATTGAAGATGTACATAATTCGAATAATTGTTGCCTGATTTTTTTCCTGATTTTTAGGAACCGTTTATGGTAATTAAATATTCACTTAAGAAATTCAATATTTGGCAAAAAAAAAAAAGATAACCAACAAAAAAACTATTTTCAATTAATTTCTTAATTAAATAATTTCTTTATTATTTTTTGTTTTAAAATTTTTTACAAAATAAATATAATAATAAAAATAACCAAAGAAATTTGTTTATATTAATTTCTCATTTCAATGATTTCTTATTATTTTTATATTAAATTCTTGTTTTCGAAATAAAAATAATAAAATATAAGCCACAAAAAATATTTTTTATCAATTGTTTTTAAATTTTAGATTTATTAAAAATTATGTTGTATTAATTTCTTATTTTTAAATTTTTTTTTTAAAAAAAACACAAAATTAGCCAAAAAATAATTTGTGTTAATTTATTATTTAAATGATTTATTTATAAAATATATTTTCTATTTTTTGAAAAAAAAAATTAACCATAAAAAATATTTGTAATTTGTATTTAAATAATTTTTTATAAAATTATTTTTATTAGTTTCTTACTATTTATTTTTTAAAAAGAATTTATATTAACTATATATTTTAAAAAAACGAATTCATATTAATTGTTTTTTAAATGAATTTATATTAATTATTTATTTTTAAAAACGAATTTTATATTAATTATTTATTTTTTAAAAAGTATATTAATTATTTATTTTACTTTAATGATTATATATTATTTCTTTAAAAAATAAGTTAAGGAAAGGATAATATAGTATTTTAAACCATTATAGAATGCTACTCTAGTAAAAAACACACCTAATGCTACTCTAGTAATTAACCTTAAAATTTGTACTACCAGGAGTAATTTTCACTAAAACAATTGTAAACAAAGTCAAATTTCAGACTTCTAATAAAGTCTAATTCAAAAACAAATCCAATTTCAGACTTCTAATAGAGTCTAATTCAAAAACAAATCCAATTTCAGACTTCTATCTATCTAGACAAAGTACATATGAAAAAGGGGATGACTCGGACTCAAAACCATATGGATCTAGAACGAGAAATACATAAAACCTATATTTTTGTTCAGATCTAGACAAAGTACATATGAAAAGGGGGATGACTCGGACATAAAACTGTATGGATCTAAAACGAGAAATATATAGAAACCTATATTTTTGTTCAGATCTAAACAAAGTACATATGGAAAAGGGGATGACTCGGACTTAAAACAGAATGGATCTAAAACGAGAAATATATAAAAACCTATTTTTGTTTAGAGCTAGACAAAGTACATATGAAAAAGGGGATGACTCGGACTTAAAACAGAATGGATCTAAAACGAAAAATATATAAAAACCTATTTTTTGTTTAGATCTAGACAAAGTACAAAGAAAAATGACTTCTTTCGTATAGATCTCAAATATTTGCAGAAAGAAGAGCTTAGAATATGACGACGGCGGTGTAGGGAATGGACAGGAGAGACGAAAAAGGAGAGATAATTACAAGAATGAAAAAGATGACGACAGCGAAGGCGAAGGCGGTGGCGGTGGCGGTGGAGGGTTTTCAGAGAGTTCTTATAGAGTGTTTAGAGAGGGAGTGTGTTTCCGTTTTAGAGAGAGAAATTTGATAATGACTTTTACAAACTAATGTTGGTAACTTTCGTTTATATATAGGGTAAAAGTAGGGTAACTTATTTGGTCGAGTTTAGTCAGACTTCTTCGGTAAGTCTGACAAATCATGTACGTGAATCAGATTAACATGGAAGTCTGAGATACCCTAAATCTACTAATTACTACTTAAATACCATCATATTATATAGAAAACTTATAAAAAACATCAAACTCGGGAAATATAGTCTCAACCTAACCAGTATATGCAAATGTAACAATATGGATGAAAATTCACAAACCCTCAGTCTAACCCTACAGATGAAAATATGATATCCAACTTCATATGTCAAGCATAGATCAAGCTACATGGTGTTTTTAACCAAATATACCTTAAATGGTTAAAATTGACTAAAGTTTATGTAATTTTAATTTACATATGTCCAAAAGCCCAATGTTTAATTTACGTATGTGTACGAGAAGTCTGAGAGATATTTAAGTTGGAAATTTAAATTATAAAATTATATTAAAAAAATATTTTGGATACATAAATTAAACATGAGACTTTTGGACATATGTAAATTAAAATTACATAAACTTTAGTCAATTTTAACCATTTAAGGTATATTTGGTTCAAAGCATTTATTTTTTATTTAATTTCGGGGTTAGTAAAATACTTCTCAGACTTCTCTCGGAAGTCTATGAAACCCCAAAACTTCTCTGAGAAGTCTGATAAACCCTACATCTAATATTTATCACTTAACAATGAAAAATATTTAAACAAAACACCTAGGAAACATCAAATTCCTTAATATATGCGCATTATAACATACATGTATAAATATAATTTTTTCAAATGTGAATTTCCTAAACCATGAATCTAACCCTAAAGTTATATGTAAATGTTCCACCATGTTCCATTACAAATCATGTTCTAAGGTCTAGAAACTACTCTACCACTTTATATATTTTTAATTTGATTCAAATTTAGGATATTTAATTTATATACTTCAAAACCGTCTATATTTAATTTATGTTTAGTTGTTTTTAACAAAATATTTTTTTACTATTTTTAAATTAAAATTTACTAAATTAATTTGCTTCAGACTTTTTGAAGAAGTCTGAAATCTTTTGGATGAAGACATACTTAACTAACATTATTTAATTTGACTCAATTTTATCAAATTTTAATTTATATACTACTAAATTATATATATTTAATTTATGTATATAAAAGTTTTGACAAAATATTCTTTTATAATTTTAAAATTTAAATTTACTAATTTATTCTGTATCAGACTTCTCTACGAAGTCTGATAGCAGTCTGACATAGTCGAAGGTTATAATGATAATTGCGTTTTCTGTTTTTGATTGGTCGTAAAGGCTTCACGGTAATTTCCTTAGGCCGAAAGGGCAGTTTTGCATTTGGTTCAATTTCGAGCAGAGTTCATGCTCTGCCGTTTCCTTGCCGTGCGCAGCCCTCAAAGCTATAGGCTAGTCAAGGCTACCCGAGTTCATGCAGTCCTTCCTCCGCTTCCCTGCCGTCGCAAACTCCTCCCTAGCCCCCGGCCAAACGCCACACGAACAAAAACTCACCTGGCGGAGAGCCAGCCGGAGCCATCGACATCAAATCTGGAGGAGTCGAACCCGGATCCCGTCCTCCAAGACTCGGATCCGTGCAGATCCACCGCCTTCGGACTCCGATAAACCAAAGCAGCCGCAAACCCGACTGCAAACTCAGCACTGAACCGGACCCTGGATAGTGAAAATAACGGATGAAGATAATATGCAATAACAAACGGGAACAAAGCCCTCTCTCACTACCGGAAGAGACCGGCGACGTAGAGTCTGGGAAAGTCGGCTTTTCTTTAGAGAGAAGGAGGATAAATTTTTTAGTGAAATGGTACGATTGACCCTAAAAATAAGTTGAATGATTTTTCTTGGATGTAGATGATTATGGACTTGAGATTAGTGAGATTGTTTACGTGCATCTTCTAGAATGAATGGTAGCCCAAGGATTTCCAGCAAATTAACAATCAACGTTAGACCATCTCCAATGTATTCCTCTATTTTTTTTCCTTCTAAAATAGATGAATTCTATAATAAAGGTGTAATCCTCTCTAATGTATTCTTCTATTTATTCCTCTAAAAATGAATATTTTTTTTAAGATTTTATTTTTATTTTAGTATTATAATATTTTCTTTATAAAAGTTACAAATTAGCCTATTTATTTTATTTTTTCAAAACTTTATATAATTATAATATTAGTTAAATTAAACATGTATTATATAAAGAAAATTATATCACATCCTATAAAAAAATATAAAACATATTAAATTTTTGTTTGACCATAAGCATTAATGTATTTTTCACAAATGACCAAAAAAAGATGTTTTCCTCAAACCTAATATATTGTAACTTTTTATATTTATATTAATGTATAGTAGTATTATTTATAATTTGTTTATTTTTATATTATTAATTATTAAATATAATAATATTTGTTTATTTTAGTTATAAATAAAAAGATTTGAAAGTTGAAAGACTGTTTTGAAAATTAAAAAAAAAATTCACCTCCATTATAGAAGAAAAAATAGAGTTCCTCTAAATATAGAGGAAAAAATAGAAGATCTCTATTTTAAAGATGAAATTAGAGTTGGGTTTGAGTAAATTTTACTCTAAAATAGAGTTTATAAACAAATATAGCGGTAGGTTGAGATGCCTTAAAAATTAAAATGTATTGACTAAACAGAATATAAAATTCTTCTTTAATTCTAACAATTTTACTTTGGTTTGGTTTGGTTTGTTTAAGTGCTGGTTTAATGATCTCATCACCTTTGGTGTAACCCTAGTTCCGCATTTACTGCAACTGAAAAGGGCTAATTTTAATACAACGACGAATCTGATGAATAAACACCTCACAAATAACCAAAAGATGTTGCATACAAATCACATTAGAGAAAATTCAAATATGAAGTTGGACAATAACTGATATTATGATCGGTTAGCGAGTAAGACTACTCTTCGGAAAGCATTGTTAAACTCTCTTCTACTATATTTTCTCAATGTATGACACATATGTATGTAATAATTGTGTTGATGTAATTCTGAATAATATCTTTGATATTGTAAGCAAAACAATGTATCTTTTTATTGATTAATAAAGTGTTTGATTTCGTCGGGAAAAGAAAAAGAATAAACACCTCACACAAGTCTATAACTTGAAGAACAGAAACCATAAATCTCCATTTAGTTGTGTCCAGAGCCTTAAAAATATCAAATTTGATGGCGCAACAGTACATTTTGATGGAGTACATTTTGATGGCGCAACAGTACTATCAGACAAGTGATTGGCATTAACTAACCCAAATGTTAACAGTACATTTTGATCAAACAATGTGGATTTGACCCCCTTAAAAATAAACCCGAAGAGAAAAAAGGATTGAAGTAATGGGATGAAATCTTTACCCAAAAACAACAATATAGAATTCTTTTGTAAAACCATATGAACCCAAAACTTTATCACTAGATAGCAACTACAATGTCTTCTGAATCTTTATTGGATAACTAATAATTATCACCTAAAATTTACTCGAAACTATTCAAATCATTCAAATATATATTTTTTATCTAAATAAAGAAAAGTCATTTTCAGAGCAGAAGAAGTAGGTGTCGTTTCCTTTAAAATAAATGATGGAAAAAACGCCATGTTTTTCAGTGCTAAAGTTTGAAATGGTTAGGAGTCAGTCATCAGTCTCTTTCACTTCACTCACTTCCATGATTTCCTTCTTCTCCTTCCTTTTATAAATCATCTTTATAGGTCATGTCACATCCCGACGACAATTCTTAAATATTACTATTATATGATTTCATTTTCTTGTTACCAGATATATTTATACTCATTGGACCACTCTAATTTTCCTTTTCCAAAATGATTTCATTACTTTTTTGTCAATTACAACCATAGATTACTCAACGTTGGTCTTGGTGAAACGATTTCATTATTTATGTCTAGCCTTTTATGTTTTGTAAGTTCTTCAAATAAGTTGATAATATATATATATATATATATATATTTTTTTTTTTTAAAGAAAAATAAGTTGATAATATATGAACCGATTATAGACATAAAGATAATAATAAGAGCGACCTATATGAAAAACGAGAAATGAGAGTAAGGTAAAACTTACTTTGTACCTCTATCTCCAACTCTTTATCTCCCCCTCCCTATCGTCTCAGTGAGATATATAACAACAAAAATACAATATAATTTGTACTGCATCAATACAACGTCACAAATTAAACACATTTAAATAAATAAAAAAACACAGGTTTGCATAATGTAACTTTCACATATAAAAATGGGCATTCAATGAAGAAATGGTTTTCGCTATATTGTGAGAACATAATATGAAAGTTTCATAGTTTATATTAATTATATTGTCATTTTAACTGAGAGAATCCTAGACCGAAATCATACTAATCTCTGGACCTGTGAAAATTCGAATTTTTTTTGTCACTTGAGACACCTAGATGTGGCCAATTAAACCACTGTTGTAAGCTATATATAATTAATTACGTATAAACGATATCAACTATATAAATGATTGTAATTGTGTTAGTCATGTGAAATTTTATTTTGCTTAAAAAGAATCCGGGTTTCTCTATAATCACTACTAATAAAATTCCTGAAGAAAATGAATTTTGTTTTGCTGTTCTTGAAAAACTCCGGTAGAAGTCCAATCAAGATGTATAATGTATTTACATCTGTAGATAAATCGTCAATTAACAAAGAATAACAATCGAACTGAAACTTAGACATACCCTTATTATATTCATAATTAACCAAACAATATTTGTTTGCTAAGAAAGCAAACCATTTATGTTATCCATTTTCAAAGTAAAGTTTGGTCTATATCCTTACTTTGGTGTTAAAAATATTGTATACTTTTGGCGGTGTCAATCACATGGAATGGTTCATTTAGGTGGTTATGACACAAGGTATCATTTTTCTCATGCATATCATCTGCATTGCAAAATGCAAAGTATTCATATACATATAATGTTTAAGAAGACGAAAGTACGTACGTGAAAGAAGAAAGAGAAAACTAAGTGTCTTTGGTGTAGTGGTAAGGAGACCGGATCTGGGTACACCACACTCATGATTCGATCCACCTGTTCTACATGCTTCATTTGGCCACCCCAAAAAAATGCAGATGAAATGGGACGCACAGGTGGATTGTAGTCTCGAGGCCTAGAAAACCGATGAGACATTACGTGAATTAAACGTTAACGCTACGGTATAAACCAATGTTTTTAAAACTGAATTGGAAGCCGACTAAATAAGTGATTAGGTTGCGCTTCAATTGATTCGACCGGATCGAACCAGATTTTCAAAACATTTGTTTTCTTAAATACATAATATACTCTGTATAAGAATAAAAAGTATGAAATCTAATAACTTCTTTTTGGAAAAAGAAAACTTAAACTAAACATAGACTTTATCAAAAATATTTGGAATCAAATATATAATCAACATTAAATATTAAACTAATAACTATTATTAATATATTTAATTGGTCCTGACTCTTGTGGTCAAGTGGTTGGGGACGGGTCTTGGACGCTACCACGTTCCGGGTTCGATCCTCCTGTCATGCGAAACTAATTCACATTTGTTTAGGACACCTACATGGATATGAGGCTTGCTTTAGGAGCCCATTTGAATACCCGAAAAAGGGTCTATCCATGGGTGCACCTCCCCTTGGGGATTAATCTAAACCCCTCGATAAACTCGTGATACCCCCAAGTTAATCAAATATATATATATATATATATAATTTTCTAAACGAACTTTTTTAAACTTATGATTTTGATATTATATATATGAGGATATATTAAAGTAATATTAGAAAGAAATAACATTTACTTTTTAATAAAAACCACTATATCAAAACATAATATTATTTTAGTATTAGTTTTTAAAATAATTAATTAAGAAACATGAATTCCTATATTAGTTACTGACAAAATATATAAAATATTTAGTTAGTCAAATAATAAAAAATTAAAAAAAAAATTACTGAACCGGAGTCAACTGGTTCACTTGAGTTATACAGTTCACAAATTGTTGACGATTTTGGTTGGCTTTTTATCCATATTAATAAGTTTTGGGATTTTATAGAAATCCAATCGGTTATCAGTCTGGTTTATGATCGAATCCGGTCTGACCATCAGGTCAGTCTGAGTATAAAAACACTGGTCTAAACTATACAATAAAAAAAACAAAGAAAAGCGATGAATAATGCTAAATTTTCTCAAAGATTCCGACATCCATAAAAGTAAGCTTTATTCTTCCTCAAACTTTTAAAAAGGCAAAATGTTTTATCTTTCCCTTATTTTCGGGTAATAAGTTACTCCCTCCGTTTCACAAAGATGCATGTTTTAGAGAAAAAAATTTGTTTCACAAAGATATATTTTGTAGCTTTTCTATGCACACTTTATTAATTAATGATGATATTTTGAAAATTTTAAGAAGATTAATATAATTTATTAAATTACTATTGGCTTAGAGATATTGGAAACTGTAGAGTAATAAAAATTGATGCATTTATGATTAAGTATTAATTGTTTTCTTAATATATGTGAAAACTCTAAAAATTGTATCTTTGTGAAACGGAGGGAGTATTACTAAGTAATAACCAATAAAATGACCTTCTTTTGTCTCTCTCATCTAGATACCCTTTCGGCTATAAAGTGATCTTTTAGTAGATCCGAAACGTATAATACATCGATTGTCAAATGAAATAGATAAAATTTTGTTTTCAAGAACATGGAGATAAAAAGCTTTATGCAATTTGCTTTTTTTTTTTAATTATTAAAATACAAGAAGCTTTAATTTATTTTGTCAATTTGTTCACAATTACAGTCGCCCTCCTCCATTTATTGATCTGTAATTTGCCTAAAAATATGGGGACAAAGACAAAACTCGATAGCGAGGAGTTAACAAAAAAGTGAGAAGGATTGTAAGAATAAGGCCCCCACCATTTGTTTACTAACATTTAAGGCCCACAAAATGATGCATTTAAAACAGAAAATGAAAATCATGTTATTCAAAGAAAACAATCATAAGATTTTTGTGAAGTTATAACAAAACGAGTAACCAATTTCAGGAAAAAAAAAGAAAAAAAAAATGGTAGGCCTGGGCGTTTGGGTACCCGTTTGGGTTTTCGGGTCCAAATATGTAAGACCCATTCGAATATTTTATAATTCCGGTTCGGGTTCAGTTCGGTTCCATTCGGATTCGGTTCATATCCGGATATCCATAAAATCATAAAACAAAAAATAAAATTGGTTAATTTGATCAAAAACATTATTAAATTAAGACAAATATAACAAGAAATTTTATATATTTTATTTATTTTGAGTATTTTAGCTACTTTGATCTAAAACTAACCAGGTTTGTAATTATCATTTTAGATAATTCTGTTATATTAAGTCTAGATATAATTAATATTTTGGATATATAATTGTAGTTTAGATATTTCGAATACCCATTCGGTTTTCGGGTCGGGCTTGGTTCCGGTTCTTCGGATATAGAGGTTTAGAATCCATTCGGGTATTTTATCGGTTCGGATTCGGTTCCTCTTTTTCGGTTTGGGTTCGGTTCCGGGTTTTTTTTGCTCAGGCCTAATTCATGATTCCTGAAGAGGGTTGGTCACTTGAGCATTACTCATCATCATGCTTATTCACAGTGATACATAAGTAAATTTACATCACGATACAGTCAGTAAAAAAAAAAACGAGTAAACACAAACCCGCTTCTTTGACCATCAAAGGGCACAAATCCGAGTCAAATTCCCAAATTATGGTGAAAGCAGAAACTACATTTGTAACCTAAACCATACCATAAAACTTACCTGAAACCCGGAATTGGGTTTTGTTTTGAGCTTGTGTAATCTCTCTCATGTACGAGGACCTGGGCGCCTCTGGTTAACTTCTCTATCTCTACGTCTCCTACCTGATCGTCCTAGTAGAATCCGTCCTTGTCGCCTCATTCGACTTGCCAGAGAGTTACTCTGCCTATCTTCCTCTTCCTCCTCTCCTCCAGAGAAATTCATCTCACTTGTTCCACGGTTGATTGTCAAGTCATTCGAATCAGAATCAGAGCGTCTTATCTGATTCCTTGACGCCTCAACAGCATGCATCATAAGGATAACATTCAAAAAATTCCTACCAAACCCAGCATCGATCCCTGCACTGTTGTAATGATCACCATCCTCGTCTGAATCTGAACCGTGAGCATTGTTGATCCTTTCTATAACGTAATCCCCAAACACTGTTGCACCAGGCATTATCGACCTAATTGTGCTGATAACATCATCCCGGTCATGCTCAATCTCAAGCCTTGTCCAATTCTGCTCCACATCAGGATCACCTTCACGCGGCCTCGCACAAGGGTGGTCCATTTTCATGTGTTTCCTCAGCTCTTTGAAAGTTCCAGCAAAAACACAGTTCTCCTGCATACATATCCTCTTCTTGAGATTCAAATAGTCCCGCGCAGGCTGCACTATTGTCCAACCTTTCACCTGGCCTCTACAAAGTGGGCATGTGAGATTTCCAACTTCGGACTTGTTGTTCGGTGGACGACTCACTGACTTTAGCTTAGCTGACGCTTTCTTGTACTGATCTAAGCAATTGGAATATCGGAAACTGGTACCACACATGTAAGGACGACATCCCTTGTCATGAGATGAGCAGAGGAGAAGAACAGCGTTGTGCGGACACTCCATGCAAACCGAACATATAACATTCTCCCAGTCCCTCTTCGAACAATCTTGTGCAACCACCTCCCTCGCTACAAGTCGATTAGAAGAAGGGAGTTTGTATGGTCTTGCTCTGATCCGTCGCGAATGAATCCTGCGTCTTGTCATTCTAACTTTGGCCATAATCTCAAATTCACACACCTGTACAAGTATACATTCAATTTAGCAAAAACAATCATATAAAAGTTTGTAACAATACAAGCAGATGTCTCTTCCTCATAAAATGCAGATAATTTTTCATTTCAGTATTTAGCATACAACATGCATAGTATCAGAACCACACAGGCCGATTTACGATTTAGGTAGTAACGATAGTTATCATATATATATATCCATCTATTTATAACGGGAAAAAAAAATATAGAAACCTCTTCATATATCAATGAAGAAATCATCCATGGTAATACAAATGAAGTTGATTAAGGCACTGATGCAAAATAACGAAGCAATGGAGCTCTCACTCACTGATTTGTAAGCCTACAAGGTGATTAAAACTTCCAAGATAACAAGATAAGCAAACAATAGTGAAAATGTCATGGAATGGAACAAAACAGATAGAGAATCAATGTATAGACAGCCGAAGATGTGCCAACGTGTTGCAGACAGGACAACCATAAGGAACACACAAGCGACATGACAGTGAATCAATTATTAAAATCATCTAATCCACATGGAGATAAAATCAATTTTACACACATCTCAGATCCAGAGAAATTTATATAAAATGTAAACCCATAACAAAAGAAACATGTTCTCTATAATTCGATCCTTAATTACCCAGAAATTATCAAGATAGACAGTTCAACAAAGTTTCAACCACTCGTCCGAATCGTCAAGACCTAAATTGAAATCGTAAAGTCATAGTTTACTAAAATTATACGAAGAGCGTCGAAACGAACACGTAACAGAAACTTCACCTTTAGAGATTGAAGATTAGGGTTTCGAAGAGCGTAAGACGACAAGGAAGAAGAGGAGAGCGAGTGGGGCTGCGAGATTCGCGTGGAAGCGCCACCAAGGCTCAACCAAAGCTCTGGATTCGGAGTTTCTCTTTCCTCACGCCACGTGTGATGGGGCTATGACCTCCCCGCGTCCTTTGAATGCGTAAGAGCGACGCGCCGATGGATTAAGCCTTTTAAGGCCCATCATGCTTTTTCCTTGACTTAGGGCTTCCAAAACAATTGGATATGGGCTGTAACTATTATAGATATTGTTGTTGAAAATTTAAGTCGTAAGAATAAAAACAAAAATTTAGAGAACATAGAATTATTGTTTTATTAGTTGTATGAATATATAATTTTACAAATTTATGCTTTGTATTTATAATGCTTAAAAATCCGATTTTTCTGTTTATTAAAATATATTTTCTTAAAACTAAATAAAAAACCGTACCATAAAGGACTTTTTAGCATAATTATTATTTGTCACCTAAAAACAACAGATATCAAACCAATTAGTCTTAGGCTTCTTAGGAGATTGTAGATGGTTTCGGAAAGTCATACATTCTCTTTTCCAAAAATCAATCGTAGACGAAGGGACCATATTAGAGCCTACGTACTCCAATTACCACAGTGTTAGAGGTGGGATTAGCACCTCTCTAAGGTCCGGTCCGATAACAAAGGGAGTACATGAGAGTTTCGGCCCAGAAGGCATAATGGAGACCCAACGAGGCGAAGACCGACGATGACGAGGTAGCCCGACAGTAATCACGTAGCTCGACGACGTACCAGCCCGACCTGCGTAAAAGAAAGAGATAAACATTTATCTTCAAAAAGATAAGGAAGAATCTCTTTTAGGAAATATTCTCCTTATCACTACTCAGATTATGTAAAGAATATCATAGAGAATCTAGGGCAAAAATCCTAGATCTTCTGATATAAATATCCTTCCTCTGCGCGGAAAAATACTAAGTCGAAACACTAATACTTTATACTCAAAAATCCTAAGAGCTAGCGATCATCAATCGGTTCCGGCTCGATTTCATAATCAGACTATATTTTTCTGTCTAAACCATTTCTGCTTTTGATTCTTGTTTAATCTTATATCCAAGTCCCTAATTTACTAATCGATTTAACAAATCGATTATTGTTTGATTTTCCGAATCAACAATTGACGCCGTCTGTGGGGACTTTAGATATTTTGATTAACCAAAGGAGAGACTAGCAATGAACGAATCACCACCTTCGTCACAGGAGATAGGAGGAACGAACAGTGCAGGCGACGTCACCAACGCCGCAATAGGACGAGAAGGGAGCCAACCTAACCCATCCCAGCAGGGCGGCAGAGCACGCAACACATCGAACTCGGTGCCGCAAGATGAGGCACCACCACCAGGAAATTCAAGCGCCCCGGACCTACCTACGGTGAGGCTGGTGCAAAAAAGCGACATAGAGCCACCACTGAGGTCGGTGCGCATAAACACCATGATACCTACCAGCAGGATCGAAAACCCGACCACAACGGAGCTGCTTCGCACGCTGCTAAGCCGAGTCGAGAACCTGGATAAAACTGCAAACGAACGCATTAACGCGATCCCTGACCAGCAGAATTCGCTTCGAGAAAGTTTGCAAAGACGACAAGGCACACCCACAGCGGAGCGGACCCCAGACAGAGCACTACCTATCAGCCGGCGTCTTTTTACCGAAGCACCTCGAAGGACCGTGGGATCGACAGTCAACCCAACTGGGAGCGCATCAACCCCGAACAACTCGACAAGGGTACCTAATGAGCAGCTCACGGCTATACTGAGCCAAATTCAGGAATTGAGCTCCAAAGTACATCCCGTAGCCAGTTCAGCCCTCGAGCTCGGCCGCGTTTTGGAACAAGCACAGCAGACGCCTTTCACAACTCGGATCATGAACGCAAGGATCCAGCGTATCGAGAAGGTCAAGTTCCCTTTCTACGAAGGAAAAACCGACCCAGCCAGTTTATGACTGCCTTCATGATAGCAATGAGTTGCAACCGATTCACCGACAAGGAAAAGGACCCCAGATACTGTTAACACTTCGTGGAAAACCTCAGGGGGATAGCTCTTACCTAGTTCTCGCGACTCAAAACAGGATCGATCGACAGTTTCCAGGAGTTCTCGAAACTGTTCCTGAAGCGTTACTCGCTCTACATAACGTCCGAATCATCGGATGCCGATCTATGGGATCTCGAACAGAGATAAGACGAGCCTCTGAAAGACTTTATCGATCGATTCAAGGAAGTCGTGTCCAAAATAACGTGGATGACAACGCATCTAGAGGAGCACTTCAGAAGGGATTACTCCATCGTTCAGATTTCAGAACAGACCTGAGGCTCAACAAACCCGCGTCTCTGGAAGATGCATTACACAGAGCGGTGGTGTTCATCGAACTGGAAGAAGAGGATGCGATATTCTCCAAGAAACAATTCGGATCAACCAAAAAAGCCTATGCGGCAAAGGAAAAGTCAAAAACCGATTCCCAGGACAACAGCAGCAAAACCTTCGCCATCGCAAACACTTCCTAAGGATGGAACACATTCGTTCGGAACAAACCACGCTCGGGGGAAGCCGACAATGACCGACCATACTGCGAATATCACAAGAAACACTGTCACGACACCGCATCATGCTGGAACTTGGCTGAGTACTTGCTGGATTAGTACCGAAAAGGAATAATAGTTAACCCCGAGCGAGGTGACCGACGACCTAAAAACGGAAATAACGGACAAGAAATCCAAGAAGAAGCTCCCCAGGAGGAACCGGAAGAACGACCTCAAGAAACATGGCCCAACAGGCGCCCTCGGGACCAGGACGCTGATGGGAGGGCTGCCCCGCAACCTCGTCGGAGAATCAACATGATAATGGGCAGACTACAACTGTGTTCGGATTCGGTGCGATACATAAAATAATTTGGTCGAAAAGCAACAACAACCAAGCGTAACCCGCTCCCGATCGAGGAAGGCATACCACTATCGTTCACCGAAGCCGACGCAATTGGAGTAGACACGCCGCATAACGATCCCCTGGTGGTCGAGATCCTGATCGGAGATTGCGAGAACTTCCGCGTGCTGGTTGACACAAGAAGCTCGGTCGACGTAATCTTCAAAGAAGCTCTGGAAAAAGCGGAGTTCAAAAACCTACGTGTCAAGCCAAAGGTGCAACCACTAACCGGATTCGATGGCGACCAGACTATGACTATAATCACGGTCAAACTCCCTATCTATGTCGGCGGAATAGCGACGATGACGAACTTCGTCATCGTCGATAAACCATCCATCTACAATGCCATCTTGGGACACCCTGGCTACACACAATGAAAGTGGTTGTCTCGACGTACCACCAATGCATTAAGTTCCCAACCCCGAACGGGATACACACGCTAAGGGGAGATCAACCCACGTCGAGGCTATGCTTCATAAGCGAAAGAAAGCGTCACCACCCCTCTGAACCAAAAGGAAAGAGAAGAATCATACCAGGACCACCCATCGGAGCATGGGCACCTGAAGGAGACACACCTCGGCGAAATCAAGCTTAGACTCAAACAGCCAAGCTACTCTATGTTTTTTAGCGCAAAAAAGGATATTACCCTATGTAATAAACGACTTGATCCTCGTCTTCGAGGTACGTATGCAACTCTACCTAGAGTGCAGTTGTAAATCAATAAAAAAGACTTTTGTCAAAACAAAATCTTGTCTCAAATTACACTGACGTCCTAACAGGACACTCGGTTCAATCATATCTGCACAACAAAACGTGCAAGATTGATCGCCTTCCCCAAACGACAAAGACTAAGAACTTAAAGTCGGATTGGCACAAGGAAAAGCCGGGAATCGCACCCGCAACCTAACTCAGATGGACTAAATAAAAAAAGACTTTTGTCAAAACAAAATCTTGTCTCAAATTACACTGACGTCCTAACAGGACACTCGGTTCAATCATATCTGCACAACAAAACGTGCAAGATTGATCGCCTTCCCCAAACGACAAAGACTAAGAACTTAAAGTCGGATTGGCACAAGGAAAAGCCGGGAATCGCACCCGCAACCTAACTCAGACGGACTAAGTAAGCCGACCTGCCTCGCATAGCCGATCCCGAGTTAGGTACAAAAACTCAGTACCAAGCTTCGCTCGATGAATCAAAACCAAGTCTTCACTCGATGAAAACAAAACCCTTGTTCAAGGTACAAAAACTCAGTATCGAGCTCCGCTCGATGAATCAAAACCGAATCTTCACTCGATGAAAACAAAACCCTTGTTCAAGGTACAAAAACTCAGTACCGAGCTTCGCTCGATGAATCAAAACCGAGTCTTCACTCGATATAAACAAAACCCTTGTTCAAGGTACAAAAACTCAGTACCGAGCTACGCTCGATGAATCAAAACCGAATCTTCACTCGACCAAAACTAAACCCTTATTCAAGTTACAAATTATGTCCTCGAGAAGAAACACTCGAAAGGAGCCAAACAGGCTCCACCCTCTTACCTCGCTCGTACGATAACATAGTCTCTTCAGACCACATCGACGAAGGACGAGACGAACTCACCACACTTAAACCAAAAGCAAAAGTAACTACTTGCCTAGAAAGGAATAATAATAATGAAACAAGATTATCAAAGGCAAGAAAATCTCCGCCTCAACGATCATAAAGAGGGAGAAAACATGAACTCCATTAAAAAAAGGGGACATCGTCACCTCGCAAAAAGTCTTACAAAAAAGGGGAACATCGTTACCCCACAACAGTCTTACAAAAGGGAGGACTAAACCACCCCGGAAACAAAAAATACAGCCTAAACAGGCGGGGGAAGATCTTGAGTTAGATCGACCAGAGGAGCATCAGAAGACAATGGAGGCACTACCTCAGGCAATGACGAGGAAGTCTCCATCACCTCAAGCTGCGTGCCCTCAGGACTCTTCAGGGTCCCAACTACCTCCGGCGACATCACATCCACGTTGGTGCCGAATTCGTCGAGTAAGGCCACGTCGTCCACTTGTCGACCAATAGACGGAGGCTGAAAGGGGCGAGGAGAAGAGGGATTGCAGTCCCGCACCCTCATCGGAACCTGGGAGATCACAAAGAACTCTTCGACAATATCGGGAGCATTGATCTCGTCGATCTTCCTGTTCCATCTCTCATTCTCCGCCGCGAGCTCTTCAAAGACCTCGTCAGGGATGGCTACCCCATTTTCATACCAAAGCGATCGGAGAAATTCCAAGGTTCTGGAGTACTGGCTAAGATTTATATATGTATCGTTCTCAGCTTCCTTAAGAGCAAAGGCATCCTTTAGCTCCTGAAGAAGAAACTCATACTTCAGAGCTAGAACCTTACAACCGTTTATGAGGTCACCAACCTCCATTGACGAGATATTCCGCTCCTTGGATACCTCCTCGACCCGACGAAGCTTCTCTTGCGCCAGCTCGTCGGAGAGACTCTCTTTGTACGTTGTGAGCTCTTGATTGCGATTTTCGAGCAGCTTGACGTGCTCATAGGAAGTAGCGACCTTACTCTTCAAATTCTCCTCGCTAACTCGGAGAAGCTCGGCGCCAAGATTAAGCTTCTTCAGCTCTTTTTTCTTCTGAGCAAGCTCTCTGCAAAGCTCGGCAGTCCGCGATTGCAGCTGACGGTACATATCGAAGATGTACGAATTCAGCAACGAAGTCCCCTGAAAAACGAGGAACATTAAAAGAAGAAAAATCAAGAAATCAAACTTAAAATATGGACGTAAACAACTCACATCGATGAAAAACTTTGAGATGTTGCGGAACACGTCCGGTTTGTACATCTCGCTCACCGGGAAAGGCAGAATAGCCTCGCAAGAGATGTTCCTAAGTATCTCCTGCAGTAATACTTGCCCGGATTCTTCAATTTATCCCCTCCGAAGAGAAAAAGATCTGTTCTTCCAACTCTCAGAGGAACTGCCAACCCTCGGAGGTTTACTCGCATCCGAACCGTCAGAACGACTTACGACCTCGGAAGGCCTTTTCTTCGCCCCAGCAGGCGAGGCCGACGCTCTAAGAGGTCCCGAGACCGAGGTCGGCAGAACAGAAGAAGGAGGAGGAGCTCCCTTGTCAGATGAAGAGGGCACCCGAACATGATCGCTTGACTTCAAAGTTTTTCAAATCAACGGGATGGAGGGGTCCTCCAATTCGTCCTCGGCGAAAGGAAAACCGCCTCCCATCTTCCTCAAGGCATCAATACAGTCGGCCGTCTTCTTATACCTCGGCTCGGACAAACGTTTTTTGGACTCCTCAACCCTTGTCTTATCGGCATCATCGGAGGTCCGTCTCTCCCCTCTCCTAGACTGCGACCTAGGAGAGACCGGTCTAGCAGCCGAAGGACGGCAGGAACCATCTGGTCGATCAATATCAGAAGATTTCGAAGTCTTCTTCGGATCAATCACCATGCTTGGGATAGATTTCCTCGCCTTTCCCATTTTCTTCACCGCTTGAGATGCTGCAAAAGTGATTCGTAAGAACAAAAGCGATAAGATAAACCGAGTCGTGAAGTATCGGCAAACTCACTAGTTTTCTTGGGTTCTTTGGTCGCGGGCCAAGTTTGCCAGCCGAGCTCAGAAAACCTCCTGCCGACGTCGTCCAGAAATTCCTTATTGAGAAGCTTTGGATTGAGGCGAGCTGCAAAAACAAGAAAAGCTGCGATAAGAATCAACAACGAAAAAGAATACTGACGTCTAGCCGATCAGTCAACTACCAACGGAGAGGTTCCATTCATTGACGACCAAGGCCGCAGGATCAGGAAACGAATGCTTGTCAATCCTGACAAAGAAGTACTTCCTCTGCCAATCGTGAGTCTTACTGGACTTAACGCCAGTTCGCAGTTTATACTGCGGACGTAGGTTAACTTGAATCCACTCCGGCCTCTTCGACACAATGTTTAGTTGGCCAAAGCATTCGTACAGTTTGACCGTGAGCGGAATTCCAAGAGGCGCACTAAGCTCAAGGAGGCCGGTTAAGTTAATAATGCCAGCGAGCTTAAGCTGGGTGAAAGCAATCTTGAACTTTGCGCAGAAGTTGACCAACACCTTCGGCAACGGGAATCAAAAATTCTCGACGTGGAAGAAAGACTAGTAGAGACAAGCAAAGTTCGGAGGAGCATTCCAAAGACACTGTGAAGCATAGGGCAAAAGAACCTCGACGCTTCCGCATCCGGGAAGAGCCTTTAACGAGGCCAGAGATTCTTCGGTAGATGTTGGGGTTAAAATCCCCCTCGACGAAAACAATAGCCGAAAACAAGATCGGACAATCGGACACAGACGAATGTCCGCTTCGGACAAACAAAGTTTCGTATGAATAACCAAGTTATACAAAGTATCGACAGCTTCGTTTGAACAACTTATTGAACAAATGGATTCAACGGATACATTTCATACGAAACGGACGACATTTCATATCCGGCGGACCAATCAGAAAAACGAACCTACCAACCGGGATTGCGGATCAACGAAACATCCAAACGGATAAAGATCGTGCTGAATCAGCTCGGAACCGAGCCAAACCAGCTCGGAATCACCGAGCCAAACCAGCTCGGAATCACCGAGCTGAACGAGCTCGGATCCAAACTGAACCAGCTCGGAACTTCCGAGCTGAACCAGCTCGGAAATTCCGAGCTAAACCAGCTTGGATCTGAACCCTTCCCTTCTCATTTTCAGAACATGATTTACCCCTTCGGAAAGTACGAGCTGAACAAATCTCTTGCAAACTTTCGAGCTAGACTTTGCCGAACTTTCCAAACAGATAATCAAACATTTGCCGATATGCACAACTTGCCGCAATCCACCTTCGGAAACATCGGCTTGTACCTTCTTGGCCACTAACTTGGGCTGACAGACCAAGTTAAAGGAAAATAAGAACTTAGGCCCAAACATACGACGTATGGATACCCAAAACTTTGGGCCGAATAAGTAAGCTTGTACGTGCAGATGGACTCGGATCATCCGTTCTCGGCTCATTCGACAAATAGGTCAAGCCGCAGAAAGATGGTTGTCAAAGAAAGGAGATAAACTTGAAGAAGTAAAGAGGAAGATATTTCCGAGCTAAAGAGGAAATTCCGAGTTGAAAATGTAAATCTTAACGGAAAAAGGAAGGAGATAACAACATGAAGATTTCCGCAAATCTTGCGGAAAATATCCTCGAAGCCGACTTGCCGCAGCTATATAAGGAGATGGAAGTCATACGATTTAGATATAGCAAAAAACCCTAGCACCTAGACTTAAGAACTTAGCGATTTTCTTAAGCTTTTCCGCCCTTTGTATTCTCTTTTCCGATCTTTGTACTCTTTTCCGATCTCTTATCAATAAAATATCCTCCGGGTTTACTATTTCGGTGTGTTTATCTTTGAAGTTTCTTTTTCCTTAAAGTTTGCTCTACCAGTTTTGACAAGGCGAGTTCCGACTCTCACAATTTGGTGCCGTATGTGGGGAGATAGAAACTTCTGACACTCAAAAACCACCAACTAGCGGATCCAAAGATATGGTTACCATCGGAAACCGAGACGAGATAGATCAGCAACTGCTGGTCGACAACAACACACCCAATGTTACCACAGGTAACACTTCGGACAGCGGCAACGTTACAAACACGGCCGCACCAGATATCAACGCAACACTGTCCGAGCTGAAAGAGATGGTGGCCGCGCTACGACAAAGGGCAGAAGAACATGAAAAGGCAAACAACACTCTCACGGAGCAGATTGAGAGACTGAAAACAGTGAACCGTACTCGGAAGACTCGAATGGTGAACTTCGCCCCAACTGAGCGAAGGCGTCTGGATTTCTTGACGTCTGGTGAGTCGGCAAGGAATCCATCGCAACACCGCGAGCAGACCACGGGCGAACAAACTCCCTCGGCGACCAGACCCAATACCACATATCCTCCTCCCATAGTCCGAGGGCAAAAATCTGTGACAACTAACACTGCAGAAGACTGCGAAAACGAGGACTCGATTCCACACGGCGGTCACACCAAACCATCCTCTGACGAGGAAGAAAGGATCTATGCGGATCGATACGTCCCACAACTAAGCGACGATGAGCTATCGGAAGAAGAGGACATCGAGCGGACCCGCCCAAGCGAGTCGCGAAGAAACAACAAACGAAGCGAGCTCGATGAAATCAGGGACGCGCTAGCTCAGACAACCGCGGAGATTAAAACTGTGCGATCGCAGGTTCATCGGGCGACGAGCCCCGCGCCTGAAATCGATCTAGTCCTGGAAGAAACGCGAAAGACACCATTTCAAGCTCGAATCACTAGAAATCGGATTTGCATTCCAGGCAAGCTCAAAATCCCGTTCTACAACGGGACGACCAACCCAAAAGCTCATATGATGGCTTTCCAAATAGCAATGGGAAGAGAAAATCTTAGTCGAAAGGACAAAGATGCCGGTTTTTGCCTCCTGTTCGTAGAGCATCTGAAAGGAGCGGCCCTCAAATGGTTCTCTAGACTGGAACGCAATTCCATCGGAAATTTCCAACAGCTGTCGGAGGAATTCATGAAACAATACTCGATCTTCATGGACAAAGATACCTCCGACGTCGATTTATGGGCCTTGAGCCAAAGTGAAACAGAGAGTCTGAGAAAATTCATCGAACGGTTCAAAAGAGTCGCCACCAGAATCGAAGGTCTGAGCGACAAAGTGGGTATCAACGCACTGAAGAAAGCGCTTTGGTACGAATCGGCCGCAAACATTGGCGGATGCTTTGCACAGAGTAATAGACTTCGTTGTCGACGAAGAGGAGACGAAGGTCTTATCCGAGAAGCATAAGTCTGAAAAGAAATCGAGCAAGGAAACCGTCCTATCAACAAGCACAAGCAGCGAGAAACGGATCTCGAAGCCGATATGCACTTCACGGCCTGAAAGAACGGTTGGGGCGCATAATTACCAGATCGGCTCGAATGAGCAAGAAGAACGGCCGGAAGAACGAAGGAAGAGTTCGTGGAACACATGGACAAGGAACCCCAACGCTTACGACGAAAAGGCATTCTGCGATCACCACCAATCTTACGGCCATAATACTGCTGATTGTCGCAGACTAGGAATTAAACTCGCAGCAAAGCTCGTGGCCGGAGAATTGGGAGATGCAATAACTCTGAAGGACCTTGACGACGGAAAAACAGGGAATCAGCCGAATAGGCTGAACAGGAACGGCGACCCAAACAGATTAGACCAAGAACGAAAGCATCAAGAAGGGCAGGCCGTGACAGGCAATAACAAACGAAAACGAAGCGATGAAGACTCTAAAGCAAGCGGCCGTCAAAGGGTATCGTGGAAGGGCTGCAACATCAACCAAGATCAAGACCGTCGGCCGATCCATACCCTCGGCGACCATGGAGAGCAGTCACACCAAGAAGAAATACCAGGCAAAGCATGCCGAATCGACGCGCGGATCACAGGATAACATTCGACGACGTGTGGATCTCAAAGACCAATCATCCAGACAAAGAACCTCTAGTTATGGAGTTGATCATCCAGAATCGTCACGTGCCGAACATACTCGTCGACACCGGAAGCTTCGTGAACGTAATCTTCTGCGAAACTTTAAGGAGGATGGACATGAACTTAAACCAGGTAACGCCTTCTCATTCATCCTTAACATGATTTGCCGAGGACACCATAGCCACCTTCGGAAAGATCGAGCTGCCAATACTCGCGGGGGGAATCTCCAAAGACGTCGAATTCTCGGTGGTAGATCGCCCAACGATCTACGGAGCGATTCTAGGAATCCCATGGATAAACTCAATGAAGGCTGTTCCGTCGACTTATCATCTATGCATCAAGTTCCCTACACCTTATGGAAATCAAGAGCAACGGCCCCCTGGCAGTTTCCGGAACAACGAATCAGGCCATTGGATGAGTTCAGCATGGAGAAGTTGTCCACCTCGCCAATTGGACGATCGTGCTTAACCTTTCTCCGCGGGAGACCTTGTCCTAAGAAGAGTCTGGCGAAACCTGGTGCTTCAAAATACCGGATTGGATTGGGAAGGACCTTATATGATCACAAGAGAGATCCGCCCCGAAGTGTACGAACTCGAAACCATGAACAATACCAGGATAGTTAGAGGATGGAACGCGATGCATCTAAGAAGATTCCGCTATTGAAGACTTTGAAGCGTCAAAAAAAAAACTGTTACGAAGCATTTTGAACTACGGGACGGCTTGATCCCCGAAAGGGGGTACGTAGGCAGCCGGTCTTTTGATCGGTTCAGCTGTCCCCCCTCTCAAAAGGGGGAGGGGGAGTGGGTCCACATATATCTATACTTCCACATCGGAATTCGGAAAATTTGAAAATAACTCTCGAACTCAATACTTGTCCAACTACTTGGAAATCTCAAAAGAACTATCTCGAAAATTTCTAGCAAATCAATTAGGAAAATCCAAGCTGGTCAAACAAATCAGCTCGGAACGTTCAAGAAAATCAGCTAGGAACTTCCCAGCAAACCAGTTAGGAAAGTCCGAGAAAATAAGCTAGGAAATTTCCAGCAAACCAGCTAGGAAAGTCCGAGCAAGCCAGATAGGAACTTTCCAACAAACCAGGTAGGAAAGTCCGAGCAAATCAGCTAGGAACTTTCCAGCAAACCAGCTAGGGAAGTCCGAGCAAGTCAGCTAGGAACTTCCCAGCAAACCAGCTAGGAAAGTCCGAGCAAATCAGCTAGGAACTTTCCAGCAGATCAGCTAGGAAAATCCAAGCTAGCCAAACCAGCTCGGAACCACCGAACTAAACTATTTCGGAATTTCCGAGCTGAACCATCTCGGAATTTCTAAGCTGAACCAGCTCGGATCTGAGCCAAACCAGTTCAGAATTTCCGAGTTAAACCAGCTCGGACCGAGCTAAGCCAACTTGGATTTCCGAGCTGACCATTCTCCGCGGAAATTCCACACAACAAATCTTGGCTGGAGACACGGCACATCCGCAAAATCTCAACTACCTGATCATGCCCTTGGAGTTATCCGGTAACAAAAATAAACTCTTTTCTCCTTTTCATTTCAGTCCATTCCTCTTAGATCAAAATTAGGATATAAACTTTGTAGTTCATAAGTCACCTACGATTACGTCGCATGCATAAGTTAGAAATAGTATGTCTTGTCTGCTGACGGCTGCAACAAACAAACACATACATCCTTTACGGATATTAGCCAACACGTCCTATACGGATTAAGGCTCTATACATCCAACAAATGGATAAAAGTGCGCTATATAAATTTTAGATACCGTCAAGGTATGTTTATTATCGGAGAAGGGAACATAAGTCGAGAGGTTGACGTAAGATCCCAAATACGGGTTATTGACAGGTCTTCAAATCCGCCGCACGAGTACTGGAGACGATAATAGACCCCAAAATCCAGTATGACGCTACTCAGCACACTGGTAAAATGCCGTTCTAACCAAGTATATCTTGGTTCGGTATCGTTGAAAGGTGGTCCTATGGATACCAGTTTATTTTCGGTGAACGAAAGATGCGAGGCGAGAGTTTCGCGGAAAGTCGGGTCAAAAATCCAAACCCAGTTAAATACAACACATTGGTCTCGACAACGTCATTATTGAGTACGCAACTGACTTGGGAATGTAAGACGGCATACCCCCGCACTAGTACTAAAGTCAACCGTGAAAACTCCTAAAAACCCAGTAAAACGCTTCCGAGCACACTGGTTTAATCATTGCAAAACCCAGTAAAGACGCCTCCGAGCACATTGGTCTAATCATTGCGAAACCCAGTAAGAAGCCTCCGAGCACACTGGTCTAATCATTCCGAAACCCAGTAAAACGCCTCCGAGCACGCTGGTCTAGTCATTATAAGTCCGCATGAGAAAATCGTATTGTTATTTCTCGGACTCGAAACCCAGAAAGTGAAGGAACTTGAGCAATTCTAACAGCTTTCAGAATCCTACAAGTTCTAAGCCTAGGATCTAAGGTTTGAGTTATTGAATCATAGATCTCGTGTTTACCTCAAAGATGGCAGCGGAATGGATTGGTAATCGAGATCAGCAGCGACTCAGGTGCTTCGCCTCTACCAGATACACACGCACACAAAGCTAGAAAGCCGGGATGCTAGTGCCGGATCTAGGAATCACTGAGTTTTGGTGGCTAGGCTTTTCTCTGCAAAAATAGGAACGACTAGGGTTCCAGGTCGTACATATATGCCTTTATATAGACCTGGAATGACTAAAACCGATCATTGGATTAATCCAATTCGTTTAAGTCATCAAACCGAAACTTCAGTTTCGAAACCCGGCCTGTGTCGATCGACACACTCACTTTGTCGATCGACACACCTCTTTAAAACTCAATATCAATGTGTATCCAATACACATCAACATGATCATTACCATAATGATCATTCCCATATTCATGCTTCCAGTTTGCTTAGGTGTGTGACCCTATAGGATCATATAATACTGGCAGTAAGTATACAACTTACAGATTGCAGGAGTCTTCTAGCAAAACATTGCAACCGCCCAGTATTATACAAATGTCTGATCTCGACACACAACTATCATCAGGAGTGAGTACAAGTGTGATTTCAGGACACAATCCCAACAATCTCCCACTTGTACTGTAATCATCAATTCCTATAATCCTTTTGTCTCTATATCTCGATTTGGCATAAGGAAAGATTAGTGTCATCCTTATTAAGCCAACATCGTGTTTATCGAACTCATGATCTATACTGAACAAGACAAACAACTGAACTACAGTTCGTTTGAGTGCGGCCACACATTTTCTCAGTATAAAATCTTCAATAGGCCCTGAGATATTTATCTCCCGTTATACAGGAGGGACAAATCCCATCTTGTTCCATCCCTGTTCCTATACACACTTCATGATATACCCAAGCAATGCCTTTATAGCCGCCAGTTAAGTGTCGACGTTTGACAAGGTCAAAGTGCACCAATTCATATGCAAGAAAGCATGATGAACTCAGGTCTAAGGACTATACTCTATAGTCGTAATGAGAATCTCTCATGACACAAATATAACTATCTTGGAGATTTCTCATTAGCGGATCACGTCCGATCATATGTTCATCAACATATATCTATGTGACTGACTGTGATACTCATATCACTGACTCCATGAAACTTAGTCAACAGTCACCTCACAAGCTAGTCTCTCGCGGTTGTCAGTGTCCCACTTTGACAACCTCGACTAGGGACACATCTTAATTTATGTCATCTATAACTTATAGGGTTTCATGATCAAGTCCTCAACTTGATGACCTATAATATGGCATAAAATTATTTTGGGACCATTATTTAGATCACAATAAATAATGCTGAAATCAAATTTCATTAAACATATCCAAAAGTATGTTTACAAGAACATCTTAATATAACTAAAATAAAACAACAAGAACTCCCACTAGAATCAAGATTACATCTTAAGATCTCTAATGCCTACAGCAGTAGTATGACTCTCATGCTTAGGCCTTGGGAGTGGCTTAGTCAGAGGATCATCGACATTCTCGTCCGTCGGAACTCGGCTGATCTTCACTTCTCCTCTATTGATGATATCATGAATCAGGTGATATCTCCTCTCTATGTGTTTGGACTTCTGGTGTGACCTAGGTTCTTTCGCCTGAGCAGTGGCTCCATTGTTGTCACAAAACAAAGCCACAGGCTCCAAGATACTAGGAACCACATCAAGTTCAGTCACGAACTTCTTGATCCAAACAGCTTCTTTTGCCGCTTCTGAAGTAGCAACATATTCAGCTTCCGTCGTGGAATCAGCTACGGTGTTCTGCTTAGAGCTCTTCCAGCTCACTGCACCGCCATTTAGACAGAAGACATATCCAGACTGTGATCGGAAATCGTCTCTGTCCGTCTGAAAACTCGCATAAGTGAATCCATTCACTACAAACTCTTCACTTCCTCCATATACCAAGAACTTATCCTTGGTATGTCTCAAATATTTGAGAATATTCTTGACAGCTGTCTAGTAAACTTCATCTGGATCAGATTGGTATCTACTCGTCATGCTTAACACGTAAGTTACATCTGGACGAGTGCAAAGCATGGCATACATGATAGATCCTATTGCAGAAGCATAAGGAATCCTACCCTTGCGTTCTCGCTCAGCCTGTGTCGCCGGACACTGCTTCTTGCTGAGACTAATGCCATGAGACATCGGTATGAAGCTCTTCTTGGAATCATGCATCTTGAATCTGTGTAACACCTTATCAATATAAGTGTCCTGGCACAGTCCAATCAGCCTATTCGCTCTATCTCTGTAGATTCTGATTCCAAGGATGTACGCGGCTTCTCCCATTTCTTTCATGGAAAAACAACTTCCGAGCCAAGTCTTAATAGACTGAAGCAACGGAACGTCATTACCGAGAAGAAGTATGTCATCGACATACAATACGAGAAACGCAATTCCGCTCCCACTAGTCTTCTTGTATACACATGGTTCTTCTTCATTCTTGATGAAACCAAATTGTTTTACTGCTTCATCAAAACGAAGATTCCAACTCCGTGATGCTTGCTTCAATCCATAAATGGATTTATGAAGCTTGCATACCTTCCCAGCATTCTTAGGATCTACAAAACCCTCAGGCTGTGTCATATACACATCCTCTTCCAAAATTCCATTCAGGAAGGCGATTTTAACATCCATCTGCCAAATCTCATAATAATAATAAGCGGCAGTTGCTAGAAGAATCTGAATGGATTTAAGCATAGCGACTGGGGAATAGGTTTCATCATAGTCAACACCATGAATCTGTTTGAAATCTTTAGCCACCAACCTAGCTTTATAAATTTGGACATTGCCATCCACGTCAATCTTCTTCTTGAAGATCCATTTACACTCAATGGCATTTGCACCATTAGGTAAATCGACCAAAGACCATACTTGGTTTTCTGACATGGATCCCATTTCGGATTTAGAGGCTCCAAGCCACTTTTCGGAGTCCGGGCCCATCATTGCTTCCGCGAAGGTCGCAGGTTCGTCACTTTCGATGATCATCAGATCATTGTAATTGGTCACGAGAAATCCATAATATCTCTCGGGTTCGTGACGGATCCTTCCGGATCTGCGAACTTCAGGCTCCACAGAATTTTATGGATCCAACTGCTGCTCTTCCTCAGCAGGTTGAGCATTCTCCTGTGCATCTCAAACTTCTTCGAGATGTACTTTACTCCCACTGCTTTTCTAAGAAAGAAATTCCCTCTCAAGAAAAGAACAGTCCCGAGCAACAAATAATTTGTTCTCAGATTGGTTGTAAAAGTAGTATGCCTTGGTTTCCCTAGGATAACCAACAAAGTAGCATTTATCTGATTTGGGTGCGAGCTTGTCAGAGATTAAACGTTTGACTAACCAACAAAGTAGCATTTATCTGATTTGGATGCGAGCTTGTCAGAGATTAAACGTTTGATTTAAGCCTCACAACCCCAAATATTCAGGAAAGACAGACTTGGAACATTCCCAGTCCACAATTCATGTGGTGCCTTTTCAACTGATTTGGATGGCACCCTATTTAGTGTAAACGCAGACGTTTCTAGAGCATATCCCCAAAAGGATAATGGAAGATCTGAATGACTCATCATAGACCAAACCATATCTAATAAGGTCCGATTCCTCCTCTCTGACACTCCATTCCATTGAGGTGTTCCAGGAGGAGTGAGTTGTGAAACAATTCCACACTCGCTCAGATAGTCACTGAACTCTTGACTCAAGTATTCTCCTCCGCGATCCGACCGCAGAACTTTAATACTTTTGCCAAGTTGGTTCTGTACTTCATTCTTGAACTCCTTCAATCTATCAAAGGATTCTGACTTATGTCTCATCAGATAGACATAGCCATACCTACTGAAGTCATCAGTAAAAGTAATGAAGTACTTGTAATTTCCTCTGGCAACAGTGCTCATTGGCGCACATACATCAGTATGAACAAGGCCCAATAAATCACTGGCCCTTTCATTCGGTTTGTTGAAAGGCTAGCCATTTTGCCCATCAAGGAAGATTCACATTTCTCACATGATTCAAAATCAAATGAGCCCAGAAGCCCATTATGATGGAGCCTCTGAACGCGTTTCTCATTGATGTGGCCCAAACGGCAATGCCATAAGAAATTCGGGTTTTCGTCATTTGACTTAAACCGCTTTGTATTTATGTTAAAGACAGGCATTTCTTGGTTTAAGATATATAACCCATTATCTAATGGGGCGCTACCATATAACGTACAATCACGATGAAATGAACAAACTCTATTCTTAATAGAAAAATCAAAACCTTCCAAATTCAAAACGGAAACTGAAATTATGTTTCTGCTAATCGCAGGTACAAAGTAGCAATTATTCAATTCCTAAAACCATGCCAGAAGGTAAAGACAAATCATAAGTGCCTACGGCCAGTGCAGCAACCTTAGCTCCATTCCCGACCCATAGCTCAACTTGTCCTTTATTCAGCGTTCTACTGTTTCCTAGTGCCTGCATATTAGTACAAATATGAGCACCGCAGCCGGTATCCAATACCCACGAAGTAGAACTAGGAGTCATAACATTAAGTTCGATAACATAAATACCTGAATCAGACGCATCATACGTCGTCTTCAGCTTCTTCATATCTTCCATGAACTTCTTGCAGCTTCTCTTCCAATGCCCTAGCTGCTTGCAGTAGTTGCATTTTTCCTCAGGAGAAGGCCCGGATTTGGGCTTGGGCTTGGGCCTGTCTTGACTCTCAGTCTGGACAGCTTTAGCCTTTCCCTTATCCTTACTAGGTTTCTTAAACCTTTTACCCCCTTGTAGCATCAGTACATTAGGAGTCGCCTTCTTGAGATTCGGCTCTGCTGTCTTTAGCATGCCGTGCAACTCAGTCAATGTTTTAGTCATGTTTTGCATGTTGTAGTTCAAGATGAACTGATCAAAACACGACGGCAAAGACTGCAGAATCATGTCAGTGGCTAGTTCCTGGCTAATGGCACAGTCCAGTTTCCCCAGGTTATCAATGTAACCCATCATTTTAAGGACATGAGGACTCACTGGACTGTCCTTAGCCAGCTTGCAATCCATGAGAGATTTAACCGTCTGGTATCTCTCTGTGCGAGCTTTCTCCTGAAACAAGGCTTCCAGGCTGTTAATCATCTCAATCGGTGACATTACGTTCTCATATTGCTTCTGCAGCTCAGAGTTCATAGTCACCAGCATTAGACAATTAACGTCTTTGACATCAGCAGAATGCTTATCCTAAGCATTCTTGTCTGCCTGCTTGGCATTGGAACGTGGCCTCTCGGGGAGAACTCTTGTAAGGACATATTCCTTGTTCTCCTGCCTGAGAACTATTCTCAGGTTCCGATACCATTCCAAGAAATTTGATCCATTAAGCTTGTCCTTCTCAAGGACGGATCTTAGCGAGAAAGTGTTGATGTGAGTTGGGACAGACATAGCTGAAATTAAAAGAGGTAGAGGTTTTAGTTATGATGTTCAAGGAAATGAGAATTCTTATCTAATAAGAAAATTCGCATTGTATTCAAAACTATGTTTCCTCAGATGAATACAATGAGCCAAGATCCATACTTCACCAAAATCTGAGTGGGCGACTCGCCATCACCCAAACTTTAGTTATCTAGGTAAGCAAATCATTGCTAATTGTACCCAGTACAACTCTTGGTCGTAGATGAGACAATCCATGTCTAATCCACTCTGATGTCTCTGGGCCCAGAACTTCTGATAGCCCAGTCAAGTAAACCAATCTCTTCAGTCTTGTGATCACTGACAGTCGCACTGCAAGTCTATCAATGATCACCTGCCTTACTCATGTAATTGTGGATACCAAGGACTTCAAGACTATCCAACAACGAAACGAGTCTTGACAGTAGACAAGATCGGGCAAGACATCAAGATCACTTGATATTTGGTTGAGGAAAAGAACTTTTAATCTTGATACATATCCAATATGCATCCAAGAAGTGTTTTAATTGATTTTAAACATCTAGATTTATTAAGTTTAGGTTAATCTAGAACATAGGATTAAATTTGGTCTGGTATTTGCAAATTTAGGTTCAATAACCAAATCTGCGAGTGGTGTGTCGATCGACACCAACTATTGGCGTCGGTCGACACAACCCAATTTAAACCGGACTTCGATAGCCGGTCAAACCGGATCGAATTTTCTTAACCTGTTCAATCTAATTGAACCGGTCCGGTTTAATGATCCATGTCAATCGACACACATTACTGTGTCGGTCGACATGACCTAACCAAAACCAAATTGGTTTTTCCGGTTCAATCCAATTGAACCGGGTCGATAACCGGTAAATCTAATTTAACCGAAATCAACCAATTAAATCGGTTCTTAACTAATTGAGATAACCAGTCCAATCTAATTGAACCAGTTCATCCAATTTAACCGATTTAACCGACATAACCATGCGAGATAACCGGTCAATCCAATTGAACCGATCTATCCTTTCGCACAGCCTGTGTCGACCGACACAATTCAGTGTGTCGATCGACACAGTAGGGTAACAGAAATTCGATCTCTAAGATCGAACCCCTAGAAATTTTACAAGTGTTTTGCGGCGTGTCGACCGACACAAGATTAGTGTCGATCGACACTGTGCAAAAACACATGATCATCGATTTTGATACGAAACCTCATCCGAGATTATTTTCATCAAAACGAAAACTAGCAATCATTAATCTATTCAAATACATCATTATTCGAATTACATGCTTTAGATTCAATGATTAAAACCCTAAGGCTCTGATACCACTGAAGGAACTTGAGCAATTCTAACAGCTTTCGGAATCCTACAAGTTCTAAGCCTAGGATCTAAGGTTTGAGTTATTGAATCATAGATCTCGTGTTTACCTCAAAAATGGCAGCGGAATGGATTGGTAATCGAGATCAGCAGCGACTCAGGTGCTTCGCCTCTACCAGATACACACGCACACAAATCTGGAAAGCCGGGATGCTAGTGCCGGATCTAGGAATCACTGAGTTTTGGTGGCTAGGCTTTTCTCTACAAAAACAGGAACTGCTAGGGTTCCAGGTCGTGCATATATGCCTTTATATAGACATGGAATGACTAAAACCGATCATTGGATTAATCCAATTCGTTTAAGTCATCAAACCGAAACATCAGTTTCAAAACCCGGCATGTGTCGATCGACACACTCACACCTCTTTAAAACTCAATATCAATGTGTATCCAATACACATCAACATGATCATTACCATAATGATCATTCCCAAATTCATGCTTCCAGTTTGCTTAGGTGTGTGACCCTATAGGATCATATAATAATGGCAGTAAGTATACAACTTACAGATTGCAAGAGGCTTCTAGCAAAACATTGCAACCGCCCAGTATTATACAAATGTCTGATCTCGACACACAACTATCATCAGGAGTGAGTACAAGTGTGATTTCAGGACACAATCCCAATAGAAAGACGCTTCCGAGCACACTGGTGTTGTCATTATAAGTCCGCAAGAGAAAAACGTTTTGTTACTTCTCGGACTCAATTTTAAAACTCGGTGGGACGTTTCCAAGCACACCAGTCAGGACATTATGAAAGGCATATCCCACTAATTCTCGAGCCAAACCAGCTCGGGAATTCCAAGCTAAACCAGCTCGAATTTCCGAGCTAAATCAGCTCGGATATGAGCCAAACCAGCTCGGATCCCGGCCAAGTCAGCTCGGATTTCTGAAACCAAATCAGCTCAAACTTCCCGAACCAGCCACCGCGTTTTCAAACCAAAACGGTTTATAAAACGGGTTCCGAGTTCTTTCAAAAAAAAACAAATGAAACATGATACATTAAAAGACTTTTCACTTTGAAATACAGAAAGAAACTAAAGGCGTTGAAACCTTCCAAGATAAGCTAGTACGACGACCAACCGTCTTAAGGAAAATATCAAACAACAAGCACGCTTCGTATCCGCACTCTTAAAGCCAGGCATCTCTTTGGGATGAACTGGCAACATCGCCTTGAAACAGGGACGGATCAATGCAGTCCTTCGCTTCGGCAATCAACCGATTGTATTGAAAGACGTCTCCCTCACCCGGATGGGTTCTCGACATTAGATCCGCCTCCTCGGACTCGAACACAGAAGGATCCTTGGATCTAAGTCGGCGATCAAATCCAGATTACTCCTCGCCGCGACAAATTGACTTTGCCTCTCTATGGCCGAAGGCAATTTCGAGAAGATTTTTCGAAACTTAAAAAATCGAGATGCAATTTTCTTCAGCATCCCTCTTTCAGCCGCATTCCTAAGAGAAACCTAACGAGAAATCTCCCTCTTGGCGAGTTGAGTTCTCAAAGCCTCGACTTCAGTAAGAGCCGCATTCCTCTCGGCATCGAGGGAAAGTCTTGCAGCCTCAAACTCATTCCCTCCACCCTCGATGAAGCTCTCATAGCAGCAACAGACTCCACCAAGCATGCGTTGTCAACAGAACGCCTCTCAAAATTGTCCCGAATTCCTCGAAGCTTCATATCGGATTCAGCAGCATGGCGATTAACCGAAGCCCACGCCTGAAATAAGTTCGAACAAATTAACAAAGTAGCAAGGTAAGATCGCATGTCTTACGTCAAAGTAAAGAAACTAACCCTTAACATATTCTGCCAGCACTAACAAGGGGGTCACCGCAAACCATATCCTTGTATTGTGTTGGGAGATCTCCGGGATGACGTACATCCACACAAAAGCTAGCAACCTCGACAACATTGGTGTACATAGAACTGCCGCCATCACGACTAAACCGGGTTGGATCAAAGTCAGGTTGCGGAACCTCGAAATCTTTCCCATGTCTTTTCTTGGACCTTCGACTGGATTTGGGCGTGACAACCTGATCCAACGATTCCGACAGAGGAACTTGCGGAACATTCATTCCTTCACCATTGTCAGCATCCGTGCAAGCTCCAGGAATGCCTTCACCCAGTGTAGGATCTTGACCAATCCAGTCATCAAAGTCATGAAAGTTAAACTCAGGAAGCTCGACTCCTTCCGCGAGCCAGGAGAGATTGAACCATCATTTTGGATAACCACGTCATCCGAACGCTCATCGTCAGCATCTGCTTCCCCATCGGTCCTCGCCGCCCGACGAATCATGTCCATCTGACTAGCACGGACAACACGCTTGAACGTAAAGTGCTGATTCCAATTCGTATCTCCGTCCTGAAGCGCCCAGACGAGAGGAACCAAGTGCGGCGGACACATCAGGTAAATATCTTTCGCTGAAAATTTAAAAGAAAGTTTTTAGTTAGAAGATCGACAAGATATAAGTTTAAACGACGAAAACAACTAAGACCGCTACCAAGCTTTCCCCATTTCGATATCATCAATGGAGTACAAGTATCTCCGACAGACGCCTCATCAACCAAGACATAGAAAAAGTGGTGTCTCGTGATTTTCGAAGTCCGATATAACCGCCCGATGTTGATGGGGCCTAAGGTAATGCTCGGGACCGCGCTTTATCGGAACCACGTGCAGCATGTTCCGAAGGTGTAACACTCGAAGGTCGACTAGGCATTCGAAATTGCGAACCAGTATGCCTATCAAATACCTCAGACTTCGAGGAGTAATTTGCGTAAGAGCCAATCCGTGATGTCAAAGGTAACGGACGATGCGTTCGTGAATCGGAAACCAAAGAAAACATGATCCGAAGAAAATCTCATACACCGAGAAGTACCCCTTCAGAGGAGAATCAACTCGGTCGCTGGGAGGATGTATCCTGACCGTCACGTTCTCGAGAATTTTAAAATCATGCCGAAGCTTCGCGATCGATTTTGCCGTAAGACAATGTCAAACCGACAGGGTTCGGGGTCTGATTCTTTTTCCTCGGACGGGTCTTCTTTGGCGCATCTGGAGGAAGATCCCAATAACGCAGGAACTCCTCCCGAATAACATGAACATCTCCAAACTCGTCCTTAATTGTAGCATCTGATGTGGCCAAGGGACGAGATCGACTAGCACGAGACCTGGTCGAATGCCAAACCCCGGAAGACTCTCCTTCGGAAGAAAATATAGTGTGACCATGGTTTGGTTCATGATCCACCATCTTTACCAAGAACACTGTCAAACAGAAGGCTCAAACTTGGAAAAGATCCAAAGCTTCTAAACTCACAAGAACAGAGCAGGGAATCTTGACAAAACACAAAAACTAAGAATAAGTTAGAGAGAAGTTACCTTTGGGTTATTTTCTTTGGAGAGAGGAATGAAAGATGAAGAATGAAGAAGTGAATACTTATAGAATTCACCAAGGCATGGGACTTCAAAATGATTACATTTTAATCATTTTGTCACAAGCATGCCCAAGCAAATCATGATAGAGCGGATCATGATTAGGCGTGGTGTCGGATTGACTCAGCGTGGAAAAATCAATTGTGGCCGAAAAACGATGTTTCGGACGGTCTGTGTCGCAAGAACAATAGCACGAAAATTGATTGGTTAAAATTCTATCGGACAATTGTTTTCACCTCGTATACAAACTAACCTCGTCATCATCGTATTCAAGTCTGACGAGCTGGAGGGCTAACTGTTGGGTTCAAAAACCCCCTCGACGAAAACAATAGCCGAAAACAAGATCGGACAATCGGACACAGACGAATGTCCGCTTCAGACAAACAAAGTTTCTTATGAATGACCAAGTTATACGAAGTATCAACAGCTTCGTTTGAACAGTTTATTGAACAAATGGATTCAACGGATACATTTCATACGAAACGGAAGACATTTCATAACCGGCGGACCAATCGGACAAACGAACCTACCAACCGGGATTGCAGATCAACAAAACATCCAAACGGATAAAGATCGAGCTGAATCAGCTCGAAACCGTGCCAAACCAGCTCGGAATCACCGAGCTGCACCATCTCGAGTTTTCTGAGCTGAACCAGCTCGGAAATTCCGAGCTAAACCAGCTCGGATCTGAACCCTTCCCTTCTCATTTTCAGAACATGATTTACCCCTTCGGAAAGTCCGAGCTGAACAAATCTCTTGCAAACTTCCAAGCTAGACTTTGCCGAACTTTCCAAACGGTTAATCAAACATATGCCGATATGCACAACTTGCCGCAATCCCCATTTCGGAAACATCGGCTTGTACCTTCTTGGCCAATAACTTGGGCTGACAGACCAAGCTAAAGGAAATAAGAACTTATTCCCAAACATATGACGTATGGATACCCAAAACTTTGGGCCGAATAAGTAAGTTTGTACGCAGATGGACTCAGATTGTCCGTTCTCGGCCCATCCAACAAATAGGTCAAGCCGCGGAAAGATGGTTGTCAAAGAAAGGAGATAAACTCGAACAAGTAAATATGAAGATATTTCCGAGCTAAAGAGGAAAAGCCGAGATGAAAATGTAAATCTTAACGGAAAAAGGAAGGAGATAACAACAGGAAGATTTCCGCAAATCTTGCGGAAAATATCCTCGAAGCCGACTTGCCGCAACTATATAAGGAGATGGAAGTCATACGATTTAGATATAGCAAAAAACCCTAGCACCTAGACATAAGAACTTAGCGATTTTCTTAAGCTTTTCGCCCTTTGTATTCTCTTTTCTGATCTTTGTACTCTTTTCCGATCTCTTATCAATAAAATATCCTCCGGATTTACTATTTCGGTGTGTTTATCTTTGAAGTTTATGTTCCCTAAAAGTTTGCTCTACAAGTTTTGACAGTGCGAGTTCCGACTCTCACAGTAGAGGAGGTCGGCAAAACGTCGAAGTCATCCACTGACCGAGAAGAAGACGCTTGTTCCGTCTTTTTATTCGGGGTGGCCTTTTCCTTACCTCGGCTTTGGGAAGTCGCTCTCAACGCAAGAGGGATGTGTTCTTCGTCATGATCGGCAGCGTCATCACGAAGAGATATATAATGCCTCCGAGATAATTCTTGACTGAGATTGACAGAGCCCGAGCTACGAGGAGAAGAGGAAGGGATGCTTTCCCCGTCAAAAGCATCCGCACTCGCAATACTGACGGAATTCTCACTAGACTCGGCACGGATACGCATATCGGCAGAAAAATTGACACGAGAAGGAAAGATATAAAAAGAGAAGATCGGAAAGGTTTAAAAGAAGAGGTACCTGAAATTTACCTGTGATAGCGAAATGGCAAGAGGTGAAGAGAAGAGACAATATTTATAGAAGCAAGGGAGTGGGAGTCTTCCGAGGGACGCAAGTTTACCCCTCAACGGACGCGACCCTAAGACTTACCAACACACGTGTCTCCACGCGGTTGGATAAAGAAGAAGCGTCCTAGATACGCAGAATAATGGAGGGGCACATGGAAAAAGATGAATCGATCAGGTTTGAGTCCCGACCTATAGAGCCTTGGTTACCAGACCTGGACTATGAGTAAATTCGCCGACTTGCGCGCCGCCCAGTGCGACGAACTGGGGGGCTTACTGTTAGAGGTGGGATTATCACCCCTCTAAGGCCCGACCCGATAACAAAGGGAGTACATGAGTGATTCGGCCCATAAGGCATAATGGAGACCCAACGAGGCGAAGCCCGACGATGACGAGGTAGCCCGGCAGTAATCATGTAGCTCGGCGACGTACCAGCCCGACCTGCGTGAAAGAAAGAGATAAATGTTAGTTTAACATTTATCTTGAAAAAGATAAGGAAGGATCTCTTTTAGGAAATATTCTCCTTATCATTACTAAGATTGTGTAAAGAATATCAGAGATAATCTAGGGTAAAAACCCTAGATCCTCTGATATAAATATCTTTCCCCTGCGCGGGAAAAGACTAAGTCGAACACTAATACTTTGTACTCAAAAACCCTAAGAGCTAGTGATCATTGATCGGTTCTGGCTCGATTTCATAATCAGACTAGATTTTCCGATCTAAACCGCTTCTGCTTTTTGATTCTTGTTTAATCTCATATCCAAGTCCCTAATTTACTAATCGATTATTGTTTGATTTTCCGAATCAACACACAGTCAGCTAGATGGCTAAATCTTAAGTATTTTTTCAATAATATTGACATTGTATAGAAACTACAATACTTTCTTAATGCATAAGATATGGAAATTGTGAATTGTTAAACACCTTTAGAATGCAGCAATAAAAAAGGGGAAAAAAAAAATAATGTAAAGACCAAGAGTCTTTAAAACACCTAAGTCCTAACAAAGCTACCAACCTTCTTGTACTTCTAGACAAGTAGGGGTTCCTCCAGGTGCTGGTGTTGAGTTAAACAAACAAACGGGAGTCAGATAATAAGAAACGAAAACAAAGAATTTCCGGACCAAAGGGATATATCAGGATAAAGAGTTTGTAACTCACTTGCTAGATAAAGGTAGCGATTCTATTTGAACAAGACCACAGGAACCATAGTCACACGGTCAAGCGAACCAAAGCCAAAGAAAAATCTCTTTCCGGCCTTTGAAGGTGCGTAGCGGGCTCTTTACCCAAATCCTTCTAGTGTATGAGCGCTGCTGCTTCTTGGCCTCGCTCTTGATTTGCGCAAGCCTTTGTCATTGTCAGTCAACTAAGTATAGGTCGTTCCGCCCCTTGCGAATCCGTAAATCTGAGGAGCATGCCGCAACAAAAGGATGGTCCCCTATGCATTTCATTCTTTCCAGAAAGGAAAATTAGAAGTACCCCCATCATGGTGAACCTCTCCTTGTGATCGGGATGAGGTAAATGCCTCCCAGCCGGGGCTTTAGCCACTAGGTCAGGTGCAGAAGTCTAAGTGGAGTACCGGCAATTCGTTTTCAAACGTAGGAAAGGTGCTATCCAGCACACTGCTTTTCTTTTTACCTTTATTCCTAAGAGTAAAAGAATGATAACAATCTATAACCGCTCTGTACCGTGTATATGCCACTCTTAGTGTAAGCCCACACATTATCATCCATAAGATTTGCCCCATGTCTCATCGAGATGATAAATGCGATATTCTATGACAATATCAGCGCCGGGAAGCTAAGTTGGTATGGAAGAACTGCTGCTTAGCGGGAAATCCTTCTCTATACAAGTTATCGGAACAGGTTTTAGAACAGAACTTCGATAGGCGAGAGGTGGAAGCACCGCGATGTGTGCTCATAAGAATCCAATCAATTCTCCAGGTAAAAAAACATTAGACATTCCCTCTTCTGAAACCAAAACTTTTGATGTTATTTGACGTACAATAATTTCGATATACCTATTATGAAAGAAGGCTTTCGATATTTTTGAACCATAGTGGATGATCATTCAAGGGCTACTTGGGTCTATCTTCTCAAAAGTCAAAGAGAGTTTCTTTCCGAAGGGGGTTGGAAAAATAGCGGTGAGAGCTGAAGATATAAAAGGTATAGGGTAAGTAAGGCTTGCACCTCTTTTAATATCAAGGGCAATAAGACGTCGAAGGAAGAGTTAGAGTTCAATCCTTATCATCTGAAAGTACGTACTTCTTGTAGCTTGAGAAGAGAAAGGATGCATTCGTCAGCGTTGGAAGGCGCAATCAAATACCCCCATCATAGTATAGGTTTTCCCTCTTTTCTCTCATTTAAATGGAACTAAATGGGCAGTCCAGCGAAAGATAAGGATGAAAGGGAACTTCACTCCGAGACAGCACACCCCCCACTTCAAGCGCACCACTGTATCGACTGAATCACTCTTTTGGTCTAGTCGGTGGAACCGGTGAACCACGCGAGCTAGTTAGATGCGTGGGGCAGAGGGCTCGTAGTACCCCCTTTTCTTGATCCAGCCTTTTCTTCGCTCTTTTCCAAGAACAACGACATGCTCTTAGATCTGGAAGGCTAGAAGAGAGAGTATCAACTTGGGTTTGCGGATGCCAGTTTGGCTCCGAATCGTTATGGAGTGACGTGTTGTGTCGGATAACTGAGAAAGGGACAAGGTGTTGTTCTAGGTGTTGGAGAAGTATCATTCATGGCAGAGAACTCCTCTCTCGCGGGCTCCTAAGGACGATTGGAGACGGTAAACACACGAAGGTTTGGTTAGACAGATGGATAATGGATGAGACACCTTAAAGTTGACGTTAAGGACACAAAGTTGTAAAATGAGAGAAGAATAGAAGAAATATCAAATGTATGGTAAGTTAGTGGTAACAAAAAAGAGTTAATTTTTTATGTCTTGGGTTAAAACTTACTTTGGCACGAAGATATATTTTTTTTAAATTGAAATATCTAAAGGTTGAATTTAAATTTGCGAGGGATTATAAAATTAAGGTCTGAAACTTTTAAGATATGTAATAAAACAAGAAATGAGAGAACAAATCACAATATAAGGGAAATTGCATTTGACTCTTTTCTTTCATACGAAAAAGGAATTATAAAACTCCAACGGAATAAATCTACTAATAACAAATTTTGTCCCGATGGTTTTGGCGATTTTCTTATTCCGGTCTCGTCCTCCGCCATGTAGGTTTTTTCCGACATCCTTCGTGAATATACATCCCAAAGATTTGGTTGGCTCTTGTCTGCGGAAGTTTTCTCGCAGTATTTTGTCCGTTCTCCACAACTTGAAGATTGTGGGTAACAGTTACTGGCAGTTACAATTCAACACCACGATCTCTGGAGATATTCTTCCACTCTTCGACGGTTGTTTCATACGGAGTATATCTACCCCTCTAATTTCAGAGTTTTCGCACTTCTCTCAGACTTTTTTTGTGGATTCAATTTTCAACAATGGGGGAAAACCTAAACCAAAGACTCCAAAATATGAATCTCGGGCTCAATGATGCCTCAATTGTGCTTCCAGCGGTGGTCCGTCAACAAGCGATTGATGCGAATAGGTTTGCACTACTGGTTGTGCCTCTCAACCCTAGGAAACAGAATCTGCGTGCGATGATCTCCCATCTGCCACACTTATGGGGTTTTTCAGAACATGATCACATGTCGAATTGTCGCTTCCAATCGAGTTCTGTTTGTTTTCCACTCTGAAGAATCTCTCAACATTGTGCTTCGTCGGAATCCCTGGTCATTTTCTGAGCGAATGATTATTGTTACTAGGTGGTACCCAAATCTATCAGAAGAGGCTGTCAAGATCATCCCTTTTTGGGTTCAAATCAGGGGCATTCCTCTGGAGTATCTCACTCGTGCGACTGTGGATTTCATTGGTGACCAGATCGGCACAGTTTTTGATGTCGACTTTGATGAGAACTCAACCAGGGCTGATGTGGTTCGTATTCAGTTTCTTTGGAACGTCGACAATCCCCTGAAGTTCAAAAGAAATTTCCAGTTTCAGCCTGGGGTCAACACCATTCTCAAGTTCCATTTTGAGCGTCTCAGAGGATTCTGTACAACTTGTGGTCTGTTGACTCAAGACACCCGCGATTGTCCTACTCGATTTGATGATGATAATGATGGTTTTGACGATGGTTTTGAAGATGGGCTGGATGATGGTCATGATAATGGTGCTCAAGATATTCAAGATCAACACATAGCAGAAGTTGCAGAAGCAGTTCTAGAAGACCAACTTGAGGCAGTCAATGAGCCTTTTGTTCAGGATCAACTTGCAGATCAAGCGCCAGAGAATGCTGAAGGGATGGATTCTTCCTCACCTCCACAACGTACTGTTGGTTTCGCTGTGGCAAATGCCGGCAGTGCTGATACTAACTTTGAATCGGATTCACTGAATGAATTTGCTTTCGCCATTGACGCAATGAAGCGTAAGCGTGTGATGTTTGAAGGAGATAATGCGGGTCCAAGTTCTCCAAAGGATAATCCTCTCTGCGAACCAGCCAGGAAACGTTTCTCACCAGGCAACACTGAAACTTCATGTTCAGTAAACAAACCAATAGACAGAGGTGCGGGGGGGGGGGGGGGGGCGGTACCCCCATTGTCTCCATGAAGATATGTACATGGAATTGTCAGGGCCTGCTGGGGTCGCTGACTAAACCAACTCTGAAGAGGATTTGTCGTCATCAACAGCCTGATATCATATTTCTTATTGAGACTATGAATCCTTCTTCAGTTGTAAATAGTGTTGCTGCTTCTTTAGGATTTTCTCATGTTGTTTGTGTTCCTCCATCCGGTCGGGGTGGTGGTTTAGCTTTGCTTTGGAAGAATTCTGTTTCTGTTTTCAGTATTTCGCAAGATGTAAGAATGGTGGATGTACATATTCGGTTTAGTGGAATGGAGTACTATTTATCTTTCTTGTATGGGCATCCGGTTCAACAATATCGTCATATACTTTGGGACCGTCTGATTGATATAAGCAGAACTCGAAATGGACCTTGGATTATGTTGGGAGATTTTAATGACATACTTTCCAATGATGAAAAAAGAGGTGGTAATGTTCGAGATGAATGGACATTTCGGAAGTTAAAGGAAGTGTACTCTGCGTGTGATATGGCTGACCTTAGAGCTACTGGAAATCGCTTTTCATGGTCAGGAATCAGAGGCACTCATTCAGTCGAGGAATGTTTGGATCGTGTGATCATAAATAAAGAGTTTTTGACTGCTTTTCCGGCTTAAGAGGCAGAATTTCTACCAGCCATTGGCTCTGATCATCGTCCAATTGTGGTGACTATCAAATATGAAATTGGTACAAGAAGGAAAAGGTTTAGCTTTGACAAACGGCTCATTCAACAGCCTTTCTTCAAAGATTACGTCCGATCAGGATGGTTTACTCAACAACATTCGTTAGAGTATGACATTTTGAATAAGATTCACCATTGTCAGGCGTCTTTGTCTAAATGTCGTCGTCATTCAAACTTAAATGCAAGCCGGCGTATATCTGATTTGACTCAAGATTTGGATAGAGCTATGTCTGATCCTTTGGCTAATCGTCAGTATATTCACATGCTACGCCAACATCTTTTACAAGCGTACCGAGATGAGGATGAATATTGGTATCAAAAACGTAGACAGCGTCGTCTTGTAGAAGGAGATCGAAATACACGTTATTTTCAAGCGTGTACGAAGCAAAGATTTTCCCGGAATCTCATTCTGTTCATTCAAAATGATGATGGTGATACTTTACGAGGAGATGCTGACATTGGACTTGAAGCAGAGAATTATTTCAAGAAAGTCTACACTAGCTCACGGACATCTTTTGATAGAGCTATTTTTCAAGACTTCTGTCCTACAGTTACAGACTCCATGAACATTTCGCTGACCCAAGCCTTTATTGACGAGGAGATCTTACAGGCTATTACAGATATAGGTTCAGATAAATGCCCCGGTCCAAATGGTTTTACGGCCCGATTCTATCAAGAATGCTGGGAAATTGTTGGCCCGGATGTTTGTACTGAAATTCGAAAATTCTTTGACACTAGTCAGATGCTTCCTGAACTCAATCATACGAATCTCTGTCTTCTGCCAAAGATTACTCAGCCAAGTACCTTTGCAGATTTTCGCCCGATTGGTTTGTGTAATGTTTTATACAAAATCACATCCAAGCTACTAGTTTCCCGGTTAAAGTCATGCTTAAATGACATTGTCTCTGAAGCTCAGGCGGCATTTATTCCAGGAAGAATGGCTTCAGACAATGTTCTTATTGCAAATGAATTAATGCATTCACTGAAGTCAAGAAAGAGAGTTTCGAAGACATATATGGCGGTTAAGACTGATATATCAAAAGCGTATGATCGGATTGAATGGGATTTCCTTGAGGAGACTATGAAGGCTTTTGGTTTCTCAAGTACATGGATTTCCTGGATTATGGGTATTGTTAAGACTGTCTCATTTTCAGGTTTGATTAATGGATCACCCACTGGTAAGATCATTCCGGAAAGAGGACTCCGACAAGGCGATCCACTTTCACCTTATTTGTTCATCCTGTGTGCTGATGTGCTTAGTCATTTGATCACTAAGGAGACAAGGGCTAGTAGAATTCGAGGTATAAAGATTGGGAATGGTGTTCCTGCTATTAGCCACTTACTCTTTGCAGATGATTCCTTATTTTTTATTCAAGAAAATCAAAGGAATTGTCGAGCTTTAAGAGAAGTGTTTAGGTTTATGAAAATTGCTCTGGACAGAAAATCAATCATGCGAAGTCAATGATTACCTTCGGGTCAAAAGTGTATCCTTATGTTCAATCTTGTCTTCAGCAGATTTTGGGAATTGATAAACTTGGAGGAGGAGGTAAGTATCTTGGTCTTCCTGAACAATTTGGCCGAAAAAGAAGGATATGTTCCATAGTATTGTGGATAAAGTTAAACAAAGAACGAGATCATGGACTGGATCACATTTGACTCAAGCTGGGAAAGAGATCATGCTCAAGACGGTTGCTATTGCTATGCCAATGTATTCCATGTCCTGTTTTAAGATCCCAAAGCAAGTGGTAGATGAGATTACAACTGAATTGAGACGTTTCTGGTGGGAAAAGAAAGCTGATCAAAGAGGAATTCCTTGGGTAGCCTGGAATCGCTTACAACTCCCTAAGGATGAAGGTGGTATTGGTTTCAAAGATTTATCCAATTTCAATGATTCTTTATTAGCCAAGCAGGCCTGGCGCTTACTCACACATCCGGACTCACTTTTTGCTCGGCTTTTTAAGGCTAAATATTACCCGCATTGCTCTCTACTCGAAGCAACATCTCAGCGGTTGCAATCCTATGGTTGGAACTCCATTTTGGTCGGTCTGGATCTTCTGAAAAAGGTATTACTCACAATGTTGGAGATGGTCGTTCTATCAGGATGTATTCTGATGACTGGCTACCAACTGTTCCTCCTCGACCTGCTACTGGTAACATCGCTTCAGCTGTCACTGTGGATACTGTGATTTCATTTCAACATAACAAAAAACAATGGAACAGTGATGCTTTAGAACAATGTTTGACGGATGAAGATCGTATTCTCGCCCAATCTCTGTTCCTCTCTGTGACAGTTCAAGATGATTCCCCAATTTGGTCTTTGGAACCAAATGGTATCTATTCTGTAAGGTCTGGTTATAGATTGGCTAGACAGTTTGATCCTGGTATAGGTAATATCATTCCCCCTGATGGTGATATTCAGCTTAAGCGTCGGATTTGGAAGTTAAATATTCTACCCAAACTGAAACATTTCACTTGGAATATCCTGTCCCGTGCTCTTCCTTATGCGACCAGGCTTTGTTCACGAGGGTTGAACATTTCTGATTTATGTCGGAGATGTAATGGTCATCCTGAGACTCTTTCTCACTTGTTTTTTGATTTTCCGGTTTCACAGTCTTTCTGGTCATTAGCGGATCTTCATCATCTGGTTTGGTTAGAAAATCAACAGGAAGACATGAATGCTAATATTTCTCGCATCTTGGATCGTTGTCTACTGCCTGATCTGTCTGAGATTGAGAAATTCCTCCCGTTCTGGATTCTATGGCATATATGGATTTCTAGGAATTCTCTGATTTTTGAAAATAAACCTGTTCTCCCCCATCGAGAAGTTGGATACTGTCTTGACGAAACGAAGGAATGGATCACAGTTTCATAGCAAACAAATGTTGACGGTATATCTGGTCGACTTTCTTCTCAGGTTCATTGGAAGCGACCGGATACTGGTCTACTTAAATGTAATTTTGATGCGGCCTATGATCCTGATTCTGGACAAAGTATGGCTGGTTGGATTGTTCGTGACCATCAGGCTAACATCATTTACTGGGGATCTGGATCTATGGGCATCACTGCATCACCTTTAGAAGCAGAAGGGAAAGCTTTATTATTTGCTCTTCGTGATGCTTTAAGCAGGGGAATAACACACATTGTATTTGAAGGAGATTGCCAAATTCTTATCCAATGCCTTAATGAAGTTTGTGTAAACTGGAGCATTCATAATCTACTCCGTGAGATTCTGGTGCGAAGTCAAGTTTTATCTGCAGCAAATTTTGTTTTTGTGAATCGGACAGGGAACAAAGCAGCTCATGTGATTGCATCTTCGAAACAAATTTACCGTAGTACTTTTCAGAATCCTTTTCTCCCTGTTTGGCTTATAAATGTTGTTCAAAGTGATTATGTAAACTCTTCTTATTAATAAAATATCATATTCAATCGGAAAAAAAAAACTCCAACGGAAGTTAAGGCTGCGGCGCCGCTTACTCTCTTGTCCCACGCTTCCTCTGCCAACATTTTCATTTCTTTACTATACCATATGTCATATGCTATAATATTTATTTATATATTTTATTTAACATGAAAGTTTTTTTGGTAAGATAAGTAAAACACATGCATGCATATTTTTTGACACATGCATAACTAGTTAGACTTCCCTCTTATAATAGAAATCAAACAACTTATATTATATATAGTAGATATCTTATCAAGCATCTTTACTGTTTTATAAAAATTTGTTATCATGTAATTTACAAAGCAATTAATATTACAAAAAACAGGGTTCTAAAAAGGGTTCTAGGCGGTCGTTTAGGCCCTGCCAAAACGCTAGGCTCCCATAAAACGTGGCGATTATCTTTTAATCCGTCTAAAAAATCATAATAATATAATAATAAATTAATATAATATTTATTAATGATAAATTGTAATACTTTATATATTACATTATAAAATCTTATAATAAATTAACATGAACTTCATTAATTATAAATTATGATATTTCATATATTTTGTTGTATATATTCAATATATTGTTGAATTTTATAAATACTTATGCCGCTTAGTTATAATGTAGACTTCCGATTAGGCGTTCTAGGCACTGGGTATTGGATCACCACCCAACTAGCGCCTAACACTTTTTTGAACACTGCAAAAAAAAAAGTTTAAATTTTAAAGTTTTTAGAGTTAAAATCTTGTAGTTAAGCTTTTTGCATATTTGTGTAAGAAAGGAATGTGGTAGAATAAATACGTCTTTAATTTGGATATGGTAAGATCATGTGTGTACACATTTATTCATTAAACGTATTAAATTTATGAATAATCATAAATAATTTTAATAAAAAATAACTTATTGTATATCTAATTTAGATGGACTAGATTCAATTATAGAATCTTTTTGATCAAATAAAGTAACCAAACAAATAAAATAAATTAACGGGGGCAAATATATTATGTGACATGAAGGCAATAGTTACTGTACTGAATAAATTGCAATTACTTAATATTTTTTATTGGGGTCAGCTGCCCCACACCCACATAAGGTGGCTCCGCCTATGATCACAAGAGTAGCCGTTGCTGCTGTTGGAAAATCAAAAACAAAAGGTGATTTGTCGGGTAATGAGAACAGGAAGATAAGATTGAGTTTCTCACTAAATAAATCAATACAATGTTGCGTTTCAAGCTTACATCAGGAGCATTAGGTTAGGTGTACATCGATCCAAGTATATATGTGTATGAATACATTAAGAAAGATAGACACGAGAGATAAAAGTGAGAACAATACAAAGTATTAACTTGTACATTGTTCTTGGAAAAAAAGGGGAAGAGAGAAACCAAGTGAGAGCTTTGTAAGGGGCTTTGGGGTTGAATCTCTTGTATAAACCTTTGTGACCAGTATATTCCGGGACATAGATCCCTGCCAGACGTAGCGACCTTAGTTAAGAGGCGTGAATTGGATAAAGTTGTCTTGTGTTCTTCGTTTTTCTTCTCTTCAATTTCTATGTTTCTTGACCATTTATTCTCTGCATTTTTTTCTCATTCGCCTGTCTCTTGGTGTGTGTTGAATGCTTGAAGAACTGATAGAATTTAAGAGTATTAAGAGATTTAGAGAGAAAGAGATCAGAGAGATTGAGAGAATATGGAGAGAAAAGTCTCCAAAAGTGTATCTTTGATATTATTCAATATAGACTCTTTTATAGAGTTACAAAGAGAAGTAATTAAGTCTAGAAGTTAAAAATATCCGTTCGAGAAAATGTGGCCGTTAGAGAGGACAGAGAGTCTGTGTAAGTTAACTCCAGACTTCAGACTTCTACTCCAGACTTCACACGTCCACTAATAGACTTCAGCCTTTCACTCCAGACTTCAGCCTCCCACTCCAGACTTCACTTCTTTTAGATAAACTTGATCAATACTCCCCCTCAAGCTTAGCCGTAGAGACAATAAGAAGACTCAGCTTGGAAACTCAAAAGCATCACCTCATTAAAAACCTTAACATAGAAAATCACTTGGGACAAAACTATGTTAAGGGAAAAAGAGTGTGAATCCCTTGGATTAGGGAACATGAGAACAAGGGTGTGTAAGATCCACAAGTCCAAGTTTGCCTTATATGTTGCTGCAAACTTTTAGGCTTGCGGCCTTTGTGAAAATATCCGCCAATTGGTCTTCACTCTTTGTGTAACATGGCAAGATAACTCCTTCTTCAATCTTCTCACGAACCTTGTGACAATCAATCTCAATATGCTTGGTTCTTTCATGGAACACCGAGTTAGTGGCAATGTGGATCGCGGCTTGGTTATCACAATGCATGGTGATTGGTCCTTCTTGCTCAATACCAAAATCTTTAAGAAGAGCTTTGAGCCAAGTCAATTCATTTGTTAGCTTCCTCATAGCTCTATATTCCGCTTCCGCACTTGAGCAAGATACAACCTTTTGCTTCTTTGTCTTCCAAGTCACCAAATTTCCTCCAACAAAGGTGCAATAACCGGTTGTAGACTTTCGATCTATTCTGTCACCTGCCCAATCTGCATCACAGTACCCAACAATCTCAGCGTTACCATTCTTTCCCATCCGTATACCTTGGCATGGGCTTTTGATATATCTAAGTATCCTTTCCACCATCGACCAATGATAAACCGTGGGTTCTTGCATGTGTTGACTCACTTGGTTGACTGCAAAACATAGGTCCGGCCTTGTAAGGGTGAGATATATCAATTTTCCAACAAGTCTTCTATATTGAGAGACATTCTTGAACTTCTCATATGATTTCTCCCCCTTTCTATTGACCTTGTAGCCATCTTCAAGTGGTGTCTTGGCTGTTTTTGAGCCAAGTTTTCCAGTTTCACTCAAGAGATCAAGTGTGTACTTTCTTTGAGAGAGGAACAAGCCATCCGGTGATCTACACACTTCAAGCCCAAGGAAGTACTTCAACTCTCCAAGATCCTTGATATCAAATGTGGTGTTGAGGAAGGCCTTGGTGAATTGGATATCTTCTTTATTATCACGCGTGATGATTAGATCATCCACATATACAAGAACCACGACAAGGCCTTTGTCACTTTTTAGAGTGAATAAGGTGTGATCCGAATGGGATTTCCTAAATCCATGATTAGTGAGTGTAGAGCTAAGCTTGTGGTACCATGCCCTTGGCGATTGCTTCAATCCATATATAGCCTTCCTTAATCTCAATACTTGGCCGGGTGCACAAAGGTCTTTAAGACCGGGTGGAGGTGTCATGTAGACTTATTCTTCAAGTTCACCTTGAAGAAATGCATTCTTGACATCCATTTGCCAAAGATCCCAAGACAAGTTGGTAGCCAAGGATAGAGCTACTCTCACAGTGTGTAGCTTAGCCACCGGAGCAAAAGTGTCTGTGTAATCTTTTCCATATGTTTGGGTGAAACCTCTAGCCACCAAACGTGCCTTGTACCTCTCTATATCGCCATTACTCTTGTACTTGATGGTGAATACCCACTTGGAACTAACCGCCTTCTTTCCTTTTGGAAGATCTTCTACATCCCAAGTGTGGTTCCTCTCCATAGCTCCCCTTTCATCTCCAATTGCATCAACCCAAACCTTCTCATCTTTAGAACAAGTAGCTTGAATTGGGTGAGCTACAACTTGGTGATTGTAGTATATGCGATTATCCACCCATTTGGAGGGAAACTTGGTCCTGGTGCTTTGTCTAAGAGGTTGAACCTCTTCCTCTACAATGGCTTCAACATCTTCTTGTGAAGTAGGCACATCTTCTTCCATGCTCAGATCCTCTTGCTCTTGAGCTTGGTTTTGAGACGGCTCCCCCTCTTGATTATACTCATGATCTTGAGCTTGGTTTTGAGATGGCTTCCCCTCTTGATTATACTCATGATCTTGGGAAACGGTTGGGATATTCTCTTCCTCGTCTGAGTTACCATTAGGTTCATTCCCTTTTTCATTTCCTTGTCGTGGTGCTTCATCATTTCCCAAATGATCAAGTAAGAACCTCAAACTTGTAGCTATATCCGATGGTGACCTTGAGAGATCCTTTAGACCTTCCCAATCCTTCTTATCATAATAGCCTTGTCCCTCAATGAATTTGACATCTCTAGATACAAGGAGTCGACTGTTGATCGGATCAAAGCACTTGTAACCCTTTTGAGTGGTTGAATATCCAAGGAATATGCATTTGGTACTCTTGGCCTCTAACTTGTTTCTTTGTTCACCTGGTATATAAACAAAGCACACACAACCAAAGATACGTAAGTGTTCAATAGATGGCTTAGAGTTGTTAAGTACCTCAAATGGTGATTTATCCTTTAGGACTTTTGTTGGAATTCGGTTGATAAGGTAGCATGAAGCTAGAACCGCATCTCCCCAAAAATTCTTTGGAACATTTGTGTGGAACATCATTGATCTAGCCACTTCCATAAGGTGCCTATTCTTCCTCTTCGCCACTCCATTTTGTTGTGGTGTCTGAGGGCAACTTGTTTGGTGTAATATGTCATGCTTAGCTAGGTGCTCCTTGAATCTAGTACTTGTGTATTCTCCTCCATTGTCGGACCTAAACACTTTTATCTTGGCATTGTATTGGTTAGTCACATAAGTTTGAAAGTTGATGAAAGCCTCAAACACTCTATCCTTAGATGGTAGTAGAGTGACCCAAGTATACTTTGATTTCTCATCTATAAAAGTCACAAAGTACTTCTTCCTATCCCTAGACATGCAAGAAGAAGTCCACACATCCGAATACACCAAATCAAAACAATGCTCATAGATAGTAGAAGATTTAGGAAAGACAACTTTGCAATGTTTGCCAAGAATACATGCTTCACAACTAGTGTGATCAAAAGATACATTAGGCAACATTAACTCAAGTGCTCTTCCATGAGGATGGCCTAATCTAGCATGCCACATAGCATCTTTATTAGCTAAATAACAAGAATTAAAAGATAAAGCATCCGAATTTTGTGGTGGCTTTTCTAGAATATAAAGCTCATCTTTGGATCCACCTTTCCCAAGTAACTTCCCACTTTCAATATCCTGAAAATGAACATCATTAGGACCAAAAATAGCATAGCAATTAAGGTCTTTAGTAGTTCTCTTAACATATATTAAGTTGGATTTGAACTTAGGAACATAAAATGCTTCACTTTTCTTGTTAAATAGTTTTAAAGTTCCTTTTCCTTCTATTGGAATTCCATCACCATTAGCAATCTCTACTCTACCCATAGCCGGTTCAATCTTGTCTAGAAACTTAGGATTACTAATCATATAATGAGAAGCACCCGAATCTATAACAAGTCTACTACTAGGTTTATGAGAATAGAGAGTGATACCGGAGTTGTGTGAGGCAAAGGCTTTGATTAGGGCATCCAAGTCACTTTTCTTCACATAATCAACAGAGGCTGTCATAGCTACTTCTGCTTGAGAAGTGGATGCATTTGCTTGTCTAGACTCATCACCATGAGAAACATTTGCTCTTGGTCTTCTTGAGTTTAAAAACTCGGGCTTGAGATGAGGGTGAAGGTGCCAACACTTGTCCTTTGAGTGACCATCCTTCTTGCAATGATCACACACCTTTGGGCCCTTCTTGTCTTGCTCGTATACACCTTTATGGGCTGTTACAAGCTCGGATTTGCCACCAAAGAGACCTATGGAGCCTTGCTCCTTTTGGATTCTAGAACACACCTCTTCAAGGTTTGGTAACTTGTCATCTCTAAGGATATGCTTAATGAGGTCATTATAACCCGGATTCAACGTGAGGAGAAGGCCAAACACACGATCTTGCTCACGCCTTTCAATGAGCACCTTTGGATCCACACTCATTGGCCTAAGCATTTCAAGTTCAGACCATAGAGTTTGGTACTTTCCAAAGTGCTTGGTGAACTCCAAATCATCTTGGTGGAGTTCATTGATAGCCTTCTTGATTTCAAAGATTCGACTAATATTGGATGTATTCCCATACACACCTTTGAGAGTTTCCCATAGATCCTTTGGATTCTCACAATATGAGTAGGCTTCCAAGATGGCCGGATCTAGAGATGATTGGAGAAGACTAAGAACTGCTTGTTGATCTTCTTCCCATTTCTCCTCTTCTTCTTTGAGTGCTTCTTCTTTCTCCTCCTCGGTTAGAGCCTCTTGGTCTTTGCCTTTGCTATTGAGGGATTTATTTGGGCACTCCTTTGAAATGATATGCTTCCAAAGTCTTCTTCCGCTTATAGCGGTTTTAGTGGTTCTAGACCACACAAGATAGTTGTTTCCTTTGAGAATGGTAGGAACAACTAAAGACTTTGAGCCCTCGGTGGTAATAACAGAAGAACTCATAGCTTTTAGCTTGAAATTTCGTTTAGGAATTTTGTCGAACATTTGGTGGGCGTTTTTAAGATATTGGGAGTTTTGAAGAATTTTGAAAGATGAACAAGAGAGAATCAAAGAGAGTAGTAGAATAAGGATCTTTGCTCTGATACCATGATAGAATTTAAGAGTATTAAGAGATTTAGAGAGAAAGAAATTAGAGAGATTGAGAGAATATGGAGAGAAAAGTCTCTGAAAGTGTATATTTGATATTAGTCAATATAGACTCTTTTATAGAGTTTCAAAGAGAAGTAATTAAGTCTAGAAGTTGAAAAATAGCCGTTGGAGAAAATGTGGCCGTTAAAGAGGAGAGAGAGTCTGTGTAAGTTAACTCCAGACTTCAGACTTCTACTCCAGACTTCACACATCCACTAATAGACTTCAGCTTTTCACTCCAAACTTCAGCCTTCCACTACTCCAGACTTCACTTCTTTTAGATAACTTGATCAATAAGAACAACCATAAGAAGACGTCTTAGGTTAGAAATTTTCTTCACATTATATAATCTTTAAACAAAAATGTTCGGTGATAGGTAAGTTCTGATTATGAAAACTGTTGGCTAGCTAGGAAGTAAACATTTTATACTTAAAATTAGTTTTTTTTTTTTTTTTTGAATTCTTACTTACAGTTAGTTACAAGTGTCATGTGGATACATACTAGCTATCTTAGAAAAAAGTAGTGTAAAATAACCAACACACATTTTGGTAATAAATTCACGAGTTTGATTCGGCGCTAGAGAGATGACTATCATGATACAAGATTATGGACCAATGCCTACATTTTGGTAAGACTATATATATATATATGAAAACAATAAAAATTCTAGTTGACTATTTTAAGATCCGATCCCAAGGCAACTAGTATCTTGTTCTGGATTTTTTCGTACGAGTTTAATACTCCTAGTTGCTAATTAATTTGATATATATCCACGTTAGGAAAAAAAACATAATAATGATGGAATATATATAATGGATTCTTTAAATATTTAGCAGAGGGACATGGCTTGCCTTTACTGATTAAATACATCATATAATCCGACGTTCTCGCCATCAAATTGTGCACCAACACGTACAAAGCTTAAAAGAATATTATATCTCATACATATTATAATATCATATGAACTGACTTAAGAAGTTGCACAAAGATCGTAATTAATAGTCTCACTCCCCTAGCGCGTATGTAGCATGAGGGCTGGGCGCGAATACAAGTCCTTAGCATCAAATTTTGACTTTTAAGAAAATTTATGTTGAAGCTGAAAATTTCAAAAAACCTTCGAGAGGAAAATTCAATATTTATAGACTGCATTAAGCCAAACTCATTACATATTTTTGGATGCTTTTGTCGGGATGGTTTCATTGTGTTGGGCCAGTTTCTCGTGAGGCCCAGTCGAGCTGGTGTATACAGAAGAAAGAACTTGGGCCAGGAAAGTCTGTTGAAGCCCAAGTGAGAATCTGTTATAACAGATTCTGGAGTTGACGAGAAGGGTTGACCGACTTCATCTTCTTCGCTTTTAACTCTGTAACAAGCTCTCCATTATTGAGCTGAGCGATTCTTCTGTACCTGTAAAAACACCATAAACCCTAGTAAATTCCAGATTCGCATCTGAAGAGAGATGTACCCAGAATTAAGGGGAACTCTGTAATCTGTTGTGTACTTACGATTTCTTGCACCTCTTTCTTTTATCGGTTACGTTTCGCAGCGTGAGAGATAGTGAGATCGAGTGACAACAACATTGATTGAGTACAAAGCTGATTGAACCTGCGAATATCTTCTACAAATGGTATCAGAGCTCCAAGGTTAGGAGCGATCATCAAGATTCACAAGGAATCGATAACTAGGATTTTAAGATCACTTACAAAGACAGAGAATCGAAGAACGCAAGTTGTTGGCAAAGGTCGATGATATATCATGGTTTTTACCGGTTTTATGCCATGATATAAGTCTGTTTTAGTGTCTTTTGGTGTTTCTTTAGAGTCCTTTACAGGTGTTATTAGGTACACGCACGTTTGGAGCAAAAGTGGAGATTATGGAGCTATTTGGTACACTTTGGAGATTTGACCCAAGAGGTTGTGTTCACTGTCCAGGTTTGAGTACTGTGTCGATCGTTGCACACCTGCATCGATCGATGCACAGCGAGTTGGGCCAGATTCTCGACGGTTTAATGAAAATGCTGATATTGCAAAGATGCCCAGAAGTTCTAGATATTTACACAGAAGCCCCAAGTCGTGTTTTAGCTATTTAATTAGGTTTTTAACTTCAGTTTTACATACGCTATCATAACTTAGAGCAGAGAGTTTTTAGAGCTTTTGGGGCTGATCTGATCCTGTACTACATTTGTTTTGGAGAAGTTTTCGAACCCCTTTAATATTCTAATCTCTTTTATGATTTCTATTAATTCATTGATTATGTTTACATCATCCATGTCTGAGTAGTTTCATAGTTAGGTTTAGGGTTTCTCATAGGGATTTCATGACTTGCTAGATATAATTAATTCAGGTAAGGATTCACATCAATAGATGTTCTTCAAACTAAATTGTGTTTAATGCTAGTTCTAACCTGATCAATTAGAATCTAGATCTTAGGTTGCTAAATACGACAAGACAGTGTGGTTTAGAATCTGAACTATTTAGGTTGAGCAATTTAATTACTCGCAAAGGAATTTGGTTTAATTAGATTGTGAACATATTGAACTTGGAATTAAAGCTGGTTTAATCTGTTAGTAATTGCAAAGGAATTTGGATTGCTGCACTTAGACTTAGAGAATTCTCACAACGACAGTTGGTTAATTCTATATCTGTGTTTGAGTTCTACAACTGAGTTTAATTAGATCCTGACTGAATGATTTATCTGCTTGTCTGATTTCCTGAGAACGCCCTAGACTTAGCGCCTTTAGTTTATCGCTTACAACCACAACCTGCTACTTGTTTACTTTCTTGCTTGCTCTTTTTAGTTATTCAATATAATTTGCTTTTTGCTTTCTCCTAGTTTTAATCTCTTTAGTTATAATCCTATCGTTGCCTAGAGTCCTCGTGGATTCGATCCCTAAGTACTACATTGATATACTGTGCACTTGCAGCTAGTATAGGGTAAAACTTTAGACCTATCAAGTTTTTGGCGCCGTTGCCGGGGACTCTTAGAGTCTTTGATAGCTTCGAACTTAGGGTTTTTACTAGGATTTTTATTTTTGTTTTTGTTTACTGATTTTTCTTCTCTGTTTTCTCTCTGTCGCAGGTACTGATTTCGCATAGCATCGACCGTTGCACTTATTGTGTCGATCGTTACTAGGCGATTGGAGTTGAATAGATCGTTGCACTGCTAGCATCGATCGTTGCTTGGCGATTACAGACGGTTTATGCAGACGCGTGATACCAGAAGTAATCCGAACACTAATATCGTAAACCTCCAACTTGAAGAGCTTGATAGACTAGAGAGGACCAACATAAGAGTTAGAAGAACAAGGATGGTTGTCGTTGAACGTGTGATCATAAAGCCTGATGCTCAAGGTAACCTGAGGGACCGACACAACAATCCTTACAATGCTGCTGGAGAACCGATATATGCTGAAGGGAATGTTATCCCTGATTCTCCAGAGCAACCACAGCCGCAACAGGAGCAGAACCAAGGACAAGGCCAAGGACAGGGCCAAGGTAGACATATGGTTGTCCATGAGAGGACTTTAGCTGACTATAACCGTCCGGATGAGTTTCATGCTAACCGGTCAGCTCTTGTACTTCTTGAATTTGAGAGGAATGATTTTGAAATCAAGACCGTCTACTACTCTCTCCTGAGGCAGAAAGCCTTCCATGGCTCTCCAAGTGAGCAGCCAATGGATCACATAGATGAGTTTGAGGGCATAGTCACTGGAATAAAGTATGATGGAGTTAACTAAGACTATCTGTTCCTCAAGCTTTTCCCCTACTCTCTGGCTGGAGATGCTGCAGCCTGGCTGAAACAACTTCCATCTGGGACGTTTGTTACTTGGGCCGCTCTAAAGAGTGAGTTCCTGCGTCATTTCTATGATGATGCTCGCTCAGATCAGTCCAGGCAGGATATTCTTACCTTTACCCAAGGTCCAACAGAGCCTCTTAAGACAGCCTGGATGAGGTTCAAGAAATACCAACGTGACTGCCCGCACCATGGATTCACTGAGGTAACACTTTTAGGCATCTTCTTTAGAGGAATAGATCTTCCATATCAGACTGCGTTGGACAACTCTAGCAATGCTAACTTTAACACGAGGACTCCTGCTCAAGCTAAGCAGTTGATAGATAATTTAGTAAGCAGTAATAGCTGCAAGACTACTGATGAGAGAAGGAAGAAGTCCGGTGGGAAGATGGAGAATTCCGAGATAGCTGATATTAGATCTAAGTTGGACACTGTTTGCAATCTTCTAGCTGGGAAGAAAGCTGTCCACTTTGCTCAAGATGTTGAGATGATCAATGATGAAGGAGATGATCAGGAAGAGGATGTGAATTACATCGGAGGATCTGGTTTCCAAGGAAACAGGTTTGGTAATCAGTCTGGTAATAGGTTTTTCAGTGGACAGAAGAGTGCTTTCAACAGCAACCAAAACTCTTCTGGATTTGGACTGACTAGTGGATTTCAGAAACCTTTCTAACAAGGTAATCAGAGGACTTATGGATCTTCCTCTTACCAAGCACCTCCTGTAGCTACTACTCATGAGAGTAAAATGGAGGCAATGATGGAACAGCTGCTGGAAGGACAGACTAAGATTGTTGTGGACTGCAACAAGAAGTTGGATGCTGTCTATGAGGATCTCAATGGGAAGTTTGAGTCTCTAAACACTCATGTGAAGCAATTGGACACTCAGGTGAGCCAAATTTCAAGCTCCATCAAGGGAAAGAGTGTTGTAGACACCCATATTAAGGCCTGGTCAGTGTACATTGATGATGGATCACACCTAGGTGAAAGATTTGAGCTATAAGTACAGCTGAAGTGGTAGAAGAGGCTGGAATTTCGGATTTTGAGGAAAATCTCTCGGGTAGAATCTGTGAAAATTTGACTGCATCGATCGATGCACTTGTAGCGTCGATCGTTGCAAGGCGTGGACAGACAGATTCACAGGATTCTTATTACATTGATGCAGATTCAGAGCTTGATCGCTTATTCCCTGGAGTATCTGAGATAACTCAACAGGAGATTTATGCACAATCTATTCGCTTATATCCTAAGGTGTCTGAAGTGATTAAACAAGAGATTGATGAGCTTAAAGAGCTAGAACAGATTGGTGAAGAGTTGGAAGAAATTCCACCATCTGATGATCCACCTTACCACCCTTGTGTGCAGAGATACTTGGGTAAGATGTTGCCTTTGGATGAAGAGCTGAAAGATTGGGTTATAGTTGTTCCTCATCATATAAGTGATGTGCTATTAACCAAGGTTCCTAAGAAGCTACCTGATCCTGGGATTTTTGTGCTGAGTTGTTCAATATTTGAGGATGGTTTCAAGCGCTCTCTGTGTGATTTAGGGGCTGCTGGAAGTCTCATGCCATACTCTGTGGCAGAGAAGCTGGGTAAGATGGATTTTTCGCCTACTAGGACCTCTCTTGTCCTAGCTGATCAGTCGATAAGGATTCCTGAAGGAGTTCTTGAGGATGTCCCAATGAGAGTTGGAAACTACTTGGTTCCAACATATTTCTTAGTTCTTAAGTACCATAGTGAGCAGGATGATGCTTTGATATTGGGTAGACCATTCTTGGCTACAGCTGGAGCAGTGATAGATGTGAGACACAGTCTGATAGATCTCCATCTGGGAGATAAGCCACTGCACTTTGAGATGGAAAAGCTGCGCAAGCCACTGATTGATGGGCAGACTTTCACCATTATGGATGGAGATGAAGAGCAGTCAAGTCACACTACGGTTTTGGATCCTGGAGAGCATTTCACTCCTTCTTTTCTCGGACTCGTTCATACTGATAAAGCTTACTCTCTGCCCTGGATGAGGAGACTTGCACAGAGACAATCAAAGTCTCTGTCAGGATCTCACGGTGCCTGATTCTTATTCGTCCGGTCAAGCTAATGACCTTAAACAAGCGCTGAGTGGGAGGCAACCCACTGTTAGGTTTTAGTATTTTTCTTTCTTATTTTTGGTGTTTTTCTTAGGAACTTACGTTTTGATTTTGTTTTGCTAAGTTTTTAGATACAGAACTCGAGTCTGGAGATGTGTGACGATCGATGCACTTGTGCACCGGTCGTTGCAAGGAGATTATGACGAGGGGATGGGATCACATTGTGACGATCGTTGCGGTCCTGTGCAACGGTCGTTGCAAATGGTTTAATTGCAAATTAAGGTACGCGTGCTAAACCGGAATCAATTCGGTTCAACAGCATCGATCGTTGCTCATCAGCAACGATCGTTGCACCCACGACCAGGTAATTGCCTTAAACCCTTTTCTCCTCTCTTCTTCTCCTCTCTTCTTCTCCACTCTCGCCGTCCGTACAACCGAGATTCCCCTACCCTAAATCTCTCAAATCTTCATCGTTTTCACTGATTCAAGGCTTGATTTTACTTGTTTTAACATCCCCTATCTATTTCTCTGACCCAATTGCAGTGAATCCAAGGTAAGAACTTTCATTTTCAACATTTTCGGATTCGGTTCTAGGGTTTGGAAATTAGGGATTTTTAGGCTTGAAATTGATGAACCCGTACTGATTAGACATGATTAGGGATGATTGGTGATGTATTCTGGCTGATTGAGTGATTTAAGAACGGATTTATAAACAATTTTGAGGATTCATTGTCGGCTGTGAAATCGTCCTGCATCGATCGTTGCATTGCGATTTCACAGGGATCTTCTGCCGATACTTACTTGTTTTAAATTTCTTGCAGATGCCTCCTCGACAATCCCGTAAGCGTAGAACTACCGCAGCAGCAGCTACAGCTCACCATCAGCCACCAGCTGAGTGGTTCCATCGAGACTCGGATCCACCTGAGGATTATCAGAGAGATCAGGAAGTGATACATCCACCATGGCCTAGAGCAGATGCGATGCTGATTCCGACAAATAGGGTCTGGGGCATGGAGATAGATGAGTTACTTAAGACTGATGAGTTCACAGAGAGACCATTGCTTGATCATTGGGATGATTTTGACACATTGCTGTACAATGGTTGGTGTAACATGACGCTTAAGCCAACCAAGTTTGCAGACTACTCGACTTGCAAGAGTCTGGGCATAGATGAGCAAGTTCTTGCACTGTGTAAGGGCATTGGTCTGGGGACAATGCCAATGCAGCCTTACGAGATGTACCTTGAGTTGGTAAGACAGCTGCTCGCCACCTGCAGAGTGATATACCCTACACCAGACAGCAGGAAGGCTTCAGGAGATTTCTTTACCTTCATGTGCTTAGTAGCCAGGTATCGGATTCCCCTTCTCGATATCTGTAGGATTTATGGATTCAGCACTGAGCCGCAGCGCATTGGTATGTCACTTGAGTGGGATGTGGATGAAGCTCAGTATTTCTGGGAGTGTATTGGCACTGGTCTATACAACTCGAGGACCACACCGGTGATTCAAGTTAGGCATCCGATTCTTAGATACGTCTTGCGCATCTTGGGATCTACTCTGTTGTGCAAGTACGAATCCAACAAGATGCGTAAGACTGAGATGGAGATGCTGTTTATTGGACTGAGGGACCAGTTCGAGGATACTGTTCTGAGAGATCCCACTAAGGGACTCAACTTGGTATCTGTTTTCGCTCACCATTTATGCGAGCTGCAGAAGAAGCCATTTGATGGTGTGAGCACTGAGAGAGTAGGGAGTCTGCTTACTCCCATTTTCAGACATTGCAGGATTCCCTTAGAGGGAACGAAACGTAGTGACAGCTTGGAGTTCCTTGATTTCAGCCATCTGCAGAGTGCTACGTGGCTGAAGGAGGGATGTGTATGGGTCTATTATGACCCTGCTACAGTGAAGTGTGGTGTGGATCTCCCTGCTCCTGGTCTTACACAGGTTGATACGCTGGATGCCTTGAGGTTCCAGCCTCCTACGAGCGAGCAGCGCAGAGTCCCTTCTATGGCTCATCCGCTGGGAGAGCCTTCTACACGAGCTTCTACCTCCTCTGCGCCTGCACCTTCTGCCCCTGTCGACGACATTGGACCTTTTCCCGAGCCCACGATGCCTTATAGTGATATGTCTGAGGCAGAGTGGAGAGAGCGCTTAGATGGTATTCTACGAGTCGTTTGGAACTTCATGCGTACCTGCACTTGCAGGAGACAGCCACAGATACACCATCCAGGACCTTCACGACGCAGGCGACGCTCTCCGACTCCCGGTTCTTCGAGTGGTACTGATCGTATTGATGGGATGGATGAGTGATTGAGCATTGACATCTCTAGACTACGGTTCTTTGTATTTCTTTTTCACTTTTCTTTTGCACTTTTTTTCTTTTGATTTTCTTAGGATGTTTATGTTTGGATGATGTGTTTGCCTTGAGACTACTGGTTGCTTTGATTTTGCCTGTTTTCAGTGTTTTTCAGCTTGCAGGTTCAAAAATTTGGATTTTCTTACGAACTAACCTGCTAACTTGCTGACTGATCCGAGAAATCGCAGTGCGTCGATCGACCTGTGTCGATCTTCACAACACGAAAGAAATCGCATTGCAGCGATCGTTGCGGTCTTGAGCAACGATCGACACACGACGAAAAATCGTCTAGCAACGGTCGATGCATTTATGCAGCGATCGATGCCTATACGACAGAGGAAAAACCAGACAGAACTCAACACATCCATAACATTTTTCTTTTCTTTTACCAATCTTTTGCTTGACACTACTGGGGACAGTGTGTCTTAAGTGTGGGGGAGGTGCTACTGACTTTATCTTTCTGTTTTCTTAGAGTCAGTCCAATTTTCAAATTTTTTGTTTTATTGAGTCAAAACCAGTTTAAGTAGGAAACAATGAATTTTGGAGGAGTTAACAATATCTTGCAGGAACTTAAGTAACCATTGGGATGAAGTTGCAGGATCTATCTATGACTATTAGAAAACCCCATCACAGATCAATCTACTGAGGACACCCACATCACTTCAGGTATCAGAGGATCCTTTTACTGACTTCACCTTAATACTGACTTAATTTTCTCACTTAAGGGCTTGGTATACCTTGTGTCGGATTCCTTTGTTAGTTCTGACACAACCTGTAAACATGTCCTATTTGGTTCCCTTTTCTCCTTCCATAAAGTAAAAAATAATAATAATAAATAAATTGAGGATGAGTTAGTAACTCCGAAGTGGTCTCTGGGAGGGGTAGCTACAACTATCATATCCTGTGCATCCATGGAATGTGTCCAAAGTACACCCCTTAACGGGGAGAGCACTGATAAAAAAAATAAAATGATACCCAATGGGGAAAATCAGAATGCTAAGGAAGGGAAAAGAGAAGAAAGGGACCAAATAAAGATAGTATGGTGGTCTAGAGCTGGCAAGGTAAGAGTCCATGTGCCCTTTGATCGATACTCCTTAGGTGATACCGCACTTAAATACTTGCAGAAGTCAGTAGGGTGAATTTGAATGCGTGAATGTGATTGTGGAGTTTACTTAGGACAGTTGCTAAGTGTGGGGGGAAGTATATGTTGGTCTTGATATCTTGCAGGTGATTCTTTCAGTGGTTTACTAAGGGGAATCTGAGTGTCGTTGCTTCTAGGAAAAAAAGAGTTTCTGAAAGTTTTCAAACCTCTTCACCATGTTTTAGTTCTTTGTTTTGCTTGAGGGCAAGCAAAGGCTAAGTGTGGGAGAGTTGATATATCATGGTTTTTACGGGTTTTATGCCATGATATAAGTCTGCTTTAGTGTCTTTTGGTGTTTCTTTAGAGTCCTTTACAGGTGTTATTAGGTACACGCACGTTTGGAGCAAAAGTGGAGATTATGGAGCTATTTGGTGCACTTTGGAGATTTGACCCTAGAGGTTGTGTTCACTGTCCAGATTTGAGTACTGTGTCGATCGTTGCACACCTGCATCGATCGATGCACAACGAGTTGGGCCAGATTCTCGGCGGTTTAATGAAGAATGTTGATATTGCAAAGATGCCCAAAAGTTTCAGATATTTACACAGAAGCCCCAAGTCGTGTTTTAGCTATTTAATTAGGTTTTTAACTTCAGTTTTACATACGCTATCATAACTTAGAGCAGAGAGTTTTTAGAGCTTTTGGGGCTGATCTGATCCTGTACTACATTTGTTTTGGAGAAGTTTTCGAACCCCTTTAATATTCTAATCTCTTTTATGATTTATATTAATTAATTGATTATGTTTACATCATCCATGTCTGAGTAGTTTTATAGTTAGGTTTAGGGTTTCTCATAGGGATTTCATGACTTGCTAGATATAATTAATTCAGTTAATGATTCACATCAATAGATGTTCTTCAAACTAAATTGTGTTTAATCCTAGTTCTAACCTGATCAATTAGAATCTAGATCTTAGGTTGCTAAATACGACACGACAATGTGGTTTAGAATCTGAACTATTTAGGTTGAGCAATTTAATTACTCGCAAAGGAATTTGGTTTAATTAGATTGTGAACATATCGAACTTGGAATTATAGCTGGTTTAATCTGTTAGTAATTGCAAATGAATTTGGATTGTTGCACTTAGACTTAGAGAATTCTCGCAACGACAGTTGGTTAATTCTATATCTGTGTTTGAGTTCTAGAACTGAGTTTAATTAGATCCTGACTGAATGATTTATCTGCTTGTCTGATTTTCTGAGAACGCCCTAGACTTAGCGCCTTTAGTTTATCGCTTACAACCACAACCTGCTACTTGTTTACTTTCTTGCTTGATCTTTTTAGTTATTCAATATAATTTGCTTTTTGCTTTCTCCTAGTTTTAATCTCTTTAGTTCTAATCCTATTGTTGCCTAGAGTCCTCGTGGATTCGATCCCTAAGTACTACATTGATATACTGTGCACTTGCAGTTAGTATAAGGTAAAACTTTAGACCTATCAGTCGAGCCAAGGAGATCACAATCAATAGTGATTGGATTCACAACCTGAAACCAAAAGGGAGTTTTATCAATTCAGTAGCATCCGATTATCATTCCTTAGAAAAGAACTCTCGGTTATTAAGAATTCACTCATCTTGATTTAGCGTGTACTTGGTAATCCACACATCTGGTGCTTTCTTCTATTTGCAGGTAGCAAGAGACAAGAGACCAGAAACAGGAGTGGAACCATGGAGCCTACACCATGGAAGTTCGTGATGAGTGTGTTTGATAGAAAGGGAGATTTTGGAATGTGGAAGTTCAGACTACTGGGACAATTGGAAATACAGGGATTGGGATCAGTGTTGCAGGGATCAACCACACCAAAGACTGAAGGTGAGGAAGTAAAAGATGAGAAAAATGAAGAGAAAGATGATCATAAGTGGGCTGCTAAAGACTTGCGTGTGAGAAATCTCCTAAGCACATGTCTCTCAGATCTAATCTTGAGGAAGATCATGCATGAGAAGACAGCACTGGGAATGTGGAAGGCTCTAGAAGCAGACTATCAAACTATGTCTCTTCCAAACCGCATTTATCTTAAACAAATGTTTGCAAGTTTTAAGATGGAGGAACAAAAGACCATTGAAGAGAACCTTGACATGTTCTTGAAACTGGTAGCTGACCTAGCTAGCCTAAAGATCACAGTTAGTGATGAAGACCAAGCAATACAACTGCTTACAAGTCTACCTCCACCATATGAACCACTTGTGCATACTTTAAAGTATGGGACATGTAAAGAATCCTTGACAGTTAATGAAGGGGTTACATCTGCCTTTGCAAAAGAAGCTGAATTAAGACAAAAAGGACTTCTTAACAAGGGCAAAAATAGCTCAGAAGGATTATATGTGGAAACCAGGGGAAGGTCCAGCAAGAGAACATACAAGAACAAAGGAGGCAATGGCAGGGGAATAGTAAACACAGATCTAAGTCTAAGGACCCTAAGTCTAAGGCTTGTTGGATATGTGGAGATGAGAACCACTGGAAAAGAGATTGCCCACAAAGAAAGGGAAAAGGTCAGCAGTACAAAGGAAAAAAGTCAGCTAATGTAGTGTCCACTCTCCCAGACACTGTGGCATTAACAGCAAGTCTAGTTGCATCAGAAGATCAGTGGGTGATGGACTCAGGTTGCACCTTTCACATCACACCAAGAAAAGAGCTACTATCAGATTTAGTAGAATTTGAAGGCAATAAAGTGCTAATGGGAAACAATACTTACTGTATTGTTAAAGGAATAGGCACTGTTACCATAGAAAACGAAGATGGATCAGTAGTGACTCTGAGCAAAGTAAGGTACATCCCAGAGATGAGAAGAAATCTTATATCCTACGGCCAGTTAGAACAGTCTGGATGTAGTTACACTGGGAAAGACCACATGGTCAGGTACTACAAAGGTGAAAAGCAAGTTCTGACAGGGATGTACCAGCAGGGCCTTTACTAATTACAAGGAACAGTAAGGCCAGCTCAGTCAAATGTGGTCCAAGGAACAGGAGATATGAGCAAGATATGGCACAGGAGGCTTGCTCATATGAATCAGAAGTCTATGGAAACCTTAGGAAGATTGGGATACCTAAACCCAAAGGAAGTCAAGAACATAGGGTTCTGTGAAGGATGTGTCATGGGGAAGTCACACAAGCAAAGCTTCCCTAAAGCTAAGCACAACTCAAGAAGGATCCTAGACTATGTACATTCAGACCTTTGGGGTTCTCCAAACGTCTCACCAAGCTTATCAGGGGCAAGTTACTTTCTGACTTTCATAGATGATTTCTCAAAGAAAGTATGGATCTACTTTCTAAGGAGTAAGGATGAAGCATTTCAAAACTTTGTTGACTGGAAATTGTTAGTTGAAAACCAAACAGGGAAGAAGCTGAAATGCTTAAGAACTGACAATGGGTTAGAGTTTTGTAATGCCAGATTTGACAAACATTGTGCAGAGTCAGGAGTAAAGAGACATAAAATATGCCCCTACACTCCACAGCAGAACAGGGTGTCTGAAAGAATGAACTGTACCATCATGGATAAGGTAAGGAGCATGTTATCAGAATCTGGACTAAGAGAGAGCTTTTGGGCTGAAGCTGCTTCAACTACTGTCTATATAATCAACAAATCACCATCCTCATCCATTGGCTTTGAAGTGCCAGAAAAGAGATGGACAGGAAGTGACCCTGAATATAGGCATCTAAGAAGTTTTGGGTGTGTAGCCTATGTCCATACCACTAGAGATAAGATTAACCCGAGAGCAACAAAAGGTATTTTCCTAGGGTATGGACAAGGAACTAAGGGATATAGAGTGTGGTTATTGGATGATAAGAAAGTAATCATCAGCAAAGATGTGATTTTCCAGGAAGAAGTAATGTTCAAAGACCTGAACCAAGAATCTGACAAGACATCAAAGGAAAAGAAAAACAACACTCGCAAAGTCTCCTTCAGAACTAACTTGGAGGATATCATGAACATAGATACCTCAACAAATGATACTCCAGGAACAGGTGGAGTTAACTCTGAGATAGAAGCAGATCTAGAATCAGATTCCTCAGATGAAAGCTCAGGCAGTGAGGTTGAGAATGAAACAGCAGGAGGGGATGATTCAAGAAGGGATACTGAGTCAGAAACAGGGGTGGGCTCAGATACAGAGGATGATTCAGAAGAAAGGTCAGATTCAGAAATAGAGGTGGAGTCAGATTCAAGAAAGACTAAATCAGCTGCTAAGACTAAGACCTCAAAGGACTATCTCTTGGTTAGAGATCGTTCAATAAGGAAAAAGAAGCTACCCTCAAGATTTGAAGACCCTGATTTTGTAGCCTATGCACTCTCAAGTGCTGAACTGATCATCTTTGATGAACCAAAATCCTACAGAGAGGCTCAGAGATGTATGGAAAGGACCTTATGGAATAAGGCAAGTGATGAAGAAATGGAATCACTAAAGAAGAATGAGACTTGGGTACTGACAAAAAGACCAGAAAGGCAAAGAGTCATCGGGTGTAAATGGATCTACAAACTGAAACCTGGTATTCCAGGTGTTGAAGCTCCTAGACACAAAGCTAGATTAGTTGCTAAGGTATTTGCAAAGACAGAAGGGATTGACTACAATGAGGTGTTTGCACCAGTGGTGAAACATGTATCAATCAGGCCCCTTTTGTCAATAGTTGTCCATGAGAACATGGAACTGGAACAACTGGACGTAAAAACTGCGTTTTTACATGGAATCCTAAAGGAGAAAATCTATATGACTCAACCAGAGGGTTATGTGCAGAAAGGAAGAGAAGATCAGGTATGTCTTCTTAGAAAGTCCCTGTACGGATTAAAACAGTCGCCAAGTGAGTGGAACTACAGGTTCCACACATTCATGATAAAGCAGAATTACAGACGGAGTGAATACGATCCATGTGTCTATCTAAAGGGAACATATATGAGGAACATGATCTATCTACTTCTGTATGTCGACGATATGTTAATTGCATCAAAGAGCAGAAGGATAATAACAGAATTGAAGAATCTCCTGAAAGCAGAATTCGAAATGAAAGACCTAGGGGCTGCAAGGAAGATACTAGGCATGGATATCCTTAGAAACCGACAAGATGGAACTCTCAAGTTATCACAAAAGGACTACCTAGCAAAATTACTTAAAACATTTTCTATGTGGGATTGCAAGACTGTACAAACACCACTAGGTTCTCATTTTCAATTACGCAGTCTAACTGAGAAGGAACAGGTGGAGCAAGCGAGAGAGATAGAAGATGTACCTTACTCCAGCGCTGTGGGGAGTAAGATGTACGCCATGGTGGGCTCCAGACCTGATCTCGCCTATGCTGTTGGACTTGTCTGCAGGTACATGAGCAAACCAGGCCAGGACCATTGGCTAGTAGTTAAATGGATAATGAGGTATGTAAAGGGAGCATTGGATATAGACTTAACTTTCTGTAGAGGGAAAGAGTTTAAAGTAGTCGGATACTGTGATTCAGACTATGCAGCAGACCTGGACCGTCGAAGGTCTATCACAGGCTATGTCTTCACAGCTGGAGGAAACACGAACAGCTGGAAATCAACTCTTCAGAAGGTCGTCGCGTTATCTACAACAGAGGCAGAATATGTATCGTTATTAGAATCAGCAAGAGAAGCTCTATGGTTAAAGGGAATCTGTGAAGAGCTGGGATTCAAACAAGATGCAGTAGAGATTCATTGCGACTCTCAGAGTGCAATATATCTAGCTAAAAACTACATACATCACGGGAGAACAAAACACGTTGCCGTGAAGTACAATTTCATCAGAGACACGATAACAGATGGAGACATCAAAGTAAGCAAGATACATACCTCTGTGAACCCAGCTGATATGCTCACAAAGGTTTTTCCAGGCGAAAAGTTTGAAGGGTGCTTGGCAAGGCTGAGAGTGATCGATGCCTGAAACGGCCATCGATGGTCGTCTCCGGCCCCAGGAGACGGCGGAATCGCCTTCGGATCTTGAAGGCGGACAGGATCATCATGCACAAGCTGAAAAGACGATTGGACTTCATGATGGTTATTCACGAAAACAAAGAGCTCTGAGGATTGATCAGAGCTAAGATAAGAGGGTCTCAAGCTAAACGATGATTTGGCTGGATTCTGTTTAGGAGATGAACGGAAAGTAAGAGACCGACTCTCTCGGAGGCTGTCGGAGAAAGAGAGAGGCTCTAGGGTTACGCTCGAGACAACACATGAACCAAGGTGGAGTTTATCGGGATGGTTTCACTGTGTTGGGCCAGTTTCTCGTGAGGCCCAGTCGAGCTGGTGTATACAGAAGAATGAACTTGGGCCAGGAAAGTCTGTTGAAGCCCAAGTGAGAATCTGTTATAACTGATTCTGGAGTTGACGAGAAGGGTTGACCGACTCCATCTTCTTTGCTTTTAACTCTGTAACAAGCTCTCCATTGTTGAGCTGAGCGATTCTTCTGTACCTGTAAAAACACCATAAACCCTAGTGAATTCCAGGTTCGCACCTGAAGAGAGATGTACCCAGAATTAAGGGGAACTCTGTAATCTCTTGTGTACTTACGATTCCTTGCACCTCTTTCTTTTATCGGTTACGTTTCGCGAGAGTGAGAGATAGTGAGATCGAGTGACAACAACATTGATTGAGCGCAAAGCTGATTGAACCTGCGAATATCTTCTACAGCTTTGTTATTCGACCTCTGATTTTGTATTGAAAAGAAAAAAACATGGTACGTTTTGATCTCACCATTTTTTGTTGTTTGTTAAAAGATTGTCTTGTATTAGTTAAATTTGGGGGAAATTGCTAAAAATGCCCCCGAATTTGGTTTTAACTAAAAGTATACCCTCGAAATTGAAACAACTGCAAAACTTGTTTTTCGGCCTAAGGAAATTACGGCGAAGTCCTTATGACTAATCAAAAAACCGGAAAATACAATTATCATTATAACCTTCGTCTGTTTCGGACTTCTATAGACGTCTGACAAATTAGACTCTAATAGAAGTCTGATACATAATAGTTTAGTAAATTTAAATTTTAAAATTATAAAAAAAAATATTTTGTCAAAACATTTAGATAAATAAATTAAATATATATATAATTTAGTAGTATATAAATTAAAATTTGGTAAAACTGAGTCAAATTAATCAATGGTAGTTAAGTATGTCTTCCTCCAAAATACTTTCAGACTTCTTGAAGAAGTCTGAAGCAGATTAATCAATGGTTTGCCTGATTTCATGCAAAAAAGAAGGCAGTCTCTCGTACCCATCTTCCGCTGTTCCTCTCACAATCTTTTGAGCATGTAACAATGCTCTGTATGCGGTTGTGTAGCTCATCCTAATCCCAAACTGCTTCTTCATTGATACTTTGACATGCTTTGGTGTTATCCCCTCAATTATACCAAAACATTCAGTAAACAACCAACCAATATAAGCTGGAGTATATCGTTTGCGCGTAGACATCCGGTCCACCACCGAACATGTATGGGTTTTTGAATATCTCATCACCCAATACTTGTTTGGTTCGCTCTTCACACATGCTCGAAGCATCCACTTGCATCCTTCCACACGACATTTAGCCACAAAACGTTTCTTGTCAGACTTATCTATCGTGAATGCGAATTTCTTCATTATCGCCGTCAAACGTAGCTCTGATATTAGGTCTTTCTTGCTATCAAAACACTTATTGAGAAAGATACCCTTGGACAAGTCACTTTTGCCAACACACCGACTACTCGTACCATCCAACTCATATTTCTAATAATCTTCATCTTCTTCCACATCTACATCTTCATTTTTCACTTTCCCATATAGGGTATAATCAGCATCGTCTTGGTAACCCTCAACGTGTTTCTTGAAAACATTTTCAGGCACATCCAAGTTACTAACACCATCATTACCACCACCACCACAAACAGAATCATCCGACACTGAGTACACATCTTCCTCATTCCAGACTTCTTCTTTGTCATCTTCGTCATCTTCGTCTACATCTTCAGATTCATATTTTTCATCATGATTCACCGCATCTTCATCTTTCATACCGTATCGGCTCGAGACACAAAGACGGATTAAATGCGTATTAGCTAACTCGACCAAGCTCCTTACTTGCCTATCATTTGTGACATAAACCGGAGAGCTATCCGGATCCATTTGTTTCAAGAGTGCTTCCGACAATGGATATGATAACTCCACCAGTTCGGTTTTCTTGTCCAGCATATAATCATCTTGTAGCATCTCAAAATGCCAAATCTGATCTCTCACAACCCATTCACCAAAATTAACATGTAACTGAACCATTATCTGCATAAACAAACACGTATAAACCACATTAGAGATTTTTTGGGAAAAGCCAGACTCCTTTGCGAAGTCTGATGCTATTAGCTACATTGCCAATATTATTCAAAAATTGATTTAAAAATAATTACCCTGTATAAGAATGTATAACTCACACAGAAGGAACATAGAAAACTAACACACATTTATAAAAATTAAAATCAATGAAATTAATCACAAATATACAATAAAATGCATTTTAAAAGTTTTTAACATTTCAGACGTCTATAGAAGTCTGACTGTAGTACTACCAGACCTCTATGGAAGTCTGAAAAGGGGGTATTTTTGCAATTGAAATCAAAGTGTCAGACAGCGAATGCAGTCTAAAATTCATCAGACAGTGTACGCAGTCTGCTTTGGAAATTTTTGAACTTTTTGTCAGACATCTTATGAAGTCTGAGGGAAAAAGGTGTAGTTTTGCAATTGAATTTGAATTTTCAGACTTCTTCAGGAAGTCTGGTAACGTTCAGACTTCTTGAGAAGTCTGACAAAAAATAGGGGGGGGGGGGGTAGTTTAGCAATTCCATTTGAATTGTCAGACTCTCGAAGAAGTATGATAAAGTTCAGACATCGTATGATGTCTGACAAGAAATTCAGACAGCGATGGACGTCTGATAAAAAACTTCGTATTTTCGGTTTTTATCCAGCGTTGACCAAAATTCGATTTTTCAAATGTCTATAGCCGTCTGGCAAAAGTTTGGAATTTCAAATATCTATAGCCGTCTGATAATTTTTTCCTTTTTTCAGACAGATTAAGAAGTCTGACGATTTTTTCGCTTATTCTGGTCAACATCTGAAAATTTGGGTCAATTGCAGTTTCTAACCCCCCCCCCCCATTATTTTCAGACATCAGATCCCGTCTGACAAAAAAGTCAAGAATCGGTCAATTTCTTGCCAGACAACATTAGAAGTCTGACTAGAAATCAAATTTGAATCAATTGCAAAACTATCCTCTTATTATTTAGACTTTTTGGTGAAGTCTGATATATATATTTTTTTTCGAAGGAATTTAACAGACTTCTATGGAGGTCTGACAGTTGAAAGTCAATTGCAAAACTACCCTCACGTTGACCATATTAAAGTTTACGAAAAAATAAGACTTAAACGGCAGTCTGAGATTACAATTCAGATCTAAAAATCGACGATATGAAAAATATTCTTACCAATGTCCGTTTTCAGTTTGTTTTTAGCCTCGTCGATTTCCCAGAACGTCTAATATCACCGGAAACCCGAAATCCGAGACGTGTTTTGCTGTTTTATAAGATGATAAACGATTTCGCTACTTTTGAATCGAAAAATCAAATGGGAAAAGGGAGAAATCGGCCAGGATAACGACCTAGCTCTATTCTTGAGCTTTACTTGAGCTTTAATGGTTGAAAAACGAGCTGGATTACACATTAACTCGTCGGCGAAGGTTGTTGTCTTGGTTGTTGAGCATTCATGGCGATGGCATTTTCGTGAATATCCAAAATAATTTTGGGTCCTTTTGTCTTTTAATTAAAGTATCAGACTTCATATGAAGTCTGACGATGGCATTTCCGTGAATACGCAGATTAGTAAGGAATAAATTAGCGAAGGAGAGGAAGGAGAAGGCCGAGGATAGATTCAGGGTAGACTTCAATTTCAGGGATAGTTTTGCAATCAACCCTTAAATTTGAGAACAAAAAGAAAAAACAAGTAGTCCACACAATCCCAAATGAGCCCGAATAAGCTAAATTCCAAAGGCCCATAACGCCACAAAATAAGCCCAACTGCAATAAGGAACCCGAAACCTAAACCGTCAGAAGATGCCTACCTTGCATTGCCACCATCGCCACCGTCGAGGAAGGGAAATCCGTACGCCAAAAAATTTTGAGCTGTTAGCCACCAGATAAACCGCCACTTGCAGAGGAAGATCAAAACCACCGCCGAAGCACTATGCCGGCGAAAAGGCTGGCCAAGAACAAATAGAGAAACAGAGGTGGAGAAAGGAATCCGAGCCGGTCACAAAGGACCGTTGCCGTCATCAGCCGCCGTCGGAACTCCTTTTCATGCACGTCAAAGGAAATTACATATTTGCCCTTCTCAGTTAAGAGAAAAAAAAAAGAGAAATGGCTCAAAGGAATCGAACCATTGATAGGGAAAATAATAATCTCCCACGATGATTCCAATGTTCTAAAACGCTGTGAGGATGGTGAAGCCAAGACATTATCTCGTCTTTGCAGATGAATATGGTCTGGGGGGATTCAAGGAGGAGGAAGAAGAATTACAAGTAGTAGATGAAGAAGAATATAGAATGTGATAATCATTTCTGAAATTGGGAACAAAATTAATTAATATCCGCAGGAGGGTTGCGTCTGCGGCTGCGGCTAAACTTTGTTCGTTTGATAGACGCAGCCTCCTGCGGTCAAACGCTGCGTCTGAACGCTGCGGCTAAACGCCGGATTTTTTGACCGCAACGAAAGTTAGCGTTCGCGTCCCAACTTATGCGGCTAAAATTACAAAAGACAGATTTACCCTTATGTTTTTATGTGAATTACAAAATGACCTAACCCTAATTTGTTCGTGATACAAACTTCTTCTCTGAGCCGTTCTTTGTTTTTCAGCTTAACGAAAACAATGTTCTTCAATCCTCTCATCTCAGATTAAAGGAGCTAGAATCGTCTCGTCTCATCTCTGGTTATCGAAATTACAGGTATTCTTCTTCTCTTTTCTCTGGGTTTTTGTTCTTCGGAGAGCTAGAATCGTCTTCGTCTCGTCGCATGAAAGTAATTGTCCTTGCGGTTGGTATCTCTTTTCTCTGTATTTTGCTGCTTGAGTGAATTGGGTTTCTTAGATTTAGCAGCTTGAGCCAAATGTTCTACGTTTTTAGCTTCTTGTCTCCGTGTATCGTTTGATTCAAGTATCTGTTCTGTGATGAGTTTGTAGGAATATCATCGATTGTTGGTCCGAGCTTATGTCTTTGTTATGTGTGTCTTTGTTGACTCTCGTTTCTGTGTTTTTTTGGTGAGTTGGTGAGTTTTAGTCTGCTTATGTAATGAGTTTGATGAGCTTGTAAATGATGAATGCTTACTGAATGCTTAATGAGTGTTTTGTTGAGTTTTGGTGAGCTTAATGAATGTTTGGTGAGCTAAATGACAAAATTTTTTACTTCAAGATTGCTTTGTTTTTAGCGCTCAGTCTCGAGTTTACTTGTCAATTCTATGTGCTCATTTCTTTCCTTGTATTCAAGTAAGCTCAAAGTTCTCTACTTTTACCTGTACTGGGAGAACATATATGAAGAGAACATCTTAAATTAGTAGACTAGAGCGTACATATGAGAATGATAACATACAAATGGTTTTGTCTCTGTGGTTGTTGTATGCTTAGCTTAGCTCTTAGAAAACTCTTAAATGGTTACATCTGAGCACTGCAGTTCTTGATGAGTTTAGCTATAAATGGTTAAATCTGCTTCTGTTTATCTTATTCTGAGTCTTTAGTATACATGAAGTAGACTAAATATAGACCATACGTAAATCTGCTACTGAATCGTTTAAATCTACTTCTGTTTATGTTATTTGCATATCCTAGCTCTAGTTATTGTGTCTGCTTTGTTCTTATTAGTTACTCTATACTAATCTTTGCTCTTTGTGTATACTGTGCAGAGAGGAACATAAGACCTGTGTAGTATATGTTGTGAATTAGTGGGTTTTCACTTGTTTCAGTTCTTATGGTTTTCTATTGATCAAATCGGCTGCAAAATGAAAAAGGAATCATTTGTATCTAGACTTACTTTGTTTAGTTTCATTTTCAGTGATCCTCATATGCTATTCATTTGGTTGATTAAGGTTTTGGAAACTTTCAGCATCACTGATCCTTGAAACCTTCTTGATTGCAGAATTTGGCTTCTCATTTTCCAAGCCAGGAACCTTTTTAACAGCAGCTTAAATCCTTAAATCCTTCTCTCAGGTATGTCTTCTCTGACTAGAATTTGTTGTTTCCTTAAGTAGTATGGTTTTAAGTTTGTTGAAAGAGGAATTTGTTCCTCTTTTAAACTCTCTGCCTGCATCATGCACAGACTATCTAGCATTGTGAGCTTTGTCTTGTTATTTTTTCAGTTTCTCAGACTCGTTGCAACAATCTACAAGATGCCTAAAGCGTCTCTTGATGTAAGTAATTGTGGTTCTCTAGTTCAGATTGTTGTGGTGCTTTAGGATTGATTTTAAGAACTTAGGCTGCTTGATCTGATTGTTTGTGTGCATTAGACTTGGACGGATGAAGAGTGTAGGTATTTTTTCAACTTTATGCGGAAGAGAGAAAAAAAGGAAACCGAACAGCGACTGCAATGAATCAAACTGGGAAAGAGACCATCATAAAGAAGTTTGAAGAGAAATTTAAAAGTGGATATGCTAATTGGGAGAATTTCAGAAACAAGTATGACTGGGGCGGAAAACAATATGCCAAAATCAAGAAATTAACTCACAATAGAACTGGAGTTGGATATGATGCTATGTGAAGACTGGAAATGGCTGATTGGTGGTGGGATGATCGCATAAAGGTAAATATTTCAGAGCTGTAGTTGATTCAAATGTCTTAAGAAGAACCTGTTTTATTCATGTTTGCTTATTCATGTTTGTTTGCTTTTGGTCTTGATTAATCAATTTACCCAACTCTATGTTAGTTCAGATTCTTAAATGGTCCTGAAATTTGTTTGTCTTTGTTTTCTTTGTGTGGGTTTAGTACTGATGTCGACTTGTAGTGAATTGGGTATTGAAAGGTACATGCCTTTAGAAGTAGAAGATTACAAAACCGTTTAAATATTTGTACATTTGGTCTCTGTTTTATTCATGTTTTGTTAATCTCCATTAGTTTGTGTTAAACATTTGGTCTCTGTTTAAATCGTTGGACTGCCATTAATCTCCATTAATTCAGAGCTTGGTCTTGTACATATGTACATTTGGTCTCTGTTTTATTCATGTTTTGTGTTTGTTTCAGTTCATATTAGTTTTTACTGTTGAGTTTTGTTTCAGTTCAGATTTGTGTTCTTTTTAGACTGAAATTGGTAGAAGAAAATGGCAAGACTTTGAGTTCGCTTCTGTTTTAGGAGTCTCTTTTCAAAGAAAGGAGTCTGAGCTTGGTCTTGTACATTTGGTCTCTGTTTTATTCATGTTTGCTTATTCATGTTTGTTCTGTTATCTTTACAGGAGTGGCCAGATGCTAGAAAGTACAGAGATAAAGTGATCCCTAATATGGACCTGTTTGAAACAGAATTTGGTGGTATTACTGTGACTGGAGAAGAAGGGTGGAGTGCTCAGCAAGGAGAAGCTAGTTTAAGTTCTCGAGTGAATGGAGATAATGATGATGAAGCTGATTCTGATGGTACCGATATGGCAGTGCCGGAGAAGCAACCCCAAACTGCAGAGGCACAAACCCAAGCTGGAAATTCAAGAGCAAAAAAAAGGCGTAGAGATAAAGATGTGATTGTAGAAGCTTGTGAAAAACGCACTGCAGCTCTTGATAGGAAGAATGAGACTCTTGAGAAGAAGTATCGTATAGCGGAACAGGTTTTGGCGCGTGAGAATGATGCTAGTATTGATAAAGTGATAGGGATACTTAATGAACTACCTGGAGTGAGGTTGTGGTCTGCATTCTACGAAGCATCAATTAATCTTTTTATAACTGATGAAGCAAACCGTCTGGGTTTTATAGCGTTTCCTAGGGCAGAAGATAAGATTAGGTTTCTTGAGCTTAGGACTGGAAGAAAATCTTATGAGTGACTTCAATTTTTTGAGCTTACGGTTATTAGTTTGTATTAGTTTTTCTTTGCTTTTTGTTGGTTCTATTATGACTTCTTTTGTTATGACTTATCTTCTATATCAGTATACTAGTAATATAAGAAACGTGTTATGACTTCTTTTGTATTGATCAGATCAATATACTAGTAATACTTACTTCTTCTTTTGTTATGATTTAAAACGTGTTATGACATATAGTTATCGTTTTGTATTTCAAGCTTCTTTTATTATGACTTATATACAAGTTCTTTTGATGATTTTGCAGATGGTTAGAAGATGGGTTTTGGATGATGATGATGATGATGATGATGATGATGAGGATGATGAGGATGAGGATGATGATGAACTTGGTTTGCTTGATTCACTTACTACTGAGAGATTGAGTCATAGAACATATCGTGGAGCAGGATGGCGTCATGTTCAACAACTTATGCAGGGATCAGATCAGCAATGCTATGACATTCTTAGAATGAATCAGGGAACATTTGAAGCTTTATGTAAGATGCTAAAGAGGCGATATGGATTGCAACAGTCTGACCATGTCTATGTTGAGGAAGTTGTCGCTATGTTTCTTGAGGTGGTTGGTCAGGATAAGACTGTGCGGGATATAGCTGAAAGATATCAAAGATCATTGGATACGGTGAAGAGGAAGCTTGATGATGTTTTGAGTGTTCTTCTCAGGTTTGCAGCTGATACACTAAAACCAGAAGAAGGTGAGTTTACTCGAGCAAACACTGTTTTGAGGGATGATGATCGATATTGGCCTTACTTTAGAGATTGTATTGGAGCATTGGATGGAACTCATATCCCGGTTCGCCCTCCTAGTCAGACTGCAAAAGCATATAGAGGTAGAAAGGGAGAACCTACGATGAATGTCCTTGCTATATGTAACTTCGACATGAAGTTCATATATGCATATGTCGGTATACCAGGTAGAGCACATGATTCAAAGGTGCTTACTCATTGTGCGAAGAATGAACCGTTTTTTCCACATCCGCCTCCTGGAAAGTATTATCTTGTTGACTCTAGCTATCCTACAAGGACAGGGTATCTTGGTCCGTATCGTAGTATGCAATATCATCTTGGTCAATTTGCTAGAGGACCACCGGTAAATACACGAGAGTTGTTCAACCGAAAGCATTCAGGCTTGCGATCAGTGATTGAAAGAACATTTGGAGTATGGAAAGCAAAATGGAGAATTTTGGATCGTAAGCATCCAAAGTATGGTCTAACGAAGTGGATTAAGCTTGTAACAGCGACTATGGCACTGCACAACTTCGTTCGTGATTCACATCGGGAGGATTGTGACTTTGTACGTTGGCAAAGTAGAGAAGAATATCAAGCTCATAGTGATGAAGAAGCAGAAGATGATGGTGGCGGTGGTGGTGGTGGCCATGTTGGATATGAAGCGACCGGTGATAGAGCAATGGAAGCTTTGCGTGAAAGTATCAGAAATGAATACGGTAATCGACATGGACGTCGATTACAGTATTAAATATCTTGGATTTTATTTTATTTTCGCTTAAGACTTGGTTATTATTATTTACTTTGTTTGGTTTGTTATAACTTAAGATTTGATTATTAATTATATTTTATTTGTTGCTTATGACTTGGGTTTGTTATCTTTTTAATTAAAATCATGGTTTTATTATAATTATCTTATGGATAAATAAATATTGAATCTACAATTTTTTTAAAAATATACAAATTTTAATGAGAAAATAAACATGGTTTATCAAAATTTTAAATATACAATTTTTTTAAAAATATACAAATTTTAATGAGAAAATAAACATGGTTTATCAAATTTTAAATATACAATTTTTTTATTATAAAAAAAATATGAATTTAATTTAAAATGACCGCAGCGTCTATAAAACGAACAGTTTACTCGCGTCTGCGGCTGCGTCTGCGTCTGACAAACGAACAGTCTTGCGGCTTTGGCCAGACGCGTGTCTTACAAACGAACAACATTTATTGCGTCTGACCGCTGCGGCTAAACGCTGGACGCAGCCGCAGCCGCCTGCGTCTAACAAACGAACATCACCAATGTGATAATCATTTCTGAAATTGGGAACAAAATTAATTAATATCTTGATGAGATGAAAAGATACAATATTTCTTAGACAAGCCCATAAAATCATATTGGAAATTTGTGAAATTGTATTGGACCATTTTATCAGAAAATAATCAAATATTTTAAAATTTGTTTGAAGGTAGAAATAGTGTTTTCTATTTGACGAAAATAACAATCATTTAAGAGTTATTTTTAAGATATTCTATTCAATAATCTTGGGGTTATTCTCAATCTCCGATGAAGATTCAGACGTTCATGATAGCTTCATATTTATGTTTATTTGTTGGATCTCTCCAAAGATTGTGTGTATATACTTAGAGGATGAAGACGGGAGATCTTTTAACGAAAGAAGGAAGATTTGGATCCAATGAGATTTGTGAAATCTGGAATTTTGTTAAATTCATCTTTAGGCCGGGTCACCCTACACAGTCGGGTCATGTTAACGTTGGGTTACAATCGGGTAATCACTCTTTATAAAACGCCAATTTCAAATGCTAAACTCGATTTTATCGATTTAGTTGGAAATATGGAATTAGATTAAAATTTATTCGTTTGAAGGGTTTTTCTTTTTACGCTTTTATTATCTCGATCTTTATAAAACTACCAAACTATGCGTGTAATAATACAAAAAATTTAGAGAGTGGATTTTCTCTCTATCGATCCTCCGTTTCTATTTTTCTCCGATCTTCATCTTTCAGAAGAGAAACTCGCGATCGATTCTGCGGCTTTGTTATCGATCTTTTGATTTGTAAATATCTTTAGCTTTGAGGTTTTTTCTGATTTCGGCTCTCTACTTCTCTTTCAATTTTGCGTGAGCGAAATCTTTTATTTTCCAATCGGTTGTGTCTCTCGCCGATCTGCTTCTGTTCCTGTGTTTTGCTTTCGATCGACTTTTTTTATTTTGTGTTTGAATAAGATCTCCGGTTTTTCTCCGGATTGATCCCGTTTTTGCGCCTTTCCGATTAACATCGGATTCAGCGCTCTCCTTTCCCCTGTTCCCGTCGAAGGGTCTAGATTTCTTTTGTGTTTTTCTTGGCAGGCTTGTCTCTCGTGGAGTAATATTTGTGTCGCTTATCCCGCTTTGGCTTGGGAGTTCAAAGGCCAAATCAATTTCTGTGTTTGGCCGGCGGCGTAGCTTCCTCGGAGTAAGTTTTCCGGTGAGATATTAAAGCAGTTCTTCTTTTTATGCAGATCCTCTTCCGGCGGTATTCTCAGTGGTAAAGCGTGAGCGGCAGCAAGAATCCCCTGACGATACAATTTTTCTAGTGTTGTGGCGGTTTCTGACGGGTTCAATGGCCCAATTGATCTCATGGCGGTTGCATGCCGAGTGCGTTTTCCTGGGCTGACACGTGTCCCAACTTGATCTTATCTTCTCGTTTTTTTTTTGTTTGGGCATGTTTCGAACCCATTGCACTTGTGTATGTATGATCCTGAACACATTTTTTTGCTTTTTTTTTTAATGCAAAGCCCACGTTGACAAAAAAAAAAAATACAAAAAACTTAACGCATCTGATTATAAACACATAGAATAAAGTTAAAAAAATATACACACATCGATGGTCTTCTGTATTTCATGTGACGGGGGAAATTTCCCGGATCCTAATGCCCAAAGATATTGATAATATAAAAAATGCTTTTAAAATGTTAGAGAAATTCCCATATAATGTATCCATGATTCCAAGGTAACTCCGGTTAAATTATTTTAAACATTGGTTTGTTTTCTCTTAACGATAAACTGGTTATTTAAAGAAAGTCAAAGCTAGCTTTAGATGCGTACTAGAGTGAATAATACAAATAGTAAACGAAATTCTGATCAGAAAATAGAATTGACTTTAGCACTTCAAAATCCCAAGCAACAAACAAATACAGAGGTTTGATTTTCATCTCCATTAATGGGCATGGATCTTTCTCTCAAGCTCGAGAAAGAGAAAGATGAAGAAAGATCAAAACATAGCTGTGAGAAGGAAGACGAAGATGGTGACAATGATGACGCTATTGAAGATAAAGATGAACAAATGGTGAAAGAAGATGAAATTGAAAATTCTTGTTTAAGTTCAAGAACCCGATTCAAAGAAGAAAACGAACGTCGACAGGTACTTAATTACGCTACGTCTAACTATACGTACATCAGAACATCTTGTGTGCAAATATGTTAACATCCATGGATGGAGATCAGCTCTTGCAGATGCAGATCGAGATGGAACATGTGAAAGAAGAGAATACGAGGTTGAGAAAGCTTGTAGAGCAAACCCTTCAAGATTATCGTCAGCTCGAGATGAAATTCCCGATTATCAATGAAGCCAACAAGATGGTGAGAGAATATTGTGTTTTTATACACGTTACTTACATATGTAGTGGTGGTAGGTAGCAGGTATATATATAACTTGATGTCTTTAACCTAGGATCTTGAAACGTTCCTTGGGGCACAAGCCAAGGCTCGAAAAAGAGGAGCCGAAAGATCTGATTCCTTCACTGTGGTAGAGGGAGAACTAGGGCTTTCACTTTCTCTACAGAAAAAGCAGAAACAAGAAGAGAACAAAGAAGCTGAGTCTCATAACAAGAAAAGATACAATAGTAGCAGCCCAATTCCGGGACAAGATATAAACACGCAACCTGTCATAACGTCTTCTCAAGGGAATAGAAAGGCCAGGGTGTCTGTGAGAGCGAGATGTGAAACCGCGACGGTAAGTTTCTTTATATATCCCATCTTGGACCCAATTTGGAGACTGGTTACATGAAATTTTAGAAATATTTCTTTTATGTGTAGATGAATGATGGATGTCAATGGAGAAAGTATGGTCAGAAAACCGCAAAAGGGAATCCATGTCCAAGAGCTTATTACCGATGCACCGTCGCTCCAGGATGTCCCGTTAGAAAACAGGTAAGCTCTGATGCACATCGCCTCAAATTACATGGTATTGTAATTTAAAGAAAATGTACTAGATTACGAAAATTCAATTATTTCATTTTAAAAACGACAGATAAATAAGAGTCTAAGTGATGTGTTTATCGCATGCATATTTTTTTTTGCTTATAACATATATTTCAGGCGGGCCGGGTTTTAACAAATAACATTTTATATTTCTGATAAAATGCTATTTTATATGATATATAACGTTATTTCTGCAAATCACACACGAAAACATATCTCCGACTTACGATTTTGCCAGAGATGTGTTTTAACAATTTTGACAGCAAAAAATGGTTATGTAGCAAATATCCAAACCATGTAATTTATATTTTCCAACAATATGCAATATTACTACATTTGAACTCAGGTGATAACATTAGTATAAATAACTAAAATACATGTCATGATCCTATTTAATGTCTATATAGTTATTTATGAATTGTTGCATTCGTGAAGGTGCAAAGGTGCCTAGAAGACATGTCGATATTGATAACAACCTACGAGGGAACACATAACCACCCACTTCCTGTCGGTGCAACAGCCATGGCTTCTACTGCCTCCACTTCTCCGTTCTTGTTACTCGATTCTAGCGACAACCTCTCTCATCTTTCCTATTTCCAACAAAATGACAGCAACAATCAATCCATAAGAAGCTTGATCAACTTTGATGATCCATCATCTAGAGGAGGAGATCATGTTTCATCATCCCAAAAGCAATTAAATTGGATGATATAGAATCTCCCTGACTCTCATCATTTTCCTTTGGTCCCATTATCTTTTTTTTTCTTTTATATATATAACTGAAGTCGCCATCATGGATTCTTGTATTTTCTTTTTCTCGTTTTTAAACATTTATGTCTCGTATATACAAAACTAGGTGCTGAACCCCCGCGCACGCGCGGGGGGAGGGTTAAGTATGGTTGTTTATTAACGTTCGTATTATTTATTTATTTTTGAACAAATCTTATTTGTTTATTCAGTAACTTGTTTTGAACCCTCGTCATATTAATCTGTCAAATGGAAAAGGTGACGGAAATGGGAACTCTACACCCATTTTGCTCAGTTTGCTCCATCAGGATCTTCAAATTTGGGTATAATCAAATATCATACAAAGATCGTGAACATCCTGGCCTCAGGTAAGGTTGGTCACATCCTGTCAACAATTAACTGTTGGCCCATAATAGAACTTGTTAAGGCCAGTGCTTAATGGGTTCATTGTGACTCTGTTTCAGCACCACCGCGTGTCCCGTCGGCTTGTCCGTCGCCGATCTCACCTAATCCAAGTGGACTCCACACCCATTAGATCCATCGTCCAAAGCACCTGCGATCAGCTTCCCGTGCGCGTCCTCTCCCAAACGATCGACGAAGCAAGTCATATGATTCCAGAGACTGGGTTTTACGGTCACTGCACAAAATTTTAGTTTTAGTTTGTGAACAAACCATTTCTTCTTTATTAAAAATCGTTCTATGTATCATTATCCGAAGAGACTTTGTTTCAACTTGAGTCTCGTGCTGTTCCATGGCCTTCTCTGCTTCGTCTTTGAAGCTCTGAACATAACACAACACAGAAGAGATGATCATTTCTTGTCACGTTGAAATGTTTATATCATAAATTCTAGAGCACAGTTGAATGTCTAATACCACTGTACCTGAAGTTGTGCAGAATTGGCATCAGTTTACTTGTGTCTTCCATCTCTTTTCTGTTCAGCAGCTAAATGCTGCCTGCGATAGATTTAAGAACTTTCTTCAACAAATACTGTCGAAGCAAACACCAACACAGAAGGAGAAGAAAGGAATTGCATGAACAAATGAGACCACAACCATTCATATATGAATGGAATACTAACCTCTCTCTGACGCAATGCTGCTTCTTACCTGACGTGATCAGCGCAAACTTTGTGGGGAAAAGAGAGAGATTATGTTGTGTGAAGGTTGTATCATATGCGGGATGGAAAGATCAATGCCGTAAGCAACTGCAAGTTCATCTGTTCAAAGGCTTGTGTTTGACAATAACATATCTTCCAATAGGTTTCACTGTCTTAATCACATGCCCTTTTCGTCACTATCCTCTAGGACCTCTACTCAACTGCTTTATCCAGCATCGACAGGTACCTGCAATAGTGTTGTTAGTGTTAAGTCCAATTTCGTCACAAGAACAATGACCAAAGCCAGGATCGAGAGGAGAAAAAGGAAGAAAGACTGACCATTGGCCTTCTTAGTGTTGGGGGTTTGCTGAGTCTCAGGATGAGAATACATAGATATGCAACATTCATCCGTCTTTGAGTTTATAGATACGTAACATTGAAGCTATCTATTAGCAAAAAGCAGAGAACAAACAAAGATACGAAAATGAAATTGGATCATTCAAACCGAAAAGCAAATTCTATTGTGATCACCTTAACTTTGTAGAATCGAATATCGCACGACTTTTGTTGACACATTCAATCGAGAATTTTTCAAGTGCAAACCAAGAACAAACATTCAAGCAAGAAACCAGAAAATTAAAGGTTGACGATAAAGATCATACAAAGGAAAACTATAGTCACCAAGAAGGACTTACCAAGTTCCTCGAGTCTGAAAAAATTATTTTCAGTGCCGTCTCCCCAACCTAAGAGTGCTAAATAGTTAACCATTCCCTGAGGTAGGATTAGGAATCCCATCTATATGTACTGTTTTATCAACGTAACACAAAAGTTAGATGACAAATCAGCAGTTGAGTCATCTACGACCAACGCAAAGTAAAGGCAATAACAGCTTTAAACACCTGGCCTACAGAAGTTGTACCATGTTGCTTTGACAGTTTACTTCTATCAGGAGCTTGAATTAAAGAAACATGTGCAAAATGAGGCATCAGAAACTCCAGAGCCTGCCATTGATTCACATAGACAGTACTAAATTAACCCTGGAAGTAGTTGAAAAGAAACACACATAAAATAGCGCTTACCTTGTAAATAAGAGCTTGCCTTAAAGTATTAGGTAAGTGTTCTTCAGCCCTGGAATGAAAGTTGGTAAGATCTGATCAAGATCACATTCCCACATGTTTTTTAAAATAAACAAATAAAAGACATTGGAGTTGTAACCTGATAACATGTGAAATAGCCAAGGTAGCATCATCAACCGTAATACAAAAGTTGTAAACAGGTTGGCCAGAAGAGGTTCTCCAGAAAATAACCGAACCTTTTCAAGTGCTTGACGTCAAAATTTTCTCCTTCACCTAGAGAAGCACTCTGTTGCAAGTCATACCAAGATCAAGAAGTAGCCATCAACATTGTACTATATAAAACATAGAAAACTGTATCGGATATCATAAACACATGTTTCTCTAGCTCTCTAGCTACATATATGTATATATACACACCAAGTACAAAAAGGCGGCATAGACAAGCAAATGTATATTAGAAACAGAGACGGAGAGAGAGAGGAGACACTGACCTTGTGCAGCATATTATCAATTTGTTCTTGAAGCATAACTAACTGCAATGATAATGAAGTTGGTTGCAAATGAAAGATCAATTATTTTTACTACAATAGTTTTCCTGTCTTTGGGGAAGAACTTACCTCATCACGCAAGGCCTAAGCTTCTCGATCATATTCCTCCTGGCTCGGTGCTAAAATTTCTGCAGGATGGTAAAATAGTTGTTTACCCTTTTTCTTACTATCCTTTGGCTTCTTCTCTGCTTCATCTTTCTCTGCATCCAGTTCGATCCCTGCAAAATTGGGACTCGCTTGAGCCATTACTTGTCCGTCCTTTATCTCTCCCCACTTGGCTCCACACGAAACTTGATTCGCGCCTTTTACGCCGACCAGCGTTTGTCATGTCTTGGCGGAAATCGTATACCCTTCCTTGGGCAATCTATTGAATCTCCAAATATATGCCGGCGTTCGCAGATCCCACAACCACCTGAGGGCCTCAACGGTCAGTTTAGCATTCGGATTTGTCGATTGGTCGACGGAGGGCGAGAGGACACGTATGGATCTTCTGGGAATGGGGCAGGGAAATCTTGATGGGATTGGAATGAGAATGTTGATAGGAGGCTTTGATCGATTGAATTGGGGGTTCGAATGGAGACTATTCGGCTCAGTAACGTAAAAAGTAAGCCACATAGATTATTGTAGTTGCTGACGTGGCAGCGCTAGATGAGAGTAAAAAAGTCTACCATTCTATATATGATTGAAGGTTGAAAATTGTTTGTTTAGTTTCGTCTGATGTTAATTCACTTATTTATAAAAGCAAGGTCAGATTAGCTAAATGACCAAGTGACAAAAAAATGTAACCAAAATATATCTCACATTATGCATACTCACGTTATAAAATATCACATTTAGAAAAAATAACATGACCAAGAATCCGAATCAAGTAACATCGAAGGAAAAACTCGCTCATCTTTGTGTCGTACGTTCTCTGGTGGCGCCATAGACTCTTTGATATATCATGGTTTTTAGGACTTTTGAACATGGTATATATTTTAGTTATCGAGTTTTTTGGAGTCCTTTTATGTGTGTTTACAGGTCTAGGTACGTTTGGAGCGGATTTGGACATTGTGGCGCATTGTGGAGCTATTTGGAGCATTTATGCGAGAAGAAAAAGTTAGTGTCGATATCAGATGTTTGTGTCGATCGACACACTTGTGGAATCGATCGATACAGTAGCGAGTCAGAAGTATCTCGACGATTTAATGAAGAGTTTGAATATTTGCACTTTGGCCCAAAAGTTTCTCATAATTACAAAGAAGCCCAGACGTGTTTAGATCATTATATTAGGGTTTTTAAGCCATTGTTTAAGCTAAGTTTTATTCTATCAGAAATTGAGAGAGTTTCGGGTTGGTCGTGTACTCGACAGAGAAGAGATTTCGAACCCTGTTTCTTTATCCCTTTTATGATATTTGGTTTTCTATTCATTATGATTTCTGCTTCATTGATCATGTCTGAATAGTTTACCTGTTAGGTTTAGGGATTCTCATAAGGGATTTCAAGGAATTATAGGTTAATCAATTTGTAGGGATTCATACTTTCTAGTTCTTCATCTAGGGTTGTTCTTAATGCTTGATCTAAATTGGCCACTTAGATTATTGATGTTAGGTTGATTTTCGCAATGATAGTTGGTTAATTAATTAGAAAGAACTTAGATGAGCAATTTGACTATCTGCAAAGAAATTTGGTTTAGAAGAATTGTGAATGAAAGAACTTGAGATTAATGCATGTTTAGGATCTCTAGAACTCGCAACGAAAGTTGGTTTGCTAGGTTGCTAGACATAGATAATATTCGCAACGAAAGTTGGTTTCGTATGCTTCTGTGATTCTAGTTCTAAAACAGCTCTTAATTAGGTTCCGATTGATTGATTAGCCTAAGTTCCTGATTTCCTGAGAACTCTCTTGACCTGACGCTTCGCCTGATTGCTTAAAAACCATTTGATTTACTTTTCTGCATTGTTTACTGCTTACTCTCTATTTCACTTAGCTTAATTCGACATTCTGTAGTCTATCGTAAGACACTTGAGTCTCTGTGGATTCAATACCCTATATACTACTAGTCACATCTGCGCACTTGCAGTGTAGCTCTAGGGATTAAAACTCGAGCATATCAAGTTTTTGGCGCCGTTGCCGGGGACTCTTTTGAGTCTTTGATAGATTTTTTTGTTTAGAATTTAGACTAGGCTTTTCGTTTTTGCTTTACTAATTTTATTTTCTGTTTTTCTTGCGTTTCAGGTGCGACTAGAATCGCCATGCATCGATCGACACGGTCCTGAGTGTCGATCGACACAGTTTCGCGATTAGCATCGATCGACGCACTGCTAGCGTCGGTCGCACACTTGCGTGAATGAGACAGTCTATGCCTGATCGCGATCTGAGTAGTAATCCGAATAAGGAACTCATGAATCTTGAGCTTAAAGAGCTTGCAAAGCTAGAGAAAGAGAACAGGAAAGCCCAGAAGCTAGTTAAGATGGTTAATCCCAATCCTTTGATCTTAATTCCAGATGCTAAAGGTGTTATGAGGGATTTGCAGAACAATCCCAATAATGCTCAAGGACAGAGGATATATGCTGAAGGGAATGTGATTGTTCGAGACATTGTTCAGTAGCCACATAATGAAGAAGCTCAAGGTGAAGGAGAAGGTGGGCAAGGAAATCCACAACCAGAAGCACCTAGAGAACCAGAGCCTCCTGCTAGGAGGACACTAGCTGATTACAACAGACCTGATGAGTTCTATGCTAACAGGTCTGCGATTGTACCTCCTACATTCCCGCGGAATGAGTTTGAGCTTAAGACTTCCTATTACACACTTGTGGGACAGCACCTCTTTCATGGACTCCCACATGAGCATCCTATGTATCACATAGAGGACTTTGAGTCTTTAGTCACTAGGATGAAGCATAATGGAGTGACCTATGACTACTTACACTACAAGATTTTTCCTCACTCTCTTGGAGGAGAAGCTGCTAATTGGCTAAAGCAGATTCTACCTAGGACTCTGACTACTTGGGATGCAGTGAAGAAGAAGTTTCTGCGACCCTTCTATGATGATGCTAGATCTGATCAGCTTAGACAGGATCTCTTGACCTTCTAGCAGGGATCTACAAAGCCCCTGAAAACAGCTTGGGTGAGATTTAGGATGTACCAGAGAGATTGCCCTCATCATGGTTTCTCTGAGGTTCAGCTGTTGGGCATTTTCTTCAGAGGAGTTGATTTGTGGTACCATATGGCTCTAGATGCTGCAAGTAATGGGAACTTCAACACTAAGTCTCCAGAGGAAGCTAAGGAGCTCATTGAGAACTTGATAACTAGCAATAGTGTCAAGAATGCTGATATGGAGATGCAGAAATCTGGTGGAAAATCTGATAGCTCACAGATAGCTGAGATGAGGAATAAGATTGATTATGTCCATAGCATCTTACTTGGGAAGAAGCAAGTTGAATTTGCTGCAGATGATGGTGAGTCCGAGGATGTGAATTATATAGCTGGAACTGGTTATCAAGGTCAGAGGTATGGAAATCAGCAAGGACAAATTTCAGGTTTCACACCAAAGTCTGCATTTCAGAGACCTTTCCAGCAGAACAGCTCATTCTCCAGAGGTTATGGTTCTTCATCATATCAGCCTGTTCCTCCTCAAAATGAGCAGAATGATAAGATGATGGGTCTGTTGGAACAACTCTTGGAAGGACAGCAGAAGAGTAAAATGGACTTCAATGGAAAGATAGGTGCTTTGTACCTTGATTTGAATGGGAAAATTGAGTCTCTGAGTACTCATGTGAAGAAGCTGGATGTTCAGGTTCAACAGACTGCTGGAGCTGCGCAAAGACAGAATGGATCAGGAAGAGCTGAACAGAAGCAATTCGTCAATGCTGTGAATGTAGGTGATGAAGTTGATCTGACATATGAGGAAGAAGATATCATATCCGATTTTCTGGATGAATTCTGTCTGTCTGCACCGAGCATCGATCGACACACTCAAAGCGTCGATCGACCCAACCCCGATACATACAATGAAAGTACTCATAATCGCCAAGCATCGATCGATACCTCTACTGCATCGATCCACACTGATCACAAACGAGACCATAAATTTTCAACAGTCCCTGAACGAGTCTGTAAACCTCATTTGCCTTATCCTAAGGCTCCTACGAGATCCAAACAGAAGCTAGACGAAGCTAAATGCAAGGCAATGATGGAAAAGAAGCTGATTCAGATTTCAGAGAAGCTTCCAGAACCATGAGTCTTTGTGCTAGACTGTTCCATCTTCAAGAACAGATTCAAGCATTCTCTGTGTGACTTAGGATCTGGTGTGAATCTCATGCCATACTTTGTGGCTGTGAGATTGGGATTGATGGATTTCCAGCCCACTAGGATCTCCCTTATTGATGAGTACATTGACTCAAGCATAGAGATACGTCAAGAAGACCTAGAAGAAGTACCTACTGCTCAAGACATTACAACCATGAGAGATCCCCCAAGGATAAGATCAGGAACTAGAAGACTCAGAGCACTGTTTAATAAGTCAATTCAGAGTCTCCTAGCTCAAGACTATCAAGAGCAACCGGCCAGAATTCAAGTGGAGCGTTCAGAGGCCCAACAGAAGACAATTGAAGACTTGAAGATGATCTTCTCAATTCAGCCCACTTAGGCCCATCCTTGGTCGACTACACACGCTCAATAAGGTATGATTTCATTTCATATATTGTGTTTGTTCATTTTGCAGGTCCAAAACATTATATTAGTCATCTGAGTTGAAGTTTCCCTGTATTACTTTTGAATTCGAACCATATGGTAGTTTAGTAATTTAGTAATCATTGTAATAGGTTTCTGCCCTAGAAGGCAACAGCTGCACGATCCCCTTTATAAGGATCCTTAGCAGCCGTGTATCATTTACCAACTATCAATACAATAACGCAGTTCTTCTTCTTGAGAGAAACACTTTCGATTCTAAGCTTTCTTGTGAGTCATATCAAGTGACCTTAGATCAGTCTTATCACAAGATCATTCATCTCTTGTGTGGCGACATTCAATCCATTCTACTTTCCATTTAATCATCTCAACGTCCATCCTAAGGAGTCTAGAGACCCACGGTGTTGGAATTGTGTCCAGTAATCTCGGTACTGTCTCTAGAAAGTAAGAGTATGTCAATGATCAGACATAAGTCATATAATACTGGGGGTCATGATGGCTTGCTAGAGTCCGCTCATGATCTATAAGTCTTGGACTTATTGCCTTTATTATATGATCCCATATGGGTCACACGCCTAAGCTAACAGGAAAATGTGTAGGAACGGTTTAGCAGAAGTACGGTAAAAGTGCTAGGCATTTACTGTACTTAGAGAGAATAAATGGGTTTAGTCACTGTGTGTCGATCGATGCACAAGGTGTGTCGATCGACACAGTGCGAGAACGCCGTCGAGTTAATTGGTTTTTGGGCCAAAGGCCCAAACGGAACTGGACAAGTTTTATAAATAAAACTTGAGACGAGTTCAGGCAATTAACCCTAGCCCCCAGCGCCGAAACCTCTCTCTCCCTGCGCCTCCCATCAGCTCGGTCTAGCAGCCGTTTTCTGTGATCGCGTGTGTGAACCTTTGGAGGATCCATCCCTTGGTGGCTCTCTGATCTCTGACCTGTTCTCCCTTTCCGCTGCACAAAACAGGTAAAAGGTGAGATCAACAATTGTTTCTAATCAAGAGAACCTAGATCCGCATGTTTAGGATAATCTGAATCAGAGAATTGAATCAGGATTCATCTAAACATTCCTTCAGTGGTATCAGAGCTATTGGTTCTGTTTTTTCTTGTTTAGATTCAATTTTAGGATTGTTTTCTTGTTTAAGAAGTGTTTTGAATCAACTACTGATAAGAGAAATCACTTAAGCAACAAGGAATTGAAACCTAAACACATTTGAAATCGCAAATCCAAGCTATATTGATTTGGAATGCGATTTTCATAAAGAAGTATCGGCTGTGATCGCATGGATCGATCGATACGATCGCATGGATCGGTCGATACAACCGCGAGAGATCGACTGCAATCGCATGGATCGATCGAACGATCGCATGGATTTCGCATATCTCGGCCAAGCCTGCTCAACACATGAACGCATCGATCGATGCTGAGAGCATCGACCGATGCGATTGATGAATCGATCGATGCGGTTGATGAATCGATCGATGCGGTTGGTTCATCGATCGATACGGTTGGGTTTTAAGGCTCGGTTTAAAATTTTTATTAAAATTATAATCGTCGCGGTTCAATAAACAGAATTAATAATTTTATTAAGTTCTGGTTAAACCGGGATAAGAAATCCAATGTCGAAATAATTATTGGATTTAGTGCCTAAACCAGGATTTTCTAATTTGATTTGGTTGGACCAAATAAATTGAGAAAATCCGGTTTAGTAAATAACCGGTTGACAATTGTGGTCATCGTAGTAATTAAAATTTGGTTAGACCAATTTTAATGAACCAGACCGGTTATGTCATTTAATTGGACAATTGGGTCATGTCTTGGACATGGACCAATTCTTGGGCCTCGGGCCAAGAAGTTAAAACAATTGGGCCAATTATTTGAGTCTTTCTTCAGATTAATTTAAAATTTATTTTATAAAATTATAAAGTCGATTTTAAATTAAAGTTTCCGAAATTTTGAAATTAGAAAGTTTCTTAAAATAGAAGTTTCTAGATTTGCGGGTTTTGGATTTTAAAGAAATTTCTAAAGTTAGAAAGTTTCCGGTTTTAGAAAGTTTCCAATTTTAGAAAGTTTCCTAAAATAGTAGGTTTCCAAAAATAGAAAGTTTCCCGAAATAGTAATCTTCTATTTTGGGAATGAAATTTTAATAAACCTACGAACCTCAAATAATATCAAGCGTTGGATGTCTTGCCCAGTCTATGTCAGCTGTCGAAGCCCATTCAATTGTATTCATGGCCTTACAGTGTGAGGGTGTCTACTTTTGCGTGGATAAGACGGTTTGTGATTCATAAATGTCATTGGGAGTCCCAGACATTAATGATTACATGACTGTATAGTCTGGTTTTCTTGACTAGGCCATCGGGAGTCCCGGGCCTTGAGACATCAGAGTGAATTGGGCCTCGGGCCCAGATTCACAACCAAGAGTTATATCACGGATATAATTAGCCGATATAGGGCTTACCGATATAAGCTAAGGTTGGGTGACGGCCAGTGGCCCACTTTAATCTTAGTTATATGTGGATCTTGGAATCATTATATTCTATTGAGGGTAACTGATGTTACTGAATATAATGCGTGATTAATCATATTAAGTATAATACAAGATTAATCATATTGAACATATTAACTAAAATCCTTTTATCTTAATTTTCAGTTATGACTAGCACAAACAATCAAAACACTTTCTCGATCCGGTCTGTCCTTAAGATGGACAAGCTGAACGGATCAAATTTCTTGACTTGGTCGCGGAACCTGAGGCTAGTTCTCAGACAGGAGAGAAAGGACTATGTCCTTGAGAGAGCTCTCCCCGTGAGGATCGGGTCCAATGCTTCTCATGCAGTATATGATGCTTGGAATAAGCATTATAATGATGCGGTAGATGTGCGTGGTCTGATATTGGCTACCATGGACTCAGACTTGCGGAAGCAATATGAGAACATGGAGTCGCCAATAGAGATGATCAGCAGCCTGAAATTGAAATTTCAGAAGCAGATAAGAGTGGAGAGATACCGGTTGGTTAAGTCTCTCACTAGCTGCAAGCTACCAAATGATAATCCAGTGAGTCCTCATGTCAGTAAAATGATGGGTTACATTGATAACCTGAGGAAACTGGATTATCCAGTTAGCCAAGAGTTGGCAACTGAAATCATTCTGCAGTCACTGCCGTCAAGCTATGATAAGTTCAGAAAGAACTATATCAAGAAAGGCTTAACGAAGACGCTGACTGAACTGCATGATATGCTCAAGACAGTTGAGCCAAACGTGAAGAGTACCCTGTACAATCTCATGAATGAGAAGGGTAGGTTTACTAAACCTAATGCTGACAAGGGTGAAGACAAAGTTGTCCAGATTTTGAATCATGGCAAGCGTGTGTCTTCTGAGCCCGAGTCAGATACCTCTTACGTTGGTAAGTGCTGCTACTGTAAGGAGACAGGGCATTGGAAGAGAGATTGCATTAAATTCATGGAAGATGATGAGGAGTTGAAGTTGATGTATGCGACTACTTCCTCAGGTATTCATGTTGTTACTTCAAGTTCTACCTTATAGGTATTGGATACTGGTTGTGGCACTGATATTTGTTATAATATGCAGAGCCTGGGCAACAGTAGAACTTTGAAGGAAGGGCAAGTGAAACTACATGTCTGGAAGGAGCTTGGGATGCTGCCTCAGCCGTAGGGTTTTCACTCATAGATCCCTTTTAGGCTTGGTTTTGTATTAAGTAATTGCTACAATGTACCTGCTTTAAGCAGAGTTGTCTTTCATTTTCTTGTAAGAATTTGAATGTTTTTCTTTTTGATAAAAGACAAGTATTTGTTCTTTTGATCTTAATGAAATATTAATTGTAGCACCCTATTCATGGAATGGGTTTTATATCTTAAACCAAAGAGTGCCTAAATGTAACATAAATACCGAATTGGTTTAAATCTGATGAATTAAACCTGATTTTTCTCCGCATAAAGTCTTGGTCACATAGAGTAAGTCGGATTCAGAAATCCCATAGTTATGGACTGTTGGGCTCATTTGATAAAATATCTTATGAGACTTGAATTCTGTTTACTGGACCAAAAGGTAAAGGGCCTATCTTAGCCGAGCTAGAGAAAGGCCCAAAGGCTTATTGGACCTGGAACATACTCATGTATGTGGCCCAATGAGCAGTAATGCTAGAGAAAAATTTCCTGTACTTCATTGTCTCTACTGATTACTTCAGTGAGTATGACTGTGTTCATTTGATGAGACACAAGTCGGAATTCTTTGACATGGTCGAAAGAGTTCCAGAATGAAGTATAGGATCTGAATGACAGAAGTATTAAGACTCTGGATTAGATCACGAGTGGGAATACTTAAGTCATTGATTATGTGATCATCTGAATGAGTGTGAAATCGTTTCACAGCTCATTTCTCCTGAAAACCTGAAGGTGTTTCTGTGAGAAAGAATCAGATCTTATTAGAAATGATTAAAGATGAGTCACACGAATCTTCCATGATATTATTTAAGAATAACGCTCTAAATTATCTAAGTTTACGCTGAAATAGTTCCACCAATATCAGTTGAAAGACACCACGTAAATGTGGATTGGAATCGATCCAAATTCGTCTTTACTGAGTATTTGTAGTTGTGCTACTTCGCTGGTTGTCCTAAGGAAACCAAGGCTTGTTACTTTTACGTCCATTCTGTTTTCTAAGAAGGGAAGTTACTTTCCGAGAAGAACAGTGGGAGTAAAAGTATAACTCGAAGAAATTCGAGAAATACAGGAGGCTGCTTAACCTGTTGAGGGAGAGCAGCGGAAGGATTTACAGATTTCTGTAGAATCTACACCTGTGGAGCCTGAAGTTCGCAGATATGAATGAATCAGTTACTAATCCGAGAGTGATTTCTCGTCATTAGTTGAACCTGATAATCATTGAAATCTGCACCTCTGGAGCCTGAAGTTCGCAGATATGAATGAATCAGTTACTAATCCGAGAGTGATTTCTCGTCATTAGTTGAACCTGATAATCATTGAAAGTTCGCATGATCTGATGATCATTGAAAGCGACGAATCTGCGAAATTCAAAGAAGCGATAGTGAACCCGAACTCTCCGAAAAAATTACATTTTATGTAAGTTAGCTTCATCGATCCATTCATGGATGGAAGCAAACATATCGGAGTTGGAATCTTCGTTCTGTTGAAGTAGTCAAGGTTTTGACTTGAACAGGAACGAATTGGAACTATGCGTTTACTAATAGATTAGTGGGAGCGATATTGCATTTCTCATATTGTATGTCGATGACATACTGATTCTCGGAAATGACGTCCCAATGCTGCAGTCGGTTAAGGACTGGCTTGGGAGTTGGTTCTAATGATTGACATGGGTAAAGCCACGTATGTTCTTGGATTTTGGATCTAAAGATAGAGATCCGAAAGAGCTGGTAAGACAAAGTCAGGATTCTTATCCCGACAAAGTCCTACACGTTTTCAGCATTCCAAGAAGGGTTTTATGCAAATGTCACATGGCATTACGTTAAGCAAGATACAGTGTCCTACGATAACTGCTGAGCTTAAATGCATGGATAAGATTCCATATGCGTCGGCAATTGGATTTATCATGCATGCCATGAAACGTACTTGTTTGATGTTGCTTTAATGTTAAGCAAGACAAGTAAAGACCAGTCAAATCCAGTAAAGAATCACTGGATTGCCGTAAAGAATATCCTAAAGTATTTGAGGAATACTAAGGATAAATTCTTGAGTTACGGAGAAAGTGAGGTGCTATGAGTCGGTAAAGTCTGAAAGGCAATTTTCAACGGACAAAGATGATTTCCGGTCACAGTCCGGTTATATCTTGTGTCTGTCTGGCGGTGCAAGGCACTGTTGCTGACTCCATGACTTAAGCTGAACAATTTCGCAGTTTGGATAGCGGCGAAAGAGGCTGTTTGGAAAGAAGAGTTCGTCACTGAACTTGATGTGATTTCCAGCATAGATGAGACTAGCTGCACATCAGAGGTCCAAACACCTTGAGGATAGGTATAACCTATTCCGTGAGATAAATGACAGAGATGTTAAGTAGATCAGCAAGTTTCAACGAATGAGAACGTTGCTAATCTATTAACGAAGCCACTCCTTAGGCCTAAGCACGAGTCGCGGACTGTTGCTGTAGGATAAGTGAAATTAAGATGTAGTCTTAATTTCAGTGGGAGTTATTAAAGGGCTTTGTTTAGTTATTGGATATGTTCTTGAAATAACATTTAAGATGTTTAATGAAATTATTATTTCAAGATTATTTTAACTGTGATGAAATAATCGTTCCAAAGTGATATAAACCATTTTATAGGTCATCGAAGTAAATGACTTGATCTTGAGTTATCAAAGTCATTTAGCTTGATCATGAGACCCTATATTTGATAGATGGATTATATCATCCTGTCCCTAGTCGAAGGTTGTTGAAATTGGAACACCAACAACCGTGAGAGACTGGATTGGTATGTGACTTATGACAAAGTCTCAGTGTGTCATAGATGCGCGGCATCAAAGTCAATACATAGGTGTATGTTGGGAACATACGACCGGACAAGACCCGATTATGAGAACTCTTCAGGATATTTATATCTGTGTCATAAGAGATTCTCACTACGACTATAGAGTATAGTCCTTAGACCTGAGTTCGCATGCATGTGACTGCACATGGACTGATGCACTTTGATCATTGTCTAACGCTATCGTTCTGCGATAGTTATAAGGACCTTGTTTGGGTACATTATGAAATGAGTAGTTTACAGTGATGGAATAAGACGGAATTTGTCCCTCCAATATAAATGGAGTGAATATCTCTAGGCCAATCGGAGATTTGAATACTGGAAAATGCATGGCCATGCTCAAACGGACTGTCCCGAGTCGTTTGGATTGTCAGTATCGAATCAGAGTCCGATGAACAAGATTAGGCTTTATAAGGATGACACCAATCTTGCCTTATGACTAATCGAGATATTGTGACAAAAGGATTATGAATACAGAGATTCCAGTACAAGTGGGAGATTGTTGGAATTGTGTCCAGTAATCTCGGTACTGTCTCTAGAAAGTAAGAGTATGTCAATGATCAGACATAAGTCATATAATACTGGGGGTCATGATGGCTTGCTAGAGTCCGCTCATGATCTATAAGTCTTGGACTTATTGCCTTTATTATATGATCCCATATGGGTCACACGCCTAAGCTAACAGGAAAATGTGTAGGAACGGTTTAGCAGAAGTACGGTAAAAGTGCTAGGCATTTACTGTACTTAGAGAGAATAAATGGGTTTAGTCACTGTGTGTCGATCGATGCACAAGGTGTGTCGATCGACACAGTGCAAGAACGCCGTCGAGTTAATTGGTTTTTGGGCCAAAGGCCCAAACGGAACTGGACAAGTTTTATAAATAAAACTTGAGACGAGTTCAGGCAATTAACACTAGCCCCCAGCGCCGAAACCTCTCTCTCCCTGCGCCTCCCATCAGCTCGGTCTAGCAGCCGTTTTCTGTGATCGCGTGTGTGAACCTTTGGAGGATCCATCCCTTGGTGGCTCTCTGATCTCTGACATGTTCTCCCTTTCCGCTGCACAAAACAGGTAAAAGGTGAGATCAACAATTGTTTCTAATCAAGAGAACCTAGATCCGCATGTTTAGGATAATCTGAATCAGAGAATTGAATCAGGATTCATCTAAACATTCCTTCACACGGTTGGATCCATCTCACCACATCATCACCCACGATCTAGAAGAGAGCGACTTCAGTCCATGTTCTACATATATCACGCTTCCATCTTGCATCATCTGGTATCAGAGCCGAAAGGTTCCTAGATCAGGTGTATCTATCCTTTTCCTTTCGGTTTTCTTTGCATCTAGTTTATAGCTTTCGATTACTACATTCAAAAAAAAAAATCGTTTGTTTTAGTTTGCTTTCCATTTGCTTTGCATTCCAAATCGAAAACCCATAAAGAGTACCTTGTTGCATCTAGTTCCATTGTTGATCAAGTCCCTTGTTTCAGTTTAGAAATCGCTTCTTTTGTGTTTGAGCCATTAAGCGAGAGTTCTTGCTAATCTTAGGGTTTAGAATCAAAGTTTTTGTTGCAACTCGTTTTCAAATTTCAAAAAAAAAAAAGATTTCGAAATATTTAGATTTAAAAAAAAAAGATATTCTAGTTTCTATATTTTTGGTCAAAATCTAGTTTTCAAAAAAAAAAAAAAAAAGGGATCCGAACTTTCTAAATCTTTTCAAACTTCCTAAAGATTCTCAATATCTTCCTAAATCGGTTTTCAACCTTCCAAAACTTCTTGGTCAAAACCGAGTGTGTTTCTTATTTACTCTACCTAAAACCGAGCTTTCTCTTGTGTCAGTTCTTGACGCATAGTTTGTATCACAAGTTAACATAGGTTTGCTTAGGATCTTCCTTCTTATTTTGTGCCTTTTGTTCCCTAGTCCCTTGATCGCTTGCTCAAGTGTGTGTAGGAACAGGAAACCAATGGCAGGAGACCAAGTCGACCCTAATGCAGCTCTATTAGAAGCGCTTCAAGCCTTGAAGAACGACTTGTCAGCTCAGATCGGACGGATTGATCAAAGGGTAGGACGACTAGAACTTCCAAGGAATGACGAGCAATCGGAAGATGAGGAGAGTGAACATACTCTAAATGCAGGAGCAAGAGGAAGAGACCGAGATAATTAACACCACCGCCGTGATCGCCAACCACAACAAGAGGTAAACCGTAACCTTGCGAAAGATTTGAAACTAACTGTACCAACTTTTGCAGGTAGGGTTAACCCGGAAGCATACCTTGATTGGGAGAGGCGCGTGGAGTACATCTTCGATTACTATGAATACAATGACCAGAAGAAGATAGCTCTAGCTTCGGCTCAACTTACGGACCATGCTTTAACCTGGTAGGATAGAGAAGTCCAAGACCGTAGGCGGAATAACTTTGAGCGAATCACAACATGGACAGCCATGAAGTACAACTTTTGGAGGCGATTTGTGCCACCACATTACCGCAGAGAGATGCAGAAGCAGTTCAGGCAGTTGTCGCAGAAGAACAAAAGTGTCGAGGAATACTATGAGGAATTTGAGCAACTCAAGAACATAATGGCGTTGGACGAGAGTGAAGAAGTTCTCATGGGTCATTTCATTGATGGACTCAATGACCGAATCGTCCGAAAGGTAGAACGTCAACCTTGTCATGACCTTAATGATTTGTTGCATGTAGCTGTGCAGGCTGAACAAGGAATCAAGAGGAAAACAGCAGCAGCGAGTCGCTCAAGACCTAACTCATGGAACGCACCTCCGGCTAAGAATCAATGGAGTGCACCGCAAGCTAAGAACATTGACAAAGGCAAGACTGTTGCCTCATGTTCCCAAGACAAGAAGCCAACTTATGAAGCGTCAAGGAACAACCGTACTGACTCAGGTAAGTCTTCAACCTCTAATACAAGAGCTCGAGACATAACTTGTTTCAAGTGTCAGGGTAAGGGTCACTATGCACGGGATTGTCCAAATCAGCGAGTTATACTAACACCTGATGGAGGATATGAGTCATAAGACGAGGAGGAGCACCTTGAAGCTGCGGATTCAGAAGAGGAAGTATCATTTCCCGAGACAGGAGAGATGTTAGTTGTATGCAGGGCGTTGAGCGCCTTGAGTAAACCAGACACCATCCAAAGAGAGAATTTATCTTTCACTCAATGTTCAGTTCAGAACAAGGCATGTAGTCTTATAATTGATGGTGGATCTTGTACTAATGCTGCTAGCAAGATTATGGTGGAAAAGCTAGGTTTGAGGACGACCCAACATCCGAGGCCATACCGCTTGAGATGGTTAGATTCAAGCACAGAAATCAGGATACACGAACAAGTCCTGATTCAGTTCAAGATCGGAAAGTATGAGGATGAAGTTTTGTGTGACGTTGTTCCAATGCAAGTAGGCCATATGCTTCTAGGCCGACCATGGAAATTTGATAGAGAGGTCATACACAATGGACGCACCAACACTCATTCTTTCACACATAACAAGCGCAAATTCCAGCTTGCTCCCTTGTCTCCTCAAGAGGTACATGAGATGCAATCCAAATTTGCTGCTGAGGCCAAGGTAAGTAAAACTAACCTTTACATCACTCCTAGTACTGTCTATAAGGCTTTAGAACGTAAAGGAACGGTGCTACTAATGGTGTTTAGAGATGTGTTGATTACAGGTTCACAGGACAATGTACTTGCACCAGAAATTGTCTCATTGCTTGACAGATTCAAAGATGTGTTCCCTGAAGAGATACCAGCTGGATTACCACCTATCAGAGGAATAGAGCATCAGATTGATCTAGTTCCCGGTGTACCATTACCCAACCGTCCAGCTTACCGTATGAACCCAACAGAAACTAAGGAGTTGGAGAAGCAGATTCAAGACTTAATGGAAAAAGGTTACATTAGAGAAAGCTTGAGTCCCTGTGCTGTACCAGTTCTCTTAGTGCCAAAGAAAGATGGAACTTGGAGGATGTGTGTAGACTGCAGAGCAATCAACAACATCACCATAAAATATCGACATCCAATTCCAAGGTTAGATGATATGCTTGATGAACTATCTGGATCTAATGTGTTTTCTAAGATTGATCTTAGGAGTGGATACCATCAAGTAAGAATGAAAGAAGGTGACGAATGGAAGACTGCTTTCAAGACTAAGCAGGGGCTCTATGAGTGGTTAGTCATGCCATTTGGTCTAACCAATGCACCCAGCACCTTCATGAGGCTAATGAACCAGGTTCTAAGAGCATACATCAGTAAATTTGTAGTAGTTTATTTTGATGATATATTGGTTTATAGCAAATCGTTTGAGGATCACCAGAAACATCTTGAGTTAGTCCTTGACACACTTCGAAAGGAATGCCTATATGGGAACCTTAAGAAGTGCTCATTTTGTACTGATGAAGTGGTTTTCCTAGGTTTTGTTGTTAGCTCCAAAGGTTTACAGGTTGATCAAGAGAAGATCAAAGCCATCCAAGAATGGCCAAGACCAAACAACATAGGAAAAGTCAGGAGTTTCCACGGGTTGGCAAGCTTCTATAGGCGTTTTGTCAAAGATTTCAGTACTTTAGCCGCCCCTCTAACTGCTGTGATCAAGAAGGACATGGCATTTCAATGGGGATCAGCTCAAGAAGACTCGTTCAATGATATATCATGGTTTTTACTAGTTTTAGACCATGATATAAGTGTGTTTTTAGTGTCTTTTGTCTTTGTTTAGAGTCTTTTACAGGTATAATCAGGTTGGGAGCTGAATTGGAGATAATGGAGCATTTTGGAGATTTTTGGAGTGTTTGGCCGAGAGATAGAGTTCAATGTCCGAAACAGAGGAAGGTGTCGATCGTTGCACTCTAGCATCGATCGATGCACCAGCGAGATGGGCCAAAAACTCGGCGGTTTAGAAGAGTGAAGAATTTGCACTTTGATCCAGAAGTTCCTGATATTTACAAAGAAGCCCTTGGCCGAGATTATGCCTATATAATAGAGTTTTTAGTGTTTTTATTAGAGACGCTTTATACTTTTTACCATACACTTTGATAATTAAGAGCAGAGGATTTTAGAGCTTTTTGGGGCTGATCTGAACCTGTTACATCATCTGTATTTGGAGAAGATTTCGAACCCCTTTTACTCTTATTCTTTTATGCAATTTATTCATTCTATGATTATGTTTTCATTATCTATGTCTGAGTAGATCCATAGTTAGGTTTAGGGTTTCTCACATAGGATTTCATGACTTGCTAGACTTGTTCAAATTCAGTTAAGGATTCATAACTATATCTGTTCTTCAATTTAATTGTGCTTAAAGCTAGTTCTAACCTGATCAATTAGAATCTAGATCTTAGGTTGCTAAATACGTCACGGAAGTGGGGTTTAGGAATCTGAACTAATTAAATTGGGCAATTAAACTTTGCGCAAACGGAAGTTTGGTTTAGGATAATTGTGAACATATCAAACTTGGACTTATTGCTAGTTTAATCTGTTAGTTCTCGCAAACGAAAGTTTGGTTTGCTGCACTTAGACTTAGAGAATTATCGCAAAGGAATTTGGTTAATTCTATATCTGTGTTTTGAGTTCTAGAACCGTTCTTAATTAGATCCTTGCTGAATGAACTGTCTGCTTGCCTGATTTCCTGAGAATACCCTAGGCTTGACGCTTTTAATTACTTGCTTCACAACCGTTAATCTCTGCTACTGATTTACTTTCTCGCACCGCAATTTATTCTATTCACTATTTGCTTATTTCTAGTATTTATTCCTACAGTTTGATTCTCTTGAGACCGAGTGTCCCTGTGGATTCGATAACCCTATATACTACTTTGACATTGCTGTTCACTTGCAGTTTTAGTATAGGGAAAACTTAGAACCTATCAAGTTTTTGGCGCCGTTGCCGGGGACTCTTTGAGTCTTCGATAGGACCGAACTTAGGGTTTTTACTAGAAATTTTTCTTTTTGTTTTTGTTCTTTTTCGTTTTTATTTTTTGGTTTTGCTGATTTTCTTTTTCTCGGTTTGTTTTTGTCGCAGGTACGAATTTCGCCCTGCGTCGATCGTTGCACACCTTGCGTCGATCGTCACTAGGCGATTCTGAGAATTGAATCGATCGTTGCACTGATAGCATCGATCGTTGCTGGACGATTACAGACAGTTTATGCCAACGCAGAAAACTCGAAGTAATCCGAACTCGAGCTTGCTTAATCTCGGACTAGAGGAACTTGGACGTCTAGAAAGGACTAACAGAAGAGAAAAGAGAGAGAGAATGGTACGAGAACGTTTGATCTTGATACCAGATGCTGAAGGTACCCTGAGGGACCAAGATGACAACCCGTACAATGCTGCTGGGCATCGGGTTGATGCTGAAGGGAATGTAATCCCTGATCCTCCTGAGCAACAGGAGCTGAACCGAAACCAGGGTCAAGGATAGGCCCAAGGTAGAGAGATGGTGGTTCATGAGAGGACACTAGCTGATTACAACAGACCTGATGAGTTTCATGCAAACCGAGCAGCTCTAGTGCTTCCTGCTTTTGAGAGGAATGATTTTGAGGTAAAAACCATCTACTACCAGCTGATGAGACAGATTGCTTTTCATGGTCTTCAAGCAGAGCAGCCTATGGATCACATTGACACGTTTGAAGACATAGTCACTGGCATGAAATATGAAGGAGTATGCCCGGACTATCTGTTCCTTAAGCTATTTCCGCACAGTCATGCTGGAGACGCTAGTGCATGGTTGAGACAACTGGCACCTGGTCAGTACACTACTTGGACAGCCTTAAAGAGTGAATTCCTGCGTCACTTTTATGATGATGCACGCTCGGATCAGTCCAGACAGGACATACTCACCTTTTCCCAAGGAGCTGTGGAGCCCTTGAAGACTGCCTGGATGAGATTTAAGCAGTATCAGCGTGACTGTCCACACCATGGATTCACGGAAGTACAGCTGATTGGTATCTTCTTCAGAGGCATAGATCTTCCTTATCAGACTGCGCTGGATAATTCCAGCAATGCCAATTTCAACACCAGGACTCCTACACAGGCTAAGCAGTTGATAGAGAATCTGATTGGCAGCAACAGTTGCAAAACAATGGATGAAAGGAGAAAGAGATCTGGTGGAACCGTAGAGAATTCTGATATAGCTAATATAAGATCCAGATTGGACACAGTCTACAATCTCCTAACAAGTAAGAAATCTGTCCACTTTGCCCAAGATGTAGAGGTGATTCAGACTGAAGAGGAGACTCAGGAAGAAGATGTGAATTTCATAGGAGGTTCTGGTTTCCAAGGTAATAGATTTGGTAATCAACAGGGGAACAGATTCTCCAATGGTGGACAGACTGGTGGTTTTCAAAAGACCTATGGACAAGGTAATCAAAGAACCTATGGGTCTACGTCCTATCAGACTCCTCCTGCACCTACAGCCCATGAGAGCAAAATGGAGGCTATGATGGAACAACTGATGGAGAGTCAAACCAAGCTTTCTGTGGACAACAATAAGAAGCTGGACGCTGTCTATCAAGACCTCAATGGGAAGTTTGAGTCACTGAGCACTCACATGAAGCAATTGGACACTCAGGTGAACCAGATGTCCAGCTCACTGAAGGGAAAAGGAGTTGCAGAGACTCATATTAAGGCCTGGTCTGTACTCATTAATGATGGATCTTATCTAGGGGAGAAATTTGAGCTAAGTACAGCTGAGTTGGTGACTGAGGCAGAATTTTCGGATTTCTGTGAAAAACTCTCGGGTAGAAACTGCAATGATGCAACGATCGACACACAGCTGGCATCGATCGATGCAGGTCGTGAACGAGCAGAAGACCCGTGGGATGAAAGTGAGATTGATGCAGAACTAGCCCGCCTATTCCCTGATGTATCTGAGATCACTCAAGAAGATGTTTATGCACAAGCCATTAGGCAATACCCCAAGGTGTCTGAAGTGATTAAACAAGAGATTGAAGAGCTGAAAAAGCTAGAAGAGAGTGGTGAAGACTTGGAAGAAATTCCACCTTCTGATGATCCACCTTATCATCCATGTGTTCAGAGATATTTGAACAAGATGTTGCCTTTAGATGAGGAGCTGAGAGAATGGGTGATAATAGTTCCTCAGCATATCAGTGATGTTCTGCTAACTAAGGTCCCAAAGAAGTTATCTGATCCTGGAGTCTTTGTGCTAGATTGTTCTATCTTTGAGGATAGTTTTAGGCGTTCTCTGTGTGATTTAGGAGCTGCTGGAAGCATAATGCCTTACTCTGTGGCAGAGAAGCTGGGAATGTTGGATTTTACTCCTACTAGGACTTCTCTTATCCTAGCTGATCAGTCCATACGCGTTCCTGAAGGACTTCTTATGGACATTCCGGTGAGAGTTGGGAACTACTTAGTTCCAACGGACTTCCTTGTGCTGAAATATGATTGTGATCCGGATGAAGCTTTATTGCTTGGGAGACCATTCTTGGCTACAGCAGGAGCTGTGATTGATGTTAGACAGAGTCTAATAGACCTCCACCTGGGAGATGAACCACTGCACTATGAGATGGATAAGCTGCGAAGGCCACTAATAGATGGGCAGACATTCACCATAAGGGACGCAGATTTTGAGCAGCCTGATCATACCATGGTTATAGATCCTGGAGCTCATTTCACTCCATATTTTCTTGGACATGAGCATTCCGCAACAGCCTACTCACCACCTTGGATGAGGAGACTTGAACAGAGACAGAAAAAGTCTTTGTCAAGACCTCCTGGTGCTTGAAAAATCCAATCCGTCCGGTCAAGCTATTGACCTTAAACAAGCGCTGGGTGGGAGGCAACCCACCATTAAGTACTAGTGTTTTTCTTTTTCATTTTTGGTGTTTTTGTTAGGATTTTACGTTTGTTTTTGTTTCTGGTGAGTTTATGATTGCAGGTCTCGGTTAAATCGCAGTGCAGCGATCGATGCATTTCTGCATCGATCGACACAACACGAAAGTAATCGCATTGCAGCGATCGTTGCGGTCCTGAGCAACGATCGACTATACACGAAAATCGCCAAGTAACGGTCGATGCACTTAGTGCAACGGTCGATGCTTAGCGACAGAGGTAACCCGACAGACATAATTTCACCTTTTCAATTTTTATTTTCTTTTTACCGATCCTTCGCTGGACACTACTGGGGACAGTGTGTCTTAAGTGTGGGGGAGGTGCTACTGACTTATATCTTTCTGTTTTCTTAAGAGTCAGTCCGTTTTTTTAAAATTTTTGTTTTATTGAGTCAAAATTGTTTAAGTAAGAAACTATGATTTTCTGAGAAGATTTACAAGACTTGCAGGAACTTAAGTAACCATTGGGATGAAGTTGCAGGATCTATCTTTGACTATTAGAAAACTCCATCACAGATCAACCTACTGGGAACACCCACATCACTTCAGGTATCAGAGGATCCTTTACTGACTTCAACCTTAATACTGACTTAGATTTCTCACCTAAGGGCTTGGTATGCTTTATGTCGGATTCCCTGTTAGTTCTGACACAGCCTGTAAACCTGTCCTATTTAGTCCCCTTCTCCCCTTCTGTAAAGTAAAAAAAAAAATAAAAAATAATAATAAACTGAGGATGAGTTAGTAACTCCGAAGTGGTCATGAGAATAGTAGCAAACACTATTATCTCTCATGTGATCCATGGAATATGTCCAAAGTATACCCCATAACGGGAAGAACACTGATAAAAAAAAAAAAATGATACCCAGTGGGGAAAAATCAGTTGTTAAAGAAGGGAAAGAGAAGAAAGGGACTAGAGAAAGATAGTATGGTGGTCTAGAGCTGATAAGGTAAGAATCCATGTACCTTTAGATCGATACTCCTTAGGTGAGACCGCACTTAAATACTTGCAGAAGTCAGTAGGGAGAATTTGAATGCTTGAATGTGATTGTGGAGTTTACCTAGGACAGTTGCTAAGTGTGGGGGAAGTACATTGTGGTCTTGATATCCTGTGATTGATTCTTTCAGTGGTTTACTAAGGGGAATCTGAGTATTGTAGCTTCTAGGATGAAATGAGTTTCTGAAGAGTTTTCAAACCTCTTCACCATGTTTTAGTTCTCTGTTTTGCTTGAGGGCAAGCAAAGGCTAAGTGTGGGGGAGTTGATATATCATGGTTTTTACTAGTTTTAGACCATGATATAAGTGTGTTTTTAGTGTCTTTTGTCTTTGTTTAGAGTCTTTTACAGGTATAATCAGGTTGGGAGCTGAATTGGAGATAATGGAGCATTTTGGAGATTTTTGGAGTGTTTGGCCGAGAGATAGAGTTCACTGTCCGAAACAGAGGAAGGTGTCGATCGTTGCACTCTAGCATCGATCGATGCACCAGCGAGATGGGCCAAAAACTCGGCGGTTTAGAAGAGTGAAGAATTTGCACTTTGATCCAGAAGTTCCTGATATTTACAAAGAAGCCCTTGGCCGAGATTATGCCTATATAATAGAGTTTTTAGTGTTTTTATTAGAGACACTTTATACTTTTTACCATACACTTTGATAATTAAGAGCAGAGGATTTTAGAGCTTTTTGGGGCTGATCTGAACCTGTTACATCATCTGTATTTGGAGAAGATTTCGAACCCCTTTTACTCTTATTCTTTTATGCAATTTATTCATTCTATGATTATGTTTTCATTATCTATGTCTGAGTAGATCCATAGTTAGGTTTAGGGTTTCTCACATAGGATTTCATAACTTGCTAGACTTGTTCAAATTCAGTTAAGGATTCATAACTATATCTGTTCTTCAATTTAATTGTGCTTAAAGCTAGTTCTAACCTGATCAATTAGAATCTAGATCTTAGGTTGCTAAATACGTCACGGAAGTGGGGTTTAGGAATCTGAACTAATTAAATTGGGCAATTAAACTTTGCGCAAACGGAAGTTTGGTTTAGGATAATTGTGAACATATCAAACTTGGACTTATTGCTAGTTTAATCTGTTAGTTCTCGCAAACGAAAGTTTGGTTTGCTGCACTTAGACTTAGAGAATTATCGCAAAGGAATTTGGTTAATTCTATATCTGTGTTTTGAGTTCTAGAACCGTTCTTAATTAGATCCTTGCTGAATGAACTGTCTGCTTGCCTGATTTCCTGAGAATACCCTAGGCTTGACGCTTTTAATTACTTGCTTCACAACCGTTAATCTCTGCTACTGATTTACTTTCTCGCACCGCAATTTATTCTATTCACTATTTGCTTATTTCTAGTATTTATTCCTACAGTTTGATTCTCTTGAGACCGAGTGTCCCTGTGGATTCGATAACCCTATATACTACTTTGACATTGCTGTTCACTTGCAGTTTTAGTATAGGGAAAACTTAGAACCTATCATTCAACAGACTCAAAGATCGTTTGACGCATGCCCCAGTTTTGGTATTACCTGATTTTAACAAAACTTTTGAGATTGAATGTGATGCTTCATGCTTAGGTATTGGAGCTGTGCTAACTCAAGGAGGACGTCCAGTAGCCTACTTCAGCGAGAAACTAAGTGGAGCCAGCTTGAACTACCTAACGTACGACAAGGAACTCTACGCACTAGTGAGGTCGTTGGAAACATGGCAGCACTATCTTCTGTCCAAGGAGTTTGTCATACATACTGATCATGAGACTTTGAAGCACCTTAGAGGGCAAACAACACTGAAGAGAAGACATGCTAAGTGGATGGATTTTGTAGAAGCATTCCCATATGTGATAAAGTACAAGAAGGGCAAGGATAATGTTGTGGCTGACGCATTATCAAGGAGACACATGCTGATCACAACTATGGAGGCTAAAGTCCTAGGATTTGAGCACCTCAAGGAAGCATATAAAGATGATCCAGACTTCGGTTCATTCTATCAGGATTGTAACATTGCCCCAACAGGTTCCTTCTACTTACATAATGGTTATTTGTTTAGGGAAAAACGTTTGTGTGTTCCACAGGGTTCTATGCGAGACTTGTTGATCAAGGAAGCACATGGTGGTGGACTCATGGGACATTTTGGAGTGGATAAGACTCTGAGCGTTTTGGTAGAACACTTCTTTTGGCCTCACCTCAAGAAGGATGTGGAACGATTCTGTTCCAAGTGTGTAACTTGTCTCAAAGCCAAATCCAGGTCACATCCCCATGGTTTATATATACCACTTCCTATTCCTAGTATTCCTTGGGTTGATATATCAATGGATTTTGTTTTAGGCTTACCCAAAATCCGAGGAAAGGATTCTATTTTTGTTGTAGTGGACAGGTTCTCAAAGATGGCGCATTTCATTCCATGTGCCAAGACAAATTATGCCACTCAAACTGCTGAACTATTCTTTAAGAAAGTAGTACGCTTGCATGGGATCCCAAGAACTATTGTTTCTGACCGAGACACGAAGTTTATAAGTCATTTCTGGAGAGTCCTTTGGAGGAAGCTAGGAACCAAGCTACTCTTCTCAACAACTTGTCATCCACAAACTGATGGACAAACTGAGGTTGTGAACAGAACTCTATCTACTCTCTTAAGAGCCACAATTGGTAAGAACTTAAGGAACTGGTTAGACTGTATTCCATATGTTGAGTTTGCTTATAATCATGCTAACCATTCTACTACTAAGTTGTCTCCTTTTGAGATTGTCTATGGATTTCAGCCAGAATCCCCTTTAGATCTTGTTCCATTGCCACCGTTAGATGTTACTAATCAGGATGGAGAGTCCAAGGCAGAGATGATCAAGAATCTGCATCAAAAGGTGAAGACCAACATAGAGGAGAAAACGGCCAAGTATAAGAAGGCTACTGACAAAGGGAGAAAGGAGCTCATCTTCAATCCAGGAGATTGGGTGTGGGTTCACATGCGTACAGAGAGGTTCCCAAATCAGAGGAAATCCAATCTAGCACCAAGAGGAGCTGGACTATTTCGAGTGCTGGAGAGAGTCAACAACAATGCCTACAAGCTGGATCTGCTAGGTGAGTTGACCATTTCGCCAGTGTTCAATGTTGCTGACTTGCTTCCTTATAATGCAGATGATGGAATTCAGAGGTCATAATCTTCTCAAGAGGGAGGGAATGATGAGTACATTGACTCAAGCATAGAGATACGTCAAGAAGACCTAGAAGAAGTACCTGCTGCTCAAGACATTACAACCATGAGAGATCCCCCAAGGACAAGATCAGGAACTAGAAGACTCAGAGCACTGTTTAATAAGTCAATTCAGAGTCTCCTAGCTCAAGACTATCAAGAGCAACCGGCCAGAATTCAAGTGGAGCGTTCAGAGGCCCAACAGAAGACAATTGAAGACTTGAAGATGATCTTCTCAATTCAGCCCACTTAGGCCCATCCTTGGTCGACTACACACGTTCAATAAGGTATGATTTAATTTCATATATTGTGTTTGTTCATTTTGCAGGTCCAAAACATTATATTTGTCGTCTGAGTCAAAGTTTCCCTGTATTACTTTTGAATTCGAACCATAGGGTAGTTTAGTAATTTAGTAATCATTGTAATAGGTTTCTGCCCTAGAAGGCAACAGCTGCACGATCCCTTTTATAAGGATCCTTAGCAGCCGTGTATCATTTACCAACTATCAATACAATAACGCAGTTCTTCTTCTTGAGAGAAAACACTTTTGATTCTAAGCTTTCTTGTGAGTCATATCAAGCGACCTTTGATCAGTCTTATCACAAGATCATTCATCTCTTGTGTGGCGACATTCAATCCATTCTACTTTCCATTTAATCATCTCAACGTCCATCCTAATGAGTCTATAGACCCACGGTTGGATCCATCTCACCACATCATCACCCACGATCTAGAAGAGAGCGACTTCAGTCCCTGTTCTACATCAATCACGCTTCCATCTTGCATCACTTATCCTAGCTGATCGATCGAAGAGGTATCCAGAAGGAGTTCTTGAGGACATTCCTATCAGAGTTGGAAACTACTTGATTCCAACAGACTTTGTGGTGCTGAAGTATGCGGTTGAACCGGATGATCCTTTACTGCTTGGTAGACCCTTCTTAGCTACTGCTGGAGCAGTAATTGATGTGAGACGAGGTCTGACTGATCTCCACCTGGGAGACAGGCCTTTACAGTTCAAGATGGATAAACTGCAGAGATCCACTATTGATGGACAGAGCTTCAGTGTTGAAGTGGAGCCTGAGATAGAGATTGAAGAAGAGAAGATGGAGGTTCATTCTGAACCTGCTCTAACATCTTCAGAGCCCGCAACTGCTCATAAGCAGAAAGCTCCAGACATCTCATCTCCACCAAAGCAAAGGTATAATGTCTCTAAACTTAAACGCAGTATCCCGCCGACGCTTCGCTCCCACCCTGATTCTTTTTGCTCATTCCTTGGAGATCTCATGATCTGAACGCTTGTCCGCCACCCTGGATGAAGAGACATTCACAGAGGCACTCCAAACCTCTGTTGAATCCCCCATAAGTATGATCTCATTCCCATAGTCAAGCTACTGACTTTAAACAAGCGCTGAGTGGGAGGCAACCCACTAGTAGGTCTGTTTTTTCTTTTATTTTTCGTTTTTATTTTGGGTGCTTTGACTTTTCTTCTTTTGTTGTGTTCTTAGTGTGCGAACACGTCGGAATCACCCTACATCGATCGACACGGTCATGTGTGTCGATCGACGCAGAGGTCACATACGATTTAATCTTTTACTGTCACGATTGTGGTTTAATTAGCGGTTATCTCAAACCCGCGAGCAAATTCGCCTTGTGTCGATCGACGCGGTCCTGAACATCAATCAACACAGGCTGACAACAGGTACGGTTCTCTGACTTTTTCGGAATATGTTCCTTATGCTTTCTTGTTCTCGCCAAGCCCAAGCTTCGATTCCACTGAGGACAGTGTGTTTCAAGTGTGGGGGAGGTAGCTACTGACGCACCGTTTTTTGTTTTGTTAGAGTCAGTCCAATCTGTTTTATTGAGTTAAATTGAGTAGGAAACATGGACTTTTTGAGGAGATTACCATACTTGCAGGAACTTAAGTAACCATTGGATGAGTTTGCAGATGATCTATGACTATTAGAAAACCCCAACACAGATCAGCCTACTGAAGACACCCATATCACTTCAGGTATTCAGAGGATCCATTACTGACTCCACTGTAACTTGACTTAATTTTCTCACCTAGGGGCTTGGTATACTTTGAGTCAGATTGCTCTGTTAGTCCTGGCACAGCTTGTAAACCTGTCTGATTTTAGTTCCCTTCTCCCCTGCCTTGAAAGTAAAAAAGAGATAAACTAAGGATAAGCTAGTAACTTCGAAGTGGTCACGGGAGTGGTAGAGACCCCTATTACCTCCTGTGCAACTATGGAAACATGTCCAAAGTAATACCCCGAATAAAAAGGGAAGAGTACTGATAGAAAAAAATAAAATGATACCCAGAGGGAAAAATCAGTGCTAAGGAAGGAAAAGGAAAAGAAAGGAACCAAAAACAACAATATGGTGGTTAGGTGCTAACATAGTAAGAATCCATGTGTTCTTTGATCGATACTCCCTAGGTGAGACCGCACTTATTAGGTTTCAGAAGTCAGTGTGGTGAATTTGAATGCTCTGGATATGATTGTGGAGTTTACTCAGGACAATTGCTAAGTGTGGGGGAAGTACATGTTGGTCTTGATGTCTGCAGGTTCATTTTCATGTGGCTTACTAAGGGGAATCTGAGTGTGGTGCTCCTACGATGAAACGAGTTTCTGAAGCTTTCAAACTTCTTTTCCTAATCTTGGTTTTATGTTTGCTTGAGGGCAAGCAAAAGCTAAGTGTGGGGGAGTTGATATATCATGGTTTTAGGACTTTTGACCATGGTATATATCTTTGTTATCGAGTCTTTTAGAGTCTTTTGGAGTCCTTTTATGTGTGTTTACACGTCTAGGTACGTTTGGAGCGGATTTGGACATTATGGCGCATTCTGGAGCTATTTGGAGCATTTGTGCGAGAAGAAGAAGTTAGTGTCGATATCAGATGTTTGTGTCGATCGACACCCTTGTGGCATTGATCGACACAGTAGCGAGTCAGAAATATCTCGGCGATTAATGAAGAGTTTGGATATTTGCACTTTGGCCCAGAAGTTTTTTATAATAACAAAGAAGCCCCAGACGTGTTTAGATCATTATATTAGGGGTTTTAAGCCATTGTTTAGGCTAAGTTTTATTCTATCATAGATTGAGAGAGTTTGGGGCTGGTCTTGTACTCGACAGAGAAGAGATTTCGAACTCTGTTTCTTTATCTCTTTTATGATATTTGGTTTTCTATTTATTATGATTTCTGCTTCATTGATCATGTCTTAGTGGTTTACCTGTTAGGTTTAGGGATTCTCATAAGGGATTTCAAGGAATTATAGGTTAATCAATCTGTAGGGATTCATACTTTTTAGTTCTTCATGTAGGGTTGTTCTTAATGCTTGATCTGAATTTTCCACTTAGATTATTGATGTTAGGTTGATTTCCGCAACGACATTTGGTTAATTAATTAGAAAGAACTTGGATGAGCAATTTGACTATCCGCAAAGAAATTTGGTTTAGAAGAATTGTGAATGAAAGAACTTGAGATTAATGCATGTTTAGGATCTCTAGAACTCGCAACGAAAGTTGGTTTGCTAGGTTGCTAGACATATATAATATTCGCAACGAAAGTTGGTTTTTTATGCTTCTGTGATTTTTGTTCTAGAATAGCTCTTAGTTAGATCCCGATTGATTGATTAGCCTAAGTTCCTGATTTCCTGAGAATTCCCTTGATCTGACGCTTCACTTGATTGCTTACAAACCGTTTGATTTTCTTTTCTGCATTGTTTACTGCTTACTCTCAGTTTCACCTAGCTTAATTCGACATTCTATAGTCTATCGTAAGACACTTGAGTCTTTGTGGATTCGATACCCTATATACTACTAGTCACGCTTAGCACTTGCAGTGTAGCTCTAGCGATTAAAACTCGAGCATATCAAGTTTTTGAAGTCGCCATCATTGATTTTTGTATTTTCTTGTTCTCGTTTTTAAACATTTATGTCTAGTATATACAAAATTGAAGGTTGAAAATTGTTTGTTTAGTTTCGTCTGATGTTAATTCACTTATTTATAAAAGTAAGGTCAGATTAGCTAAATGACCAAGTGACAAAAAAATGTAACCAAAATATATCTTGCATTATGCATACTCACGTTATAAAATATCACATAACATGCCAAGAACCCGAATCAAGCAACAACGAAGGCAAAACTCGCTCATTTTTGTGTTGTACGTTCTCTGGTGGCGCCGGAGACTCTTACACCGCCGAGCCCTCTAGATCCGTTGGTCATTTCAGATTCGTCACAGTGCTACTTCACTGAATCTCCCCTAACTGCCTCACCCTCTCTGCCGCAGCAAATCATCGAACCCATATCATTTGCGACGATCTCTTTCGAGTGGTGGGCTACGGCTCTTTATGGCAAGCTTTGTGCAATCGGCGAGCAAGATACCTCTGACCAATCTCTCAGCCGTCGAACAGCCTTTCTCTTGTGGGCCGGTGCAATAATTTTTTTTTTTATGGATTTTGGCCCAAGTTTGAGCCCACCAAAGGCTTCCTCAAAGCTTCCCGTTCAACCAGTGTCTCGTTACCTCAAACCGTATGCGACTCTTCACCATCCGACCATATCATTCTACAAGTCCAAGAAAAATACGGCTGTAGACCTGGATTTAGTTATGTTCTCAATGGGGTTTTTAATCACATCTGGCTTAAAAGGCATATCAATTTCCTCCCTTTAGGAGAGACCAATTTTCTCCTTTTTGGAGAGATCACTTTCATCACCTTCCACTTTGGAGAGATCACTTTCATCATCTTCTTCATTTTTGGAGAGAACAATTCCATTAATTTTCTCCTTCATGGAGAATTTCTTTCAAAGCTTAGTAGCCTATTGTGCACGAGCTAATTGTTTCTTCATTATGCCTATATTGGTAGAAGAATAGATCGATTCAAACTCGATCATTTTAGAAGCCCTTTTGAAGAAGCTTCCGATTTTTATCTACGATTTAAACCGTTTAACCTATCCTCTTAATGCTTTGTTTTTCATTTATGTAACAAGTTGTACTCTCCGGCAAAGAGCCCTCTGAAACGTCCCAACCCAATTTTTCCCACCGCGGGTAGTGTCTGAGTCGACTTCCTCGCCCAGACTTAAGCCATTTTCAAAAGTTTCCATATTTAGAATTATTTTGCGTTTTTCAATCCGAACTAGACAAGCATTTTAAGCATAAAACAAACCGAGGTTTAAGTACAATGATCAATTTTCCACTAAGCTATTACATTCACACTTAACCAAATCTACCAAAATCTAACCATCCTTTCCATCCAGCCGCCTTTAGTCTCGCACCTAAGCCTTCTTAGAACGATCACCTGCATCCACAAATGAGGCATAAGCAAACGGATTGCTTAGTGAGAGCGGTCGTTCCGTCTCACTTAGCCACAAAATAATCACGCAGACAAGCCATACATTCAGTCAGTCTATCAAGCTTATCATCAGTACATGCACTTAATCCGAACTGGCTGTTTCAAGTCAAAGAGCCTTCATCTCGATGAAAGAAACCAGTCATTCGATTAAGTCAGCAGAAACAGAATGGCCTGAATAGACATATACTTAACCCGATCTGATCATTCCAAGTCAACGAGCCATCTTCCAAGATCCATCATCAAGCCTTAACGAGCAAACACTACAAGAAATATGCATATTATTAGCACGAGAAAAATGCTATAATATGTCATTGATAGCATTTTCATAAACGCTAAGACATCCCAAGCTATCGTAGATACCACCTATACAATAGCGCGTTTTTGGTATGTTATAATAGATGCTTATACAATAGCAATATCTAAATGCTATAAATGGATCTATCTATAATAGCATTTTGTAGCCGAACCGAGCCGTATTAAATTATTATTATATATTATATATTATTATTATTATTATTATTATTATTATTATTATTATTATTATATATTATTTTTTCTGTATCAATTGGATTTATATTAAAAAAAATATATTTGAAATGATTTATTAATGTTGACAAAAAAAAATGATTTATTAATAAATCAAAACATGTTTACAAAAAGATCATTAACAAAACTATCTAAATTAACATTAAATTAAGTCTACCAAGATGCTAATCCAAGAAATCAAGCTGCAGATCCTCCCTTCCTTTCTTTCTCCAATCTTTTTCCTCTTTTCTTCTTCGTTCCTTTTCCCCATGTCTTCAACCATTTCCCTTTCTGTCAATTAAACAAACATTGTGATTAATATTAAATGGTTCAAATCACCAACTACAGATATAGAATGAACAAGTGTCCTACCCATATACTTTGTAAATCTCCAACGTTTCACATCTACATATACTTTGTGACTAACGATGCCTCTAAAAACTGCATGTATACTTTGTGAATCTCCAACTAACATACCTGAACTTCCCCAGAACATGGACCTACGATGGGATTGGAGAAGTAAAACTTCATGGCTGTGAATTCCTTGCTAAGTTTCTCGGAAAAAAAAATCCAAGAAAAGGAGCAATCTTAACGTTAACCTTTGTTTACCTTTGTCTCTCCACAGTGCTAGATAAAGAAAGGCATACAAGGACTGTCTTTACAAGAAGGTAAATCACCACATCCCCATAAGGTTGTATCTCCAGAGCATGGTCAAACCCTTCTACACTCCCAAGGCCAACAGCCCTTCCAAAGAGCCTGCACCATAAGCCAATTCATGAATATATAATCAAACGCATCTCTGTTTTATAATTGATAAGAAATGATACAGTACTTACAGGAAGATACATTGCACAACCTCTTTTATAAGGCATTACCACTGCATCTCTTAAAAGGACAATATCAAGTAGAGTTCTGTCCTTCCTTCACGCATACCAGCAAGAAAATCAGTTTATCGTTAACAAACTTTATAGCATCTTTGGCAAAGTTAAGTGACAAATCGAATAGCAAACTTTATAATCTGCTCATTTTCATATGGATTGCTAACTCTGGCTCTCATTTCTTCTAAGTCCTTTGGAAATAGGTTATCCCGTAATTTAGAAGAAACATGAGACAAACGCCTTATGTACATGCCTACACTCTCCCATAGTCTTAAAAAAACAGAGACAAAAGGATCAAATCTTGATTGATTGCATTGTATCCCACAATTTTCTCATATCTAAAGGTAAAAAAGCTTATAATGATCACAAGAAAAGAGGCGCTTACCTTTATTATCATTTCATTATCTGAAATACAGTCCATAATCTGATGCAGGAAAATGGTTTGATTTAAAATTCCTCTTATCCACTTTGATTTAGCATTTCTCTGCAACCTAAAGCAGTTGGTTCACCTGCAAGAACAATAATCGCAAGTCTTAAAACCAATCCATCAATGAAAACATAATCTACAAAAGTGACCCAATTCAACCCACAAACCTTAAACTTAAGAGTTAAGCCCTAGACAAGGTAAGATGAAAAATCCTCCAAGATCAAAAAATCTATCACCTTATAAGGACACCAAGGAATCTTCCTCTGCGACTTGACTGGGCCACGGCTAACACCAGGAGTCCCACAAGATCCAAAAAGAGAAAACAATTTCAAAGGCCGCTGGGTTTTCATCTTGAACCGAAAATATTCTGCGATGGAAAGAACACTCTAACAACAACTCTTTGAACCAGAAAGGTAATATTCGGAGAAGGATCCAGTAGATACAAAGAGATTGAGATTTTTGGACCAAACCCACGCAGGTAGAGGAACCTCCGAGTCCTCACCACACCAATCAGAACCGCCGCGTCGAGAAAGAGAAGGAGAAGGTCGGAAGAAGAAAATAGGGTCTAGGGTTTGGGTGAGGAGGATAGTGGTGGAAGAAATCCGGTTTAGGTTGGATCGATGGATTTCAACAAAGGGAGGTGGGAAAAACTTTCGGGTGACTGAATCTGAGAGACGGCAAGGTTAGAGAGATTTTTTTTCTTTTGTATATGAGAGACTAGTTTTAAAAAAAAATATATGAGGATTTGTTTAAGAAGAAAACAAAATGTTAAGCCTAATGGCGGTCATTCTAATTTTCACCGAGGGAAACAAAATTATAGCAAAAATCAGGTCTTAAAAACTCATTTTCGCTTCCCGCTGAGTGAATTTACGGAACAACATTGATATAATGCTGTAATAGAGTATCTCAACTTGGCATATCCTCTATAATAGCACTTAGCAAAAATGTGCTATCCTAAAGTGCTACCAATGCCTATATTTTTTGTAGTGAAACTGCCCTTAAGCGCATGATCTGATCTAGATGCTCGGTGAAAGGAATCTATCAATCGATTAAGTCACAGCAGAAACAGATTAATCGATAAACAAGCAATCAGAACAGTCCTAGCCAACCTACACTCAACGAATCTAAGCAAGCAGACGATCATAATCTATAGTCACACACTTACTTTAGTCTTTCGGTTCATATGATGATAGCAGTTTTCTGACACCTCTTGTGCTCGAATCCAACCGAATAATCGCCGATCCAATCAGTACAACAATCCCAGCCAATCGCTTGTCCAACTCTCGGCCAAATCTTCACTTTTCTCGGTCTGAACGAGTTAACTCTTAAGAATCTCTCTCTCGATCTTTCTGAGTTCTTGGGCGGGAAAAAGTGATCAATAATCGCCTAAGGGCGACTTTTATTAGACTGTGGACGGTTTTACTTGAGCCAAAACCGTCAAAAACTACTCCGCGTCTTTCTGATTGGCCAAGCCAATCAAACTGCCTTCCCCGCGCTTTCATCACTTGGCTGCACGGATTTTATCATAAACATGTTCCCAGTCTTCTTCCTTGGGCGAAAATGTTGAGTTTCGGCCAATAACCGTTCTCGCCAAAACCCAGTCAGACGATCAATTCCACGGATTCAAGCTTAAGCCGATAGTCTTAACCGTCCTGTCCGAAATCTGACCAAACTTGTCCGAATCCTGACCAATACTGTCTGAATCCGACCAAATCAGCTCAACATTCACTCTTGGTTCAAAAATCACGGTCTGAACTCTTCTAGTTCATTTTAGCTCGGCTTTCACACAATAAGCCTTACTTATCAAGATGAACCCCCTAGGTTTTAATATTCCCTGTCTTAAAAGGCAATTCCGGATGACCATCCATGACCCAATTCGTTCATTCTTAGAACGCAAGCGTTACAACTCCCCCCCCCCCCCCACTTGGCTTAGACTCGTCCTCGAGTCTTACTCTTCTTACCCGGATTTTCCTTAAGTTTCTCAAACCACTTAGGAAATTTAGCTTGCATTTTTGCTTTCGGTTCCAAAGTTGTTGCTTCGTCACCATCACAATCCCAAACATCTTGGATCATTCTTACGTTCTTTATTCTGCCAACTTTCTTGATCTTTTCATCCAAAACTCGGACTGGTCTTCCTTATACTGTAAAATTTTCCCTTAAGTTCGAAGGTGGTTCAGAAACCACATTATGCCTGTCACTTATGCATTAGAGACATGGAAAACATTATGTAACGCATACATAGCCGAAGGTAACTCCAGCTTATAAGCCACTTCCCCGATTCTCTCCAAAATCTTGTACGATCCCATGTACCTTGGACTTAACTTTGCATTCTTTGTAGCTCGATCCTTGTCTTTATATGTGGCTGTCTTGAAATAGACCATATCTTTAACCGCAATTTCTAACTGTTTCCTCCGCTTATCAGCATACCTCTTTTGTCTGTCTTGGCTTCTTTCATCTTAATCTTCAACACCCTTATTCTTTCAGTTGTTTCCTCAACAAAGTCTCGGCCAAAGATGCTTCGTTCTCCCACCTAAGTCCAACACAACGGTGTTCTGCATGGCCGTCCATAAAGTTCTTCATAAGGCGACATTCCGATACTAGCTTGGTAGCTATTGTTGTAAGAGAATTCGGCCAGATGTAAGTATTGATCCCAGTTGCCGCCCCAGTCCAGAACACAAGCTCACAAAAAATCTTCAAGTGTCCTGATCATCCTCTCTGACCGTCCATCTGTCTGAGGATGATAAGATGTACTCATATGGACCTTTGTCCCCATTGCCATCTGCATCGTCTTCCAGAAGGTTGAACTAAACTTTTTATCACGGTCTGACACAATGCTCTCCGGTACTCCGTGCAATCTCACGATCTATTCCACATACAACTTGGCCATTACTGCCGCATTATCTTGCTTGTTGATTGCAAGAAAATGTGCTGACTTAGTCAGTCTGTCCACAATAATCCAAATTGCATCTTTACCATTCCGCATTGGCAATCCAGTCACGAAATCCATCGTGATCTTGTCCCTTTTCCACTCCGGAATTGTTAAGCTTTGTAACAATCCGCTTGGAACTTGATGTTCAGCCTTAACCATCTGACAAATAGGGCATCCAACAACCCACTTAGCAACGTCACGCTTCATTCCAACCCAATGATAATACCGCTTCAGATCACGATACATATTAGTGGTCCCGGGATATATCAAGAATCTTGACTGATGTGCTTCCTTAAGGATTTCATCCCGCAACCCTTGATCCTTTGGAACACAAACTCGGCCGTTCACCAAAATCGTCCCATTGTTTGAATTCTGATACTCGGCCTTTTCTTTTCCTGCCTCATCGATCAACTCCTGATCCTCCTCTTGAGCTAACCTCACTCTGGTCAATAAATCCGCTTGATCCACTGCACTTAGACCCAATGGTTCCACTTCGCCAGTCAAGGCAGTCAGACGCAATGTACTGATCATACTGATTAATCCTTCCATGTCTTTCTCTGAATCCGAATCCACTCGCTTCCTTCTTAAAGCATCATCCACCGTGTTTGCCTTTCCCGGATGATATACAATATCCAAGTCATAATCGGCCATTGTCTCCATCCATCTTCTCTGTCTCAAATTCAATTCCGGCTGTGTGCAAATGTACTTCAAACCAACTTGAAAAGTCACGACCCAATTTTTCCACCCGCGGGTAGTGTCTGGGTCGACTTCCTCGCCCAAACTTAGGCCATTTTCAAAATTTTCCATACTTAGAATTATTTTGCGTTTTTTAATCCGAACTAGACAAGCATTTTAAGCATAAAACAGACTTTGATAGATTTCGAGGTTTAAGTACAATGATCAGTTTGCCACTAAGCTATTACATTCATACTTAACCAAATCTACCCAAATCAAACCATCGTTTCCATCTAGCCACCTTTAGTCTCGCACCTAAGCCTTCTCAGAACGATCACCTGCATCCACAAATGAGGCATAAGCAAACGGATTTCTTAGTGAGAGCGGTCGTCCCGTCTCACTTAGCCACATAATAATCACGCAGACAAGCCATACATTCAGCCATTCTATCAAGCTTATCATCAGTACATGCACTTAATCCGAACTGGCTGTTTCAAGTCAAAGAGTCTTCATCTCGATGAATAAAACCAGTCATTCGATTAAGTCAGCAGAAACAGAATGGCCTGAACAGACATATACTTAACCAGATCTGATAATTCCAAGTCAACGAGCCATCTTCCACGATCCAACATCAAGCCTTAATGAGCAAACTGCCCTTAAGTGCATGATCAGATCTAGATGCTCGGTGAAAGGAATCTATCAATCGATTAAGTCACAGCAGAAACAGAGTAATCAATAAGCTAGCAATCAGAAAAGTCCTAGCCAACCTAGACTCAACGAATCTAAGCAAGCAGACGATCATAATCTATAGCCACAGTCACACACTTACTTTAGTCTTTCGGTTCGGATGATGTAGCAGTTTTCTGACACCTCTTGTGCTCGAATCCAACCGAACAATCGCCGATCCAATCAGTACAGCAATCCCAGCCAATCGCTTGTCCAACTCTCGGCCAAATCTTTACTTTTCTCGGTCTGAACGAGTTAACTCTTAAGAATCTCTCTCGATCTTTCTGAGTTCTTGGGCGGGAAAAAGTGATCAATAATCGCCTAAGGGCGACTTTTATTAGACTGTGGACGGTTTTACTCGAGCCAAAACCGTCAAAAACTGCTCCGCGTCTTTCTGATTGGCCAAGCCAATCCAACTGCCTTCCCCGCGCTTTCATCACTTGGCTGCGCGGATTTTATCATAAACATGTTCCCAATCTTCTTCCTTGGGCAAAAATGCTGAGTTTCGGCCAATAACCGTTCCCGCCAAAACCCAGTCAGACGATCAATTCCGCGGACTTAAGCTTAAGCCGATAGTCTTAACCGTCATGTCCGAAATCTGACCAAACTTGTCCGAATCTTGACCAATACTGTCTTAATCCGACCAAATCAGCTCAACATTCACTCTTGGTCCAAAAATCATGGCCTGAACTCTTCCAGTTCGTTTTAGCTCGGCTTTCACACAGTAAACCTTACTTATCCAGATGAACCCCCTAGTTTTCAATATTCCTTGTCTTAAAAGACAATTCCGGATGACCATACATGACCCAATCCGTTCATCCTTAGAACGCGGGCGTTACATCCTCCTTATAACCCACATTTAAGCTTAATATAATATATGTTTTGAACAAAACATAAAAAAATGACCAAATGCCATGTTATTTTCGCTAGACCCATTTGAACTATAAAAGCTATTTTCTTTCTTAAAACAACTTAGTATTCCCAACCCAGTTGAATGATTATGAAAAAATCATGCTTATTGAATATGGATATTCTAAAAGGTTTATTTGGTAAGATGTTGAATAACAAAAATGAAAAATCAATTGGGGGATTTTGATCTTAATATGCTAAAGAGAAATGGATACAAGAATAACACACCAAATGATCAAAAAGATTATAGATACAAGTCTCAACACGCTCTTATCTCCCATAGAATCATCTTATACACATCGCTCAGAATTCTCCAAGAATATTGTTATATATGGGTTAAGCATCCCATGGGCGGATCTAGAAATTGATTTAGCATGTAGCACATAATTATTATTTATTAAAAAATTAAATTATAAAAATACAAGTATTAATAACCAAAAAATCCATAACTAAATGAAAAAACACTAAAATGTTATAACAAAAAAAACTTTAAAAAATTCTTACAAAATAACTCTACGATCTTCCATATTCATCTTTATCACTATCTCATTTGTCATTTTGTCAAAATGTTCTTTTTCAATAAGACAAATTAGACAATTATTTAAAAATTGGTTACTCTTTCGATTGCGTAAGGTAGTCTTCACAATTTTTATTGTAGAGATGCACCTCTCCACAGTGGCGGTGGCTACATGTAAAGTTAATACAAGTTTCAAAAGTCGATAAATCGAGGGATGTGAAAGATGTTTCTTTGTCTCCATCATCACACGTGCAAGATCTCCAAGATTCTCAGAATTAGCAAATCTTTCATCATCTCGGATGTTATCAATGTAAATACCAAGTTGATGCTCAAAAGATATATGTTCAAAGTGACTAAAATCTTCTGGATAAAACTCAGACAACCTCAGAAGTTTCAAGTGATCAAACTCATGGAATGAATCTTTAGGACTCAACGACACAATGTATCCAAGTAATTCAGTGTTTACCTCATCAAAACGGTCATTAAACTCTTGAATTTGCATATCCAATACCGTGTAGAAGCATTCCACTTGATAATGATGCAAGTTCGTTATGTTGCTTCTTTTCCTTGGCTTCTTTGGATTGACAAATTCTTCTTCCATAATGAGCAACTCAATTTTATGATTTTCACAAAAGGATGATACTTTACCAAGATGAGAATCCCATCCACTATCCCTGACCTTACACAATTGCTGCTTGGTGGATTTCACTAGAGACATGACATTCAAAATGTCTTGATCTTTTCTTTGTAGAGCTTTGGATAGATTATTCGTGAGTCCAAGAAGAAGCACCATCAACTATAAGTAGAACACAAAGTCAAATGTGTGGAAATATTTGAGAAAACCACTAGCTTGGCGTCTTTTGATGCTATCAGTCCCATCATTTTCAACACACTCAAGCACTGTAATGATAGAAGGGAATAAACTAACCAACCGTAATATATACCCAAAAAAAAAAACCAACCGTAATAAGGTTTTGTATTGAGAACCCCAACGATTTTTACCAGGTCTTTGAATTGAAATCTCTTGATTCAATCATTTTTCAGTTTTAATTTCACCTTTATGGATTCCTTCTTCGATTTTCTTCCGATGGTCTTCTCGAACTATGTCTTTTCTCTTACAAGAAGCTCCAACCACGTTTAACAAGACATAGATCATGTCAAAAAAATCTCCAACTTCAAAATGTTTTTTAGCAACATCAACGACAACCAGTTGAAGCGGACGGGCAAAACAATGGACATAATATGCAGAGATATTTTATCTCAAAATCAAAGATCTCAACCCATTAAATTCACCATTCATAGTACTTGCTCCATCGTAACCCTGGCCTCTTAACTTTTTCATACTCAATCCATGTTTAGCAAAAAATGAATCAACAACATGTTTCAGAGATGGAGAAGATGTTTCTAGAATATGAATAAAACCTCTGAACCTTTCTTTGACAATCCCGTTTTTATCGACAAATCGAAAAACAACTACCATTTACTCTTTGTCAGAAACATCTGCAGATTCATCGACCAACAAGCAAAATAAATCATGATCATCTTCTTGAATAATAGATTGAATAACTTCCTCTGCAAAGCAAAGTATGATGTCTGTCTGGATTTTGTGAGACACCATCTGGTTATTTTTTTGGAGCATTCTCCAATACAACCTTACTTATATGCTCATTTTACTTTGTAATGTATTTCAGCAGCTCTAGAAAATTTCCTCTATTAGCTGATCCCACACTTTCGTCATGCCCTCGAAAAGGTAACCCTTGTCGTAGTAAGTATCTACAACAATCAAATGAAGCATTCAATTTGATTCTGTATTCATTTTTGATCGCATCATCTTGCTAAAAAAATCATGAACGATTGATTGACCTTGCCTCATCAGATTATCACCCATTTTCAAAGCATTATTGTGAAAACTATTCACTGATCCCACATGCTCTTGTAATCTCTTCGGATTTTCCAACAATTGAAGCCTTTTGTCACAAATTCATCACTCCCACATTTTTTTTAGTGTGATCTCTAAATAAGTAGCAAACCAAACAAAAGACTTTATCCGTTTTCACACTATATTTCAACCAAAGAGGATAGATATCAGACCAAGATAAATTGAATCGTCTCAATTTATATCCTGTCAGTGTTTTGGGAAAATCATGACCGCGAGGTTGACAAGTACCTTTAATAAGATATTTGCGTCTTAACTCATCTTTTTCATTAGGATGATACTCCAATATTTGTTTCCTATCTGCCGGATCTGAAGGCATATCATCATAATTGTTTTCAGAGGTTAATGCAAAACTTTTTTTATAGTATTTTTCCATTGTTACCTGATAAAAAATTGTATCAACATTTCATATTCAATATAATATACTAAACTAATGAAATATTTAAAGAAAAAACTCCAGCAAAAAAGTATATTATCTTACCTATTAAAACAGGATATTGACCATGGTAAATAAATGTTGTTTCCGAAATTTGCCCTTAATTTTATTAGGAATTGTATCCTTCATTAAGGGTAAAACTGTAAAACAATTTATATTTGATTTATTCATAATATCTTATAATATCTTTTGTTTTCCTTTTTCTATTTTAATCATATCTAACAAAAATCTTTTTCAAAAATTAGTAAAAATAATAAATTAATATTAAAATACATATTATAAATTATTATTAACTAAAATTTGATTTATAGAAATAAAATCAAGCATAATTAAGTTACTAAATCAATTGGTACATATAATTATATAATTTAATACATAATTATCTTATAAATTATATAATCATTAAAATTAATAAATTATTATATAATATTGAAATAATAGTTTAAACTAAATAATAATATTGATAATCAATATATTTAACATAATATATTTTATTTTATTTATTCTATTACATTAAATGTAACCATGTATTGTTAATATTCTTTTCTATATCTACATATATATATATATATATCCTATAATTTAACTACGACTTTATATAAATTCGATATAGTAATATGATTCTTCATTATAAAACTATAAATATAAAATATTTTTATTCTGAAAAACTAAAACAGAAAATAATAATATTATTCAACCACAAGATAGTTTTTTATTTAGAAATCATAATAATCAAGTTATATACGACGATAAACCAAAATAAAAATCTCGAAATCAAATAATATTATTAAAAATAAAGAAAAACAAATTGATGATATTTAAAAAACAATTTTCTGTTTTTTTTGTAATACAAATAATCCACCGTTAAAAAATAAGCTTAAACAAATATAAACTAGAAAACCTAAACAAAATATTAACTTGCTACAAAAACACTGAATTGTATGTTAGAATTGACAATTATTCTCCAAAACTTTTACAAAGAAAAATTGTTGTTCAAAATATTTACAAATCTTATCTTAATAATAAAAAAACATCAGCGCTAAGCGCGGATCAGAGTCTAGTTATTTCTTAAATATAACTATTATAGCGTATTTTAGCTTTTGACCAAATTGCTAAACAATACTCTTGTTTTAGTATATTTTATACATAATCCAATAACTAAAAAGAAAAAGAAAACCTTAAGGTTGTAAATAGTTGCTCGTCTACGTCTAATTGATTACTCATAAATAAAAAAAAGTGATTAAGTGTATACATTGAAAAGAACAATTTGTTTGTAGGCTTGTAACTTGCGTAGGAACATATTTGCTAATGAGATGAATTTATAATATCATAGAAACAATATAAATAATAAAATCGAACACACAATTTTATATAAAAAGGACAAAACTAAAATTAAAGAAGCAAAAATAAATTACCTTAGAAGCTCTCTTTGATTGAAAAATAAGGATGTAAACTTTAGAGACCGAGAATATGATTAAAAAATAAAAGAGACACTGGTGGCTAGGTGAAATCAACATAAATTTATTGTTTTTAACCTAAAAATACAATGAACTTAAGTGGACTTAAAATATTGGGTTTTCAGCAATATAAATATATTAATGGATAGATTAGATTGTGGTCTACATTTAGTTATCTATTAAATTTTGTTTTCTATAAAAAATAGTATGTGGCACGTGCCAATGATTCATGTACGTCCGTCCGCCCCTGTAGCATCCATCAGTTACCTCGACCCAAACTTGTTTTCTATATTATGTTCGGCCCAAACACTAAACAATCAAGTCGGCCATGAACAAAACGAAGCCCCTTATTTCGAGAATGCTCGGCTCAGCTGAGATCATGGCTTTCTTTGCTCGGTTTGGCTCGCCATCTATTCTCATCGGCTCAGCTAAAAGACACGACATGGTCGACTTGGCCCATTATTCGTCTGACGAGTAGGCCCAAATGTTACAATTCGACAAGGAGTCAACAGCCCGTATAAACGTATGACCGTATTTACGATAAATAGATCGTTTCACTGTTCATTAATGTATCTTTTTGGGATTTATGTACTTTAATTCTCTCACTTCATTGTGATGAACACAATCCAATTTGCACCTCTCATCCATCTTGTTCATCTGCCGACCTTAGTATGCTTTCTAATAAGATAAACCTTCGACCCCATAGACTTTACCGAGCACACTTCTTTACACCTAACAGACACTTGACCATTTAAAGAGCTCGTGGCGAGCTCGGTAATAACAATTGGAGCCATCTGTGGGGATTAAAGGTTTCTTATTCACTAGAGGAAAGTTCGACGATGACATGACCCCCTACGAACAAGGATACCATCACTCTGCGACATCTCAAACAACCACACTGGTCGACAAGGTTAGTCATGTCCCACCAGCTACCAACCTGACCAACCAAACCTCGGAAACGGAATTAGTCCTTGGTGCTGAGCAAACTCAACAAGTTGCAAACAATAGGCCGCACAAGTATAACATATCCCTATTACTCAAAGCTCTCATGAAACAAGTTGACGAGCTCTCTTGAGGGAGAAATGCTCAGTTCGATCAGCTCGCAACCGCACATGCAGTATGCCAGGGGCAAATCAATGATTTTTAATCATATGGACACCAAATGGCAGAGCCAAGATTGATTGACTTCACACCTCGTCTTCAGAGAGCTTTGTTTGACAGACTGAACACCGAGAAAAATAGACAAATCCCCTTGCAATCCGCATCACTAACGACCAGAGAGGCAAAAAATAAACCTTTTGCCACTGGACCTTCACATAACACAGTAGAAAATGCTCACAAATATAGCAAGATAGGAGACCTAAAGTCCAAAATTCAGAGCATGACTTCGAAAGTTCATAAAGTAATCAGTTCGGCACCATAAATCGATAGAGTGCTAGAGGATACACAAAACACTCCATTTACTGAATGCATCTCGAGCATCCAAGTTTGACATCAAGGAAAAATCAAGTTACCAACGTACGAAGACAACTCAGACCCAAGGCAGTTCCTAACTCTTTTAGCATTGCCATGGGACGAACACATTTCGATCTGGGAGAACAAGATGCAGGATATTGTCAGCTGTTTGTCGAACATCTGAGCAGAGCTGCCCTCAAATGGTTTTACCGTCTAGAAGTGAACTCCATCGATAGCTACCAGGAGCTGTCAATGGCCTTTCTTAAACACTAATCCATGTACATCCAGGAAGGATCATCAAACGCCGATCTTTGGACCATCACCAAGGGACCAAAAGAATCTTTTCTATCTTACATTTATTTATTAAAAAGCATCATTTCGAAATTATTGGTCAATGCCAACGAAGGTCTATCTGCGTTATAAAATGACTTATGGTACGAATCCAGTTTCCGCGAAGAGCTGAGGAAAAAAAATCCGAGCACACTCGAAGATTCCTTGCACCGAGCAGCCATTTTTGTCGAGCTCGAAGAAGAAAAAGAAATACTAGTTAAAAAGTTCGCACCTCGAAGTTTGGCTACAAAGGAAAAGTCAGAAAAATTGGAAACGTCTGCTGAACAATGAGAACCGCGTCAACACTACTATCAAGATTACAAGAATTATAAGGAAGAAAAGGGCAAAGCGGCGTATTACATCAGCGATTAGCAGCAAGATTACCAGCAAGATCGAACATTGCAGGGTTATCGTCAACCATGGAACAAGTATGTTCGGAACAGCGATCATGACAAACTCTTCTGCAATTTCCATCAACGAGAAGGACACACTACGTCTGAATGTTGAAACTTGCAATCGCTGTTTTTCTCCGAGTAACAGATGAAGGGAAAAGATAACGGTAAATCGAAATCAACCTTCGGTGTGGATCCAGAAATCCACAATAGAGATTTATTATTTGTAAAGGGGAGTTTTGTAGGACTAGCACCTTAAGGATCACACGATGCTTCAAAGAACTGTCTAAAATAAACAATGGGTTTAGTAATGATCTTGTATTGATGAAAGAATGATTACAAATAAGATCTCAAGAGAGAGTTTACAGTGAGATCGTAGAGCTGTTATTGTGTGTAAAATAATGGGAAAAGAAGGTCCGTGAGTTAAAGCCATTGAACTCCTTTTATAGATTTGATGACGAGCTCTCCATCCGAAAATATCGTAGTGCTCTCGTTGGAATGACCTTTGTGATTTCCAGATTGTTGAGCTGATCTCGGAATTGTTCGTTTGATTAAATCATCTCGACGGTTTACTTAAATATCGGGCACGTCATTCCTTGATACGTAGTCGTTTTCCAGTTGATAAAGCGGAGATGTGATGGGCTTCAATCTGGGCCGGAGTAATGTATCTAACGCTAACATGTTTATGAGATAAGACCACTGGGCCTTGTCGGCCCAAATCTGAGTTCGTATTTTGGTACAAAAATTTTCTCCCAGCCTATTAATTATTTTAATATAATAATTAATTGGCGGGAAACATGAATAGTCCTTTCGATTGCGAAGGTCTAATCTGCTGACGTCAACTCGCGGATGCCGAGATGCGAAATCATTATTTGATTTCTCTCCAGGTGGCTCTTTAGCAATGGTCCTGCATCAGATGGCAAGTTTAGTCAGACCGTCATTATCTTCGAGGAGGAACACAAGAGAGACCTCCGCGGGTGAGGGGAGAGTCCGATTTGGAGACGTCACATTCGTGATTAACATGGCGTTCAGTGCTCCGCTTTTTATTTCTAGCAGAGAGGTAATTCAACCTCCGCTGTCGGCTATTGGCGGAGGTGATACCGAGAAGAGCGCTCCCCTCCCGTGGTGGTAGAAGATGTTCAATGAGCTATCAAGACAGCTCATGTAATGGCTGCCCTGGAGACTGTTGCTCCAGCGGCGATGATTGGCTCGGAGGCTGCTGCTCCGGGTGGGATTTGGTCACGAGCTCTGCTTTCTGTGCTCCAATATCGTGATGGTCCTCAGCCTAAGCGTTAGAGGACAGGCCAAGGATGCCGCATGACCTCAAATGACGGTGATACGAGGTCAAACTCGTCCGGTGGGTCGAATAAGAGTCTCCCCTTCCATTGGAATTTTGAGCACTCTAAGGACTACCCGCTTGTTGAGGACCCGGAGGGTATGGCTCATCTCATGAGGCATTTCAAATCTGCTGGCTGTAATCTCCCGACCATCAGGAATAGACGGAGCGAGAGTCCCACATTGAGTCTCATGACGCTATTGGAAAGGTAAATTTCGCGACCCTTTGCATGTTTCGAAACTGCGTTCGTGATCGATTTTAATTGTTTTTCCGTATTATGTCTTCATGTGTTAGATGTGTATCATCGTCACGTCCCTTGATTGGGCAAAGGTTGAGGGACGTGCATTGTGTGGAAGAGCTAGAGAGGATGACGAAACTGATCGAGGAGTTGCGGCTTGAAGCACATGTTCAAGGGTCTAATGCAAGCGCCCTGTCCAGCCAACTCAATGATGTGACTGTTGAGGTCGAGGCTCTCCGAGATTATGAGGTTCGGATCCAGGCTGAGAGGATGGCTATGGTGGACGTCGAGAAGAGGCTGGAGTTGGTTGAGAGAGAGCAAGATATGCTTCTTTCCGAGAACCGCAAGCTCTCGAAGGAGAAGCGCAGGCTGGCCGCAGGTCGCACTAAAGAAGTGGCAGACGGCGCGAATGAAGCCATGGCCAAGATTAAGGTTTAGTACCGCGAGTTTCAGGATTCAGTGAAGGCCAAATCGGCTTGCAAGGACCTGCAGACGGATGCCCTGATTGTGATCCAAGAGATCCATTCAAACCTTGACTTGATTGAGGAGCTGGAGGCTGGAGCTGATGTCGCATCCAAGATGGCAAAGATACATGAGGAGAAACATACATGAGTTTCAGACTTCTCGCTCAGCAAGCTTCCTTTACCCGGGATTTCAGAGGGGATCGAGCAGCCCGTTCGAGTTGATCCAGTGACTGGAGCTCCGACATGAGTGTACCAGAACTATTCGAACGACGGTGTTGAGCTGTCCTTGATCTCAAGAGAGAGGAAGGAGAATGCGTAGCGATCTCGGCCTTTATCACTCTCTTTACTTAGTTTTTTCTTTTCTTTTGGACTTGATACCCGTGAAGGTTTTTATCCTTTTGTGTTCTTTCTGATGTGGTTTTGCCCAAGGGGCCTCTGTATAAATAGCTTGTTTTTCTCAAACTTCGTAGCTCAAAATTCCTTAAGGAAACTTCTTCGGGATTAGTGCTCGTGTGAGGTTGTGCGTCTTAATGTCTGACTTTTTTACTTTCTTTCAATTTTAAGTCAAAATCAAGGTTGAGCGATCGAAGAGTCGGCTTTGTAAGGAGTTTGAGTTCGGACCGGAGGTTAATTAGCTGATTGATCGGTTATCTCGATTTTAGGAGTCGACGACAAAGTGTTGAATCTTGATATGTTTCGGGTGTTGTTAATTTGATGCAAGGATGGTCAAATGTTGGAAGGAACTTCCTGAGCTTACGAGATCGGTCAGGATATGTATTCATCAACCTAATTGCGAACTCTTGCGTACTAGGTAACCGAGTGATGTGAGGATATCTTCTTGGGTATTTTCAAAATGCCTTTACTCTTTTCGGGTAAGGATCGTGGAATTGGTTCTTCATATTTGTTTTTCCTTGTACCAAATTGTTTGTTTAGCTGTTTTGAGACCGAGATCGGATGTTTAGATTTGACAAGTGTAAATAAGACGTGGTATTGTAAAAGGAGAAGTAAAAGGAGGTGTAGTCTGCACTCGAGGCGCGAGCTGCCTACGTACCCTGTCAAGGGATCAAGTCTAAACGTAGTTCGATTTTGAGAGAAGTACTTAGTGATAGTACCTCTTGAGATTCATGGCATTCAATAGTCGTAGCTCTGGTTTGTCATTTAGGACGTTTTTGAGCCTGTAAACTCCATTACAGACTACTTCGGTGACTAGGTAGGGGCCTTCCCAATTGGATCCTAGTTTCCTAGAGCCTGGCTATCTGGTAAAGACTTTCTGCAAGACGTAGTCTCCTACCTTGAATCTCCTCTATATGAATTTGGAGTTGTAGTAGCGAGATGCGGCCTGCTGATAACCATGGATTCGAGTTAGAGCTTGATCGCATCTTTCATTGATCATCTCTAAGTGATCCAGGAGCATCTATTTGTTTAGCTCTACATACATTGTTTGCTGCTTTGGCCTGACCGTTTCCTAGAGGATATCTCGGGGTTGCGGTAGTCAAGCGAATGTTGTATGTCTCCAAGAAACTTCTGAACCTTTTGGAGGTGAGATTAGTTCCGTTATCTGTTACGATCTCATAGGGGAGACCATGGCGACATACGATTTTTTTTCCAGATGAAGTTTTGTGTCTAGAACTCGGTTACTTTCTGGTAGGATTATGTCTCTATCTTTTTGGTGAAATAGTCTGTTAGCACTAGCAAGAAGCGATGTATCTGTTTTCCAGATAGCATAAAAGTTTCGATGACGTCCATAGACCATCTTATGAATGGTTAGGGAGATGATATTGAAGATAGCTGTTCAGCTGTTTGGTGGATTATAGGTGCATGCCGTTGGCATTTGTCTCACCTTTCTGAGTAAGTTTCACAGTCTGCGACCATGGTGGACAGAAGTAGCCTTGGAGTTTGATTCTTACGGCCAGTCCTCGACCTCCAGAGTGGTTTCCGCAGGTGCCTTGGTGTGTTTCTTTTACTAAGGTCGCAATCTTCTTTCTGTGAACGCATACTAAGCATGGTTCGGATAGGCTGCGCTTGTACAATCTGTTTTGTATTGTACAATGTTTTGTGCTTTTGCATTGAATTTGGTGGCCTCCCATTTGTCTCGGGCACGAGCCCGTGCTGGATGCACTCGTAGATGGGTTCTCCAATCAGGTCTTATCTCGAGGTGATCTTCGGAGAGGAGGTCCAGTTGTTCCTCTTCTACAGGAGGTCCCTTTCTAGGGGGAACAAACTCATCATATAGAGTAGGTATGTCACTGTGTCTTATGTTATTGACAGTTAGTGCCTTTGCTTCTATGTCAATACTGAATTTTCTATTCCTTCTATATGAATTATCCTTTTGAACAATGAGTCTGAGGTTGCAGCTAGAGCTGCTAGAGTGTCTGCAGAGGTGTTTTCACCTTACGGGATCCTGGTCAGATTGAATGAGACGAATTGAGCGGTTAATCTACATACCACTTTTAGGTAGGCGTCCATTCTGTCATCCTTTGCTTTATATTCGCCGTGGTACTGGCTAGTAACGAGCTGAGAATCACTGAAATTTGATATTTCTCTAGCTCCAAACCCAAGAACGAGCTTGAGACCAGTGATGAGAGATTTGTACTCTGCTTCGTTATCGGATGTTACGAAGCCGGGTCTGAATGATTGCTCTAGTAGCTCTTTTGTATGAGTTTCTAGTTTGATGCCAATACATGCCTGGAGGATGCTACGTAAACATGTAGTATCCATTCTTGCATGGAATGTATTCTTTTGCGGACTGCAACGTCAACTCGATCTTTTGCACAAGTCTGAGTGTGGAATTCAGTATCATACTCACTGATCTTGATTGCCCATTTAGCAAGTTGGCCAGATTGGCTCGGTGATATGCTCTAGAAGTTTTACTCCTATACTACTGCAAGTGCACAGTGATGTAGTTGTAGTACTTAGGGTATCGAATCCACAGGGACTCTGGTCAACGATAGATTTAGAACAGTTAAGATTAAACTAGGAGAAAGCAAATTGTAATGGGAAACTAAAAAGCGATGCAGGAAAGTAAATCAAGCGAGTTTGTGAGCAAGGAAGAGAAGGCGTTAAGTTTAGGGAGTCCTCAGGAAATCGGGAGCACAGACAATCAATCAAGCGGGATCTAATTAGGAATTTTTCTAGAACTCAAACACATATATAGAATTAACCAACTGTCGTTGCGAGAATTCTCTAAGTCTAAGTGCAGCAATCCAAATTCCTTTGCAATTACTAACAGATTAAACTAGCTTTAAGATCGAGTTCGATATGTTCACAATTCAATTAAACCAAATTCCTTTGCGAGTAATTCAATTGCTCGTCTAGATTCTTTCTAGCTAATTAACCAACTGTCGTTGCATCAATCAACCTAACATCAATAATCTAAATGGCCAATTCAGATTAAGCGTTAAGAACAATCCTAGACGAAGAACTAGAAAGTATGAATCCCTAACAGATTGATTAGCCTATAATTCCATGAAGTCCCTAATGAGAATCCCTAAACCTAACAGGTAATCTACTCAGACATGTTCATCGAAACAGAAGACATCATGAATAGAAAACCAAATATTATAAAACAGAATAAAGAACTGGGGTTCGAAATCAAGTCTCTTTCGAGAACAAGATCAGCCCCTCAAACTCTCTCTGAATAAAATAAAGCGTAAGTAAAGCGTTGCCTAAACAATGGCTTAAAAACCCTAATACAATGGTCTAAAGTCGGTTGGGGCTTCTTTGTAATTATGAGAAACATCTGGGCAAAGTTGAAATTCCCAAACTCTTCATAAACTCGTGAGAATGTGTCTGTCACGATCTTGTGTCGATCGATGCACACCTTGCAACGATCGACACACATGTCTGATATGGGCAGTGAACTCTTCCTCTCGGCCAAATGCTCCAAATAGCTCCAGAATACGCCATAATATCCAATTCCGCTCCAAACGTGTCTAGACCTGTAAACATACTAAAAGGACTCCAAAACATAATAAAAGACTCAATAAATAAGATATATACCATGGCTAAAAGCCCTAAAATCCATGGTATATCAACTCCCCCACACTTAGCTCTTGCTTGTCCTCAAGCAAGTAAAGAACCAAAGTATAAGAGAAGAGGTTTGAAAACACAGAAACTCATTTCGTCCTAGGAACTCTCGCATTCACATTCACCTAGTAAGCCACTGAAAACTTTCCTACAGAACTCAAAACCACAATATACTTCCCCCACACTTAGCAATTGTCCTAAGTAAACTCCACAATCACATTCAAGCATTCAAATTCACCCTACTGACTTCTATAAGCAATTTAAGTGCGGTCTCACCTAAAGATTATCGATCAAAGGGCACATGGACTCTTACTCTGTCAACTCTGGACCACCATACTATCTTTCTCTGGTCCCTTTCTTCTCTTTTCCCTTCCTTAACAACTGATTTTTCCCCATTGGGTATCATTTTTTTTTATCAGTGTTATTCCTGTTTTGGGGTGTACTTTGGACACATTCCATGGATGCACAGGATATGATAGTTGTAGCTACCACTCCCAGAGATCACTTCGGAGCTACTAGCTCATCCTCATTTTATTATTCTCTTTTTTTTTCTTTATGGAAGGGGAGAAGGGAACCAAATAGTACAAGTTTACATGATGTGTCAGAACTAACAAAGGAATCCGACTCAAGGTATTCCAAGCCCTTAGGTGAGAAAATTAAGTCAGTATTAAGGTGAAGTCAGTAAAAAGGATCCTCTGATACCTGAAATGATGTGGGTGTTCTCAGTAGGCTGATCCGTGTTGGGTTTTCTAACAGTCATAGAGGCTCTGCAAGTCTGTCCAATGGTTACTCAGTTCCTGTTCAAGCGAAAAATTTCCTCGGAAAATCATTGTTTCACACAGATTTTGACTCAATAAAACAATTTGTGAAAAACAAAAGACTGACTCTAAGAAAACAAAAGCGTGCGTCAATAGCTTCCTCCCCCACACTTAAACTACACTGTCCCAGTGTAATCAACCTCAGGATTGGTGAGAATAATAAGCAAATTGAAACATCCAAAAAGTTGCGGAACACTTACTTGTCGTCGCCTTGTGTCGATCGATGCCACAAGGGTGTCGATCGATGCAAGGAGAATTGTGCCCGCGGTTTATGAAATAACCGGTGTCTGAACCGCAATCAAATCGGTGAACCATGAATCGCAACTGCATCGACCGATGCACAATATGTGTCGATCGATGCAGTGCGATTTTTCCTGTTTCTCTCGGCCCTGAACACACTTAAACAGAAAAATCAAAACACCAAAATCAAAACGAAAATGAAAACAAAAACGAACCTAACAGTGGGTTGCCTCCCACTCAGCGCTTGTTTTTAGTCATTAGCTTGACTATGGGATATAGGTTTGACTCATGGCGGTTTCAACAGAGACTTTGAGTGTCTCTATGAATATCTCTTCATCCAAGGAGGTGTGTATGATGTCGGATCATGAGATTTGCCAAAGAACGAAAGAGTAGAATCAGGGCGGGAGCGAAGCTTGGGTGGGATGCTGTGTTTACCTGCATTCAAAGCAATGCAGTTAGGAGGTTTAAGCTTAGATGATTTGTGCCTTACCTTTGGGAATGAGATGTTTGGAGCTTTCTGCTTATGACCAGTTGCAGGCATTGAAGATGTTAGAGCAGGTTCAAGAGGAACCGCCATCTTCTTCTCTCCAATTGGAACCTCTGGTTCCACTTCCATATTGAAGCTCTATCCATCAATGGTGGCTTTCTGCAGCTTATCCATCTTGAATCTCAATGTCTCATCTCCCAGGTGGAGATCAATTAGGCCATGTTGCACATTAATCATAGCTCCAGCAGTAGCTAAGAAGGATCTACCAAGCAGCAGAGGGTCATCAGGTTAGAAGGATCTTGAATCTCATACTTTAGCACTACAAAGTCCGTCGGAATCAAGTAGTTCCCAACTCTAACATTAATGTCTTCAAGAACTCCTTCTGGATACTTCTTTGAACGATCAGCTAGGATAAGAGAGATCCTAGTAGGATGGAAATCCATCTTGCCCAATCTCACAGCCACAGAGTATGGCATGAGATTCACATCAGCTCCTCAGTCGCACAGAGAACGCTTGTATCTGTCCTTAGAGATTGAACAGAGTATCACAAATGCTCCTGGATCTGGAAGCTTCTCTGTAATCTTAATCAGCTTCTTTTCCATCACTCTCATACAGTTAGCCACTTCTAGCTTCTGTTTAACACTTTAGGAACCTTAGGATATGGCACAGGGAGCTTATAGTCTCGTTCTGGGACTGTTGCAGGTTTCTGATCCCGTCTGCGATCTGTGTCGACCGATGCACGATGTGTGTCGAACGACACAAGGCGATTATGTTCAATTTCATCAGTCGGATCGGGACTGTGTCGATCGATGCTTGAGCTGTGTCGATCGATGCAAGTCTCAGACAGACACAATTTGTCCAGAAAATCCGAGATTATGCTCTCTTCTTCTCCCAGCAAGTCAATCCCATCTCTTAAGGTCACAGCTTTGATGGATCTGTACTGTTCAGCTTTCCCAGCTTCATTTTGCCTTTGTATTGCTCCAGCTGTCTGCTGAACTTGGATATCTAGCTTCTTCACATGTGTGCTCAAGTATTCAAACTTCCCATTCAGATTTTCATGTATAGCATCCAGCTTCTTGTCGAAGCTTACAGCAGTCTTAGCCTGATCCTCTAGCAACTGCTCCCTCATGGATTCCATCTTGCTCTTATAAGCATCAGCAGCAGGAGGTGTCTGATAAGAAGATGATCCATAGGCTCTCTGATAAGAATAACCCTGCTGATTACCAAACCTGTTTCCTTGGAATCCAGAGCTATTGATGTAGTTCAAATCCTCTTCCTGTCTTTCCAGTAAGTGCTCCATCATACTCATCAGCTTATCAGACTGTGTATTTTGAGGAGAAACAGGCTGATATGATGGAGATTCATAATTTCTAGTGAATGAATAGGAACCATAGTCTCTGCAGAATGAGTTATTCTGCTGATTTTCCAACATCGGTTCCATCATTCTCATCATCTTACGCGCTGTGTCGATCGATGCAGAGAAGTGTTGATCGATGCAAGCTCGAAGATGTGTCGATCGACACACAGGACCGTGTCGATCGATGCAAGGCGATTACAGGCGTACCCTAAACGCAAGAAAAAGAAAAAATTAGTAAACAAAAAACCAAAACGAACAACCTAGTCTAAACCCTAAGTTCAAATCTATCGAAGACTCAAAAGAGTCCCCGACAACGGCACCAAAAACTTGATATGCTCTAGAAGTTTTACTCCTATACTACTGCAAGTGCACAGTGATGTAGTTGTAGTACTTAGGGTATCGAATCCACAGGGACTTTGGTCAACGATAGATTTAGAACAGTTAAGATTAAACTAGGAGAAAGCAAATTGTAATGGGAAACTAAAAAGCGATGCAGGAAAGTAAATCAAGCGAGTTTGTGAGCAAGGAAGAGAAGGCGTTAAGTTTAGGGAGTCCTCAGGAAATCGGGAGCACAGACAATCAATCAAGCGGGATCTAATTAGGAATTTTTCTAGAACTCAAACACATATATAGAATTAACCAACTGTCGTTGCGAGAATTCTCTAAGTCTAAGTGCAGCAATCCAAATTCCTTTGCAATTACTAACAGATTAAACTAGCTTTAAGATCGAGTTCGATATGTTCACAATTCAATTAAACCAAATTCCTTTGCGAGTAATTCAATTGCTCGTCTAGATTCTTTCTAGCTAATTAACCAACTGTCGTTGCATCAATCAACCTAACATCAATAATCTAAGTGGCCAATTCAGATTAAGCGTTAAGAACAATCCTAGACGAAGAACTAGAAAGTATGAATCCCTAACAGATTGATTAGCCTATAATTCCATGAAGTCCCTAATGAGAATCCCTAAACCTAACAGGTAATCTACTCAGACATGTTCATCGAAACAGAAGACATCATGAATAGAAAACCAAATATTATAAAACAGAATAAAGAACTGGGGTTCGAAATCAAGTCTCTTTCGAGAACAAGATCAGCCCCTCAAACTCTCTCTGAATAAAATAAAGCGTAAGTAAAGCGTTGCCTAAACAATGGCTTAAAAACCCTAATACAATGGTCTAAAGTCGGCTGGGGCTTCTTTGTAATTATGAGAAACATCTGGGCAAAGTTGCAATTCCCAAACTCTTCATAAACTCGCGAGAATGTGTCTGTCACGATCTTGTGTCGATCGATGCACACCTTGCAACGATCGACACACATGTCTGATATGGGCAGTGAACTCTTCCTCTCGGCCAAATGCTCCAAATAGCTCCAGAATGCGCCATAATATCCAATTCCGCTCCAAACGTGTCTAGACCTGTAAACATACTAAAAGGACTCCAAAACATAATAAAATACTCGATAAATAAGATATATACCATGGCTAAAAGCCCTAAAATCCATGGTATATCACTCGGACTATGGAGTATAGTTTCGAATTGGTTGCTAGGTCATTACTACAATGGATTGCGATTGGAAGTAACGTCGGAGCTTGCGGGCTAACATGACCAAGCTAGAGCTAATTTTTCAATTTCTAGATACTAGGTCTCTGCATCTATTATCGTTTTGCTTACATATAAGATTGGCTGCTGCTCGTTCTGCTCTTCGCGAACTAGTACTTCAGTTACAGCAGTAGATGACATTGCGATGTAGAGGTAGAGCGGCTCTCCTCCCACTGGTTTGGCTAGGATGGAAGGCTCGCTAAGAGAAGATTTTAGTTGTGTGAACGCCTCTTCTCATTTTTCATTCCATATGAATTTCTTGTTACCTTAGTTAGAGGAGCTGATAAAATGGAAGAAATTTGCCAGTAGATCGGGAGATAAAGCGACTGAGAGCTGCTATTCTCTCTGTTAATAGTTACACTTCATGAGTGGTCTTGGGAGACGGCATCTCTACGAAGGCAGTAATCTGTTTAGGGTTGTCTTCGATTCCTTTTTCGGTTACAATATACCTGGGGAACTCGCCGGAGAATACTCCAAAGGATCATTTAACTAGATTTAATTTCATGTCATATTTGTTAAGGATATAGAAGCAGTCCTTTAGCTGAGCTACGTTGTCGCATTATCGAGACGAGTTGACCAACATGTCGTCTATATTGAATTCCATTGTTATACCAAGTTGGTCTACAAATATTTTGTTTATTAGGTGATGATAGTTGTGCCTGCGTTCTTTAGTCCGAAGAGGATTAGCTTGTAACAATAAATGCATCGGTCTGTGATAAAAGCTGTTTTTTTTTCTTGATCCTCTGAGTTCATCAGGATCTGATTATACCTTGAGAAAGCGTCCATAAAGAACATGAGCTAATGGCCAGCTGTAGCTTCTACCATACAATCTATATGAGGGGTGGAAAGCTGTCCTTCGGACAACCCTTGTTGTGGTCGGTGAATCAATGCATACTCTCAACTTCCCGTTCTTCTTTTTAACTACTATCGGGTTGGCGAGCCAGTCAGGGTATTTTACTTTCTTGATCAGACCTACTCTGAGTAGTCGGTCGACCTCATCGTTAATCGCTTTAGCTCGGTCGGGTCCGAGCTTGCATCGTTTTTGCTTGATGTTCTTGTAAGTAGGGTCGACATTTAGGTCGTGAGAGGTAAATTCAAGGCTGATCTCTTTCATATATGATGTGGACCACACGAAGGTGTGTACGTTCCCTTTAAGTAAAGTTATAAGTTTGTCTTTGATCGGGTTTGTTAGTTCTGCTACGATATCGACACACCTCTTGGGGTTGTTATCGTCGATGTATTCTTTTACAGCAAGCTCTTTTCGAGGTCCACAGACCATTGGGTTTTTGTTGCGTTTGGTCTCTCGTTCTACGAGCTCATTGATTTTCTATAATTGCTATAGTTCAGACAGTTCTATATGACGATAGCCATCTAGGTAGCATACTCGGGCGGACTTTTTCCTTATGAAGATCGTTTTGGTTCCATTCGGACCAGGAAATTTGACGCACTGAAGGTATGTCGATGGAACTGATTTCATGGTGTAGATCCATGGCCTGCCCATAATTTCATTATAGGGAGCTAGAATGTTTACTACCGTGAAATTTATTTGCTTTAGTACTCAAACAGCGTTGACTAGCAGTCGGATTTTTCCTAATGAGTACGTCGTTTTGCCGGCAAGCATATGAGAGTTGCTTTCTCACCTTTTAATATAGAGTCCGTAAAACCCATTTTTCTAAAGGAAGTGTAAAACAACAAATCTACTGAGCTACCGGTATCAATCATGACTATGGATAACTCAAATCCATATACATCGAGCTCGATTATGAGAGTATTGTCGTGTGGTATGTCCAGGCTTAGCGTTTCACTTTCCCAGAACAAAATTCTGTGGTTAGGCCCTTCTAATTTACTTTCATTCCTAGAGTCTTTGAAGAGCTTTCTTTGGAATGTTTTAATTGAATTTACCGATTCGCGACAGAACTTGGAGCCTCCACGAATGAAGTTGTCGCTTTCTGGAGGTGGACATAGCCCTTCCCCTCCTCCCCCCTGAAGTGTGAGGTGACATGTAGGTAAGTTTGGAGTTCGACTCCGCACTAACCAAGTGAGAGGTATGATGCAACACTTTTGTCCCCCCAAGAAGTGCAAAGAGAGATGGAGATCGAGTTTGCATTAACCAAGGTAGTGGTTGGGCGAGAGACTTGTTTTTTCAGCCAGTGAGTAGGGTAGCTCAAGTTTTCGGCGAATGAGGTGAATTCGTTTAGGTGAAGTGCTTTTGGAGCATCGCTTTTTGAAGGTAGGCATAACCCTTCCCCCCTATGGAAGTGCAAGCTGAGATTTTGAAAGATGAGCTCGGTACGCTTTTGTCCCTTTGGTGGGCATGGTGGTGGAGACTCAAAGGTTTCCTCCTTGATATTCAAGATCCTCTTACTGAAGGTCTACTTATTTGTATCGGGCTTAGGTGGGAGCTCACAATCTTAAGGAGTTTGCTCTCCTGGTGATTCGGTCATACCTTTTTCATCTGAGATACGAGCTTTGCTTTGGCATTCCTCTGAGGAATGTTCGTTCTTGTTATGATATTTTCAGAATTTGTTCTTGTCAAAGGGTTTGTTTTTGGACTTGGTCGAATCTTCGATAGCGAAGTTATGTTGACCTTGACCTTTATCCTTTGAATCATTTCTCGAATTCCTGTTTGAGTTGTTTGTGGGGAGTTGCTGATTTTCTGTGACTGGGCCTGTTCTTTTCATAGTCTCTGCGTCAAGCGATTGCGATCAAAATGTAAGTGTCTTCTTGTCCAAGTTTGTGAAGAGCAACACCGGAAGCCTCAGTTTTGACAACGAAAAGTAGTCGCAGCGATCGTTTTATCCGTCGCTGATTTTTACAGCGATGAAGACAACTTTCGTATGACTTGTAAAAGGTAGTCGCAGCGACAGCTTACGTGTATTCTCCGCCATATCTTTTGTCTCTGTTCATGTTTAATTTTTAATAATTAAAAGTGATCGCAGCGATGCTCTACCGAACAGGGCCACTATCCGCGATATTTTTAGTATCTTCTTTATGAAGTGCAAAGGCTGACGCTCGATGGAGCGCGACATCAAGAGAGAATACTGATCTAACTGCGACCTCTTCACGAAATCTGAAAGTATACCAGAATTCATGTCTGAGTGCTTTGAGGGTTATGCCCTCGTTCGGGTTCGCGATCTTAGCTTTGACCTATTTGAACCTATATATGAAGCTTCTAAGGGATTCACCTCGAGCTTTATAGATTTCCCAAAGATCGGCCTCTGAGGCTTTTTCCTATACGTACACCGAGTAGTGTTTAAGAAAATCCGAGGTGGGGTGGTTAAAGTTGTCTATGGAATTTTCTTCCAAGGCTGCAAACAATTCTAAGGCGGGACCGACTAAATTTTCGGCAAAGAAACGGCAGTGGCCGGCTTCTCTCTCTAAACCGTTCAGACGCACTCGAGCTATCACTAGTTTGAATGCTCTGATATGAGCTCGAGGATATCCTTTTCCAGGTTATTATGTAAATCTGATTTTAAGTGCATTTTGGATGCGAGCGTTAGCGATCCTGTCTATGAAGGGAGATCATCGAGTTTCCTTTATTACCCTGTCAATATCAGAAGCTGAGCTTATGGCTGAGTGAACTCGATTATTCATCTGTTGCAGCTCAGCGTTATTGTGATTAACGTATCTTTGGAAAGATTAGCGAACGACCACACATTGATGGTCAATAGAGTGATAATTCAGCCTGTTTGGTTGACTATTTGCTTGACCGTTCCCCCTTTGGGGAGGTCTAAAGTCAAATTGTGTTCCAGAATTGTTCCTGTTGGGGATCTTTGGAGGTTGTCTCGATGTAGAAGGAATGTCATACACTCTTGGCCACAAGGGCATGGATGGTTCATACCCTGGAGGAAAAAGTGGTATAGAGGGCACACGCGTCGGATGATATGCTTTTCCCACACCGTTTGAGTTCGTCAAGTTCGTAATTAAGGATGGCGAGCTCACGAAGGAGGGAGGTGTCGGATACCATCCAGCTTGCACTGGGGTAGTGAACTGTCTCGAGGCGTCAGGACTGACGTAGATTTTGGAGAAGTTCAGACGTGTTCGCCGAGGCAGACTTCCTCCATTGGTGAGGAGTCTCGTCCTGTTAGAAACTTGGGATTGGGAGATCTCATCAAGTCTATTTGCGAGATCTCGTTCTTGTTGGTCAATCCGAGAATTTAGTGTTCGAGTCGTTGAATCATGGCTTTGAGCCTTTTCGACTAACGTTAAGAGCATGCTGTGGATCTCGACTAGATTATTAAGACTATATATTACAAGCACTGTAGATCAGTTCTGTTCAAGGTTCGTGCCTGGCCGATCGAGTTGTCATTGGATCTTATCCAGACTCGAGGATTTGCGCGATCATGGGTGGAGGTGCTCCCGTTGGGGAGGTTATCTCTAATAGTGGTGCTAGATGGCCGCAAAACTGGATCCATGACAATGCCTTAGGGCGGAGTCAAGTCTCCAGAGCCTGTCAATTCTGTTTCCATGGGAGCGTCGCGCGGTGGGGTCAATTGCTAGGGATATGTTGTGACTGGTCGTTTCAATCAAGCTTTCGTGAGTTTTGGTTGTTCAGCACACATTTCGTTTTTCGAGATCTTTTATCGGATCTTTCTTATAGAGGATACTATGATCGTGCCCACAAATGGCGCCAAATTGTGGATCCGGAAATCAAAACTAAAGATTTATGATTTGTGAAGGCTAGTTTTGTAGGGCTAGCACCTCAAAGATCAAACGATGATTCAAAGAACTATCTAAAAAAGAATGGATTTCGTAATTATCTTGTAGTGATGAAAGAACAATTATAAATGAGATCTCAAGAGAGAGTTTACGGTGAGCTCGTAGAGCTGTTTTGTGTGTAAATTAATGGGAAAAAGAAGCTCCGTGAGTTAAAGCCACTAAACTCATTTTATAGCCTTGATGACAAGCTCTCCATCCGCATATCTCGTAGTGCTCTCGTTGGAACGACCTCCGTGATCCCCGGACTGTTGAGCTGATCTCAGAATGATCTGTTTGACTGAATCAGCACGATGGTTGACTGAAATATTGGGCACACCCTTCCTAGATACGCAGTCGTTTTCCAGTTGATAAAGCGGAGAATTGATGTGCTTCAGTTTGGGCCGGAGTAATGTCTCTAACGTCAACATGTGTATGAGATAAGTCCATTGGGCCTTATCGGCCCAAATCCCAGTGCAGATTTTGGCACCAACATTCGGAAAAGATCAAGAACCGAGAAGCTCACCGCCAACCAAAAACGAAGGAGAACGCTTTAAGCTTGTTTAGGAAGGAAAACAAAAACAAGTAGCACCAGAGAGGGAAGTGGAATAGAGAAACACACACATGGAACCACCGAAGAGAGGACGTGGCGAGCAAGATAAAGAAGGGACACCTCTGCAATGGAGATACATAAATATGATTATGGGAGGACTGCTAGCTTGCAACGATTTAGTTTGGTCAATAAAAGAGTATGAACGCCGAACAATCACACAACAACAATGGAAAAGAAGCAGCGACTAACTCAAAGTAGGAAAATATATAATATTCACCGAGTAGGACGAAGAAGGCTTAGATAAACCACATAACTATCCGTTGGTCATCAAGCTTTGAATGGGAGATTGCGAGGTCACAAAAATCCTGATCGATACCGGGAGTTCATTAGACATGATTTTCAAAGAGACGTTGCAACTGATGAAACTCAGCGATCCCAAAATGAAACCATCCGAGAAGCCACTAACTGGTTTCTCAGGGGATACGATCACAACAATTGGCACGATCAAGCTGTATGTTTAGGTCATAAGGGTTACAAAGATTGTTAAATTTGTTGTTCATGACCGACCAGCCATATACAATGTAATCCTGGGAACACCATGGATACATGCAATGAAGGCAGTCCCTTCGACCTATCATCAATGCATAAAATTCCCAACTCCATGTGGCATATTCACGCTCCGAGGAAATCAAAGGTTGTCAAGAAATTGCTTCTAGATCGAGAACAAGCTTCATCACACATCCCAAGCATATCTAGTTGCTGAACCCAAAATAGAGCTACCACCACCAGAAAAGCCCCAAAGGGATGCAATCATTCAAATTAACATCGATCTTAACGACCCAGAACGATGCGTCGGAGTAAATGCTAATCTCAGAGAAGACCTAAAAGACAAGCTCGTATACTTCCTCCTAAGGAATGCCAAAACCTTCACATGGGAGACCAATGACCTGACCGGAGTAGACCCATCAATCGCTTGTTACGAACTACACGTCAATCCGATATTCAAGCTATCAAACAGAAAAGAAGAAAGCTTGGTCCCGAGCGCGCAAAGGCCATAATCGACAAAGTAGAGAGGCTTTTAAAGGCAGGTTCGATCACCGAGGTCAAGTATCTCGATTGGCTATAAAACCTAGTGGTCATCAATAAGAAAAATGGCAAATGGCGAGTGTGCGTTGACTTTACCGATCTTAACAAAGCATGTCCCGAAGACAGTTTTCCTTAACCCATATTGATTGGCTCGTCGAAGCAAGAGCAGGAAACGACCTCCTCTCATTCATGGATGATTTCACCAAATACAACCAGATATTGATGCATCCCGACAATCGCGAGAATACATCGTTTATTACTGGGCGGGGAACCTACTATTACAAAGTGATGCCTTTCGGCCTCAAAAATGCAGGAGCAACGTACCAAAGACTGGTGAATCAGATTTTTTCTGCTCGTCAAATCTACATCGGCCGACGATCACATCGATCATTTGACAACCTGCTTCGACAACCTAAATAAATATGGAATGAAGCTGAATCCGACGAACTGTACATTCGCAGTCACATCAGGAGATTTCTCGGTTACATTGCCACAAGGGGAGGAATCGAAGACAATCCAAAAAATATAACAGCAATCACCGAGCTCCCTTTATCCAGAAACAACCGAGAGATTCAACGACTTACGGGACAAATCGCCGCTCTGGACAGATTCATCTCGCGATCAACCGATAAGTGTCTTCCTTTCTACCAGCTGCTCCGAAGAAACAAAAGGTTCAATTGGGACTCGAAATGCGGGACGCTTTTAAACAACTAAAACATTATCTCTCAACCCCACCGATCTTGTCCAAACTCGAGGAGGGAGAAAGGCTCTACCTATATATCTCGGTTTCAATTTCAGCAATCAGTAGTGTCCTCGTCCGAGAAGACCAAGGATACCAAAAACCGATCTTTTATATTAGCAAGATCTTCGAAGACTCCGAGACAAAGTACACCGCTCTGGAAAAGGTCACGATAGCAGTCGTCATCTAGGCATGAAAACTATGACTGTACTTCTCGTCACATTTTTTGGTCGTAGTCACCAACCAACCACTCTGAATAATCTTGCATATTCCAACTCAGTCATGAAGGATTGCAAAGTGAGCAGTCGATTTGAGCGGGTATGAAATCGAGTACAAACCTAGGACAAGCGCCAAATCTCAAGTCTTGGCCAATTTCCTGATCGAACTACCTACCAAACTCATTATCAACGATGACTAGGTGACAAAAGATAAATGACTACTGTTCGTCTTCGGATTGTAATCAAGGAACTGTTCGGGGGTAGGAGTCAGACTAACTTCTCCAACTGGAGAGATCCTCGAGCAATATTTTCGCCTTGCCTTCTCGGCATCAAACAATGAGGCCGAATACAAAGAATCAATATCTGGCTTGCGCCTACCAAAGGCAGCTGGAGCAAAGAAAATCGACGCATTTTGCTACTCTCAGCTTATCGCCAGTCAGTACAATGGGGAGTACGAGGCGAAAATTGAATGCATGGATGCCTACCTAAAAATCGTCCGACAACTTACATTTACTAAAATTCCTCGGAGCGACAACTCGTCCGCAGATGCTCTGGAAGCGTCAGCATCACTATCGTATCCAGATCTCCGACGAGTCATACCAGTCAAATACATCAGCAAACCGAGCATCGATCAAGCAGGCAAGGTGTTCACCATCACCGAGGTTGAAGAGGGAATCAATGACGCTTACAAGAGTAACGAAACGATAACCAAGGACATAACACCAATAGCCGACAATACAATCAATTGGAGAGACGAGATACAGCTTTACATCCTGGAAGGGAAGGTTCCCTAAGATCATTGGGCTACTCGGCTCCTAAAATCTAGATGTGCACATTATGTGATCACGAAGGGAGAACTCTTCCGATGGAGTGCGAAAAAATTTCTTCTACGATGTGTGCACATACAAGAAATAAGATAGATCACAGAAGAAACACATGAAGGAGCAGAACGAAACCATACTAGTGGAAGAGCTCTCGCCTCAAAAATCAAACGTCAAGGACATTTCAGGCCGACCATGCTCTCTGAATGCGAAAATATGTGCTGAGATGCGAGAAACGTCAAAGACATACGCTGAACATCCATCAACAAGCCGTGCTCCTAACAATCATGGCCATGCCTTATCCGTTCATGCGATGGGCAATGGACATCGCCGGCTTTTTACCAGCTTCACGATAGAAAAAGTTCATCCTCGTCATGACCGACTATTTCACCAAGTGGGTCGAAGCAGAATCATATGCCGAGATTCAAGACATTGATGTAAAAAGTTGACATGGAATTTCATCATTTGCCGTCACGGTCTTCCATACGAGATCATCACCGACAACGGTCCGCAATTCATATCAAACATATTAAAAGGGTTATGTGCTCGATGAAGAATAAGGTTAAGCAAATCGACTCATCGATACTTATAAGGGAACGGCCAGGCCGAAGCAACAAAAAAAATAATCCTGGACGGGCTTAAGAAATTACTTGAGAGTAAGAAAGGCTTGTGGGCTGACGAGCTCGATGGTGTCCTATAGTCGCATCGAACCACACTAAGATGCTCGACTAACCTAACCCCTTTCTCACTCTCCCATGGGATAGAAGCTGTGGCTCCCGCCGAAGTGAGCTACCGACGATACGCCAAAGCCTCTCACCAGAACATGAAGATATCAACAACAACATGATCCTCGATCATCTCTATTAATCCAAAGAACTGAGCGACAAAGCACTGCTATAAATACAAAACTATCAGCAACAAGTAACTCAATACTACAATAAGAATGTCAAAGGTCGACGTTTTGATGAAGGAGAACTAGTTCTCCAAATACCAGTTCCTGTTTCCAAGTGAGAATACCAAGATGGAAAGCTCGGGGAAAAATTTGAAGGACATTACATAGTCTCGAAGGTGGTGAAACCAGGAGTGTACGAGCTCGTCATCATGAAGGGAGAAACCATTCCACAATCATGGAACGCGAACAAACTGAAGAAATACTACTACTAAACCGAGTAGCGGCTCAAGGAACACGAAGACGAAGGCATAAGCAACAACGACCACATGCTCAAGTCAAAAAAACAAACGACGAGCTCACTATACGAGCTCAGGTTACTTCAACATGTAATGTGAACTACGATCGGCTTGATCCGCTTTTGGTGTACATAGGCAACATCTCACGAGGCTCAACTATAACAAAAAAAATTTATTTTAAGTACTTTGTTCTCTCATTATCTCATCCGAACAATCGACATTCTGGCTAAATGATCGATCAAACGTGTTTTGAACACGTAAGACGGGTCCAGTCCAGCACAAGGCTGATCGACCGGAAAATAAACCGAACCTAGTTTTGCACAACTGTCCCGATCAGACCTTATAGGGTAAGCCAATCACCTACTCACATCTAATCATGGGACGACCGAACACAATTTTGTACCCATTCAAGATAATTAAGCCGGGCCCAGTCCCGCACAAGGCTGATTGACAAAAAAATAAGCCAAACCCAGTTTTCGCACAACTGTCATTATCAAGACCTTACAAGGTAATCCGATCACACAGGTCACACCTAACCCTAACTCCAACTCTATTAAAAACAAGCCGAGCATACCACTCGTACATAGAAGCCGAGCATACCACTCGCACTTAAAATCTGAGCATACCACTCGAACTTAACAACTATTTAAAGGGCAAACCAAGCATGCGCTTTTGCCTTATAAGAAATAAACAAGAAAATACAAAAAATGAGCAAATACTTGAGCAAATTTCCATTATAACGAAAAGAATATATCATACAAATAGAAATCCGAGCTCCCACTTCATCAAAAATCGTACAAAGGTAGCAAAGCGAGCACAACGACAAGATAAAAATACAACAAAAAATAGAAAGATTAGGGTCATTGGCAGTTTGGACCCCCCGAAGCAGTCCAACCTCTTCGGCAGTAAAAGTACCTTCATTGAAGCCATACGGATCTGCCACAACCGGATTCACCAAAGTCCTCTCCTGACTACGCCCATGATCCTCTGTCAGAGTCATGGCAAGGTCCATTTCGTACAAGTATGTGATCTCCATTTTCCGAAGCTCGGACTTCAGACTTGCCAGATCGGCATCAAGCTTTTCCACTTAGAAACATGAACTGGGATGCTTTCGAAAATGAGCAGCATGTACGACTTAGAAACGGCAGCAGCTTGGTTAAGATCCAACAGCTTATTCTTTCCCCAAGCTTCCTCTTCCCTCGCCTTTCTAATCTTTGCAAGACGATCTTCACTCTTGTTGAACATCCTCTTCCTCTCCTTGATAACCTCATGGTTACGAGATGCCTTCAAATGAGCATGCTCAGAGTCAAGTTTTGCCTGTAACTTCCTTAAGATCGTCCAACTTCATGGATTTGGAGGAAAAATCGTCCATTTCTTTTGCAGATCAGCCACCTTCTCCTCTTCAGCTTTAAGGGAGGAACAAACTTCCTCCAAAGTCTTCATCAGCTTTAAGGGAGGAACAAACTTCAAGTTTGGTAACCGCTCTTTGAACTCGGAGGAGATCTCTCTTCAGCTCCCTAACAAGGGCCCTAAGACCAAACAGTTCATACTCGTACTGATCAAAGAGACTGTTCACGTTACAGAAGCCCTAAAAACGAACAAGAAATTAGGAAAGAACAAAAATAAAACAGATGAAGCTCACCAGAAAAGATATACCCGAGCAAAGTCGCTACTGGCTTGTCTGATGAACTCAGGTTTGAAGTACTGCGAGTCAAAGAACGCTGTCTTGGTTGACTAGACCTAAGTGTTCAGAACATAGACGCACACGCATCTCCATTGTGTATGATCGGTCCAGTTCCGTCATATATGAAAAGAAGGAATAGTCGGGCTCAACTTCATCTGCCTGGGCCTCATTAGTTTCATCTTCAATCTGATTATCGACTAAGGAATTTTCACCTTCTGTATGTTCGCCAGAATGTCTTGTCGCCTCAGCATCAGTCTGCTCGATGATATAACCTCCTTCAGCAACCTCCTCTTCATTCCTCTTATTCTTATATTTCTTCTAAGATACCTCGGGAGCGTCACCTTCAACCTCTCTGACCTGAACCAAGATCCCCACATAACCTCAGCGAGAATCGATTTGGATCAACATTATCAGGAGCCAACCTCTTCCTCTTCCTCTAGTATCCGCATCCACCGCTTCATCCACCTGTTTGGGAATGTCGTTATCTTGAGAAATCCGAACAACCACTTGTTGATTCTCCTCGCTCGGACGATCACCATTTTAGCCTTGATTATTGGCTTGGATCTAATCCTCTGCAAGATTCTTGTCGACATAGTCTACAATGTCAATCTCCATATGACCCATGTTTGCTTTCTTTCTCTTTTCTTTGGGATAAATGATGAATAAGCTCATTGTTCAGATCGATCAAAGACTCTACAAAAAGCAAACATCAATTACCTGCAAAAGAAAGAAGGGGAAAGGAGAATCAATACCGATCAGAATATACGATAAAACAAAAGAGGATAAAGCATACATGCGTCAATCCGAGCAATCCTTACTCTATCAACGTGAATGTTCGGCCACTTCTGGATCCCAAGCGCAACAACCTTGTTAAGATCTTCAAGAAAGCCCTCTGGAGGCGGAGCCACGACGATCTTCAAAATAAGAAATGAGTATGAGTTAGTCAACAAAAGGGAACGGACATAAGCATGGCACGAACACTACCATGGTTATGATTCCATTCCATTCTATATGGTCTGTTCGGATCATGAACCGACACCTTGTTAAATATTTCATAAAATAATGGTCCTGCCAAGCGTTTGTCTTGGTCGGCATCCGGTAACAAGTTTAAGACCGTATCGAGGTCTCATATTTACATAATGAGTTCTGGTGGTCCCAGTATTGGCAGTTATCATCGAGATCTTCTCGAAGAACCAAAGAATCATGTCAACATTGCATTCGGCGGCAAAGACCATAGCCCCGACCATGTTGAAAATTGCTCTAGGACATAATTGATAGATCACAATCCTCCTTTCCTCGCAATAAGCGATGAGAAGATTTAGCAGAGGAAACCACAAATGACTATCCTGGAACCAGAAATCATACAAGCATATCCAACCTTCCAGAGCATGCCACGGCCTTTCATTCTCTTCGGGTAGACAAAGTTTGAGTTCAGGAACATGAGAATAATTCACCTCAATCCAGATAAGAGTGTCCTCGGTACATTTCGTCTTCAGGGTAACCCAAGGAACTGGAACCTTCTTCGACTTCTTCGATTTGGCCAAAATCTGTTGTGCTCTTCTCTTTTGAGCCGATGACTTCTTTGACCTCCTTGGCACCGGTAGCCAAGCAATCGGAGATCTTCATCATCATGGACTTATTCATCTTTCACAAAGACCATTTCTAGCAAATCTTCCTCGTCTTTTCCAACATTATCTGAATCCTCATCACAAAGAGTGGGAATATGGATGCTCGGACGCCGACTAGCGCTTGCTGGCAAACAAGATCGATCAACAATGTATGTTCATTGCGCCGACCTCACTGGAAAATTAACCCTATCATCATAAGAGCTAGACTGAACCAAGCTCTTACCCGATGACCTCACCAAATATCGGTCATGATTCTCGGACAAAGACGAACAATAACTCGAGTCGATTCTCATCACGAATATATATAAAGCACAAAGAGCTCGCTAGAGAGAGAAAGTAAAATTATAGAGAAAAGGGAGAACGAAATACCTGTGGAAAGAGAAATGAAAAATAGAAGAGATGAGAAGGGATATTTATAGAACGGCATGGGAGTTCTTCGATAAATGCGTCATCATTAAACCTACGGGACTCTTCAACTTCGGCGGTTATAGGTATTTATTTCATCATTATACCTATGCGACTCTTAAGCTTCTAGCAGTTACAAGTAACTTTACGTCTTCCCAAGAATCGATGCATCGGTTGGAAAGCGAACATACAAAACCAAAGTCGGTCAACCTACGCCGAACAGGTTTCGACCCAAACAATAAAAGGAGAATCCCCCGAGTTCAAGATCGATGAACTGGGGTGGGGGGGTTATTGTTATATATGGTTTTAGCACCAATCAGTTAGCTTGGCCCAAACCTGTCTCCATACTATGATCGGCCCAAACACCAAATAATCAAGCCGGCCCATGAAATAAACGAAGCCCCTTAATTCGAGAACGCTCGGCTCGTCTTGGCTCGCCATCTCTTCTCATCGGCTCGGCTAAAAGACATGACATGGTAGGCTTGGACCATTATTCGCCTGACAAGTACGACCCAAGTGTTACAACTCGACAAGGAGTACGGCCCGTACCAAAGTACGACTGTATTTACTATAAATATAGTGTTTCATTGTTCATTAATGTATTTTTTGGGATTGTAAACTTTAATTATCTCACTTCATTGTGACAAACACAGTCCAATTTGTAAGTGAGCTCTTCTACCGACGACCTCTCATCCAGCTTGTTCATCTGCCGACCTTTGTCTGCTTTCTAATAAGATAAAACTTCGACCCCATCGAATTTACCGAGCACACTTCTTTACACCTAACACACACTTGACCATTTAAAGAGTTCGTGACGAGCTTGGTAATAACAAATATCAAGGTGAGTTTAGATTTAAAGTAATTGGTGTTTTTAGCCATATTCTTATGATGTCAGAGTGACCGAGTTATAGAACACCATGACTCAAGGCTACGTCTCGCCTACATTGTGAGTACGTTCTGTTTTATTTGCTCATCACACAGACGGAATGCGAAATGGATTTCTCCAAAAGAAGTCGTAGTACTAACTTCCATCTCCCAATGTGCAGTCTCGAGGATAAAAATTTCAATTTGTATTTTATTTTCTCATAGATTTATTTCCTTATTGATGTTCATGCTACATATTTTTCTTGTTTTTTTTTTCTTTTGGTTAGAGGAAAAACACACATGGCCTATGGTTTTTAGAGTGAACACATCCACTAGAACATCGCATCTACCTAACTAGCCGATGGAAGATTCAAACCCAAAGCATACAATAATGATTTAACACTTACCTATACCAGAGGCTGGTCAACACAGATTTTTGCACAGTTTAAATCCGATTGGTCAGTGTTTGCCCGCTGCATTTTCCCGCTGCCTGTTTTTGGCCCAGCGATCTGCTATGCCGCTGGAGTTAACCGATGTGCACATGATTTTCTTCAGTTTTTTCAGATGTTTCATTTTCTCGGTAAGGTTGATATACTTTCAGTAAATCAGTCATAACTATTAGAATATAAATCTAAATGATTTGAGACCACATCTATTAGAAAGCTAACTCAATATCCTATTTTGTAGTAAAAGATGAGCTTCATAAGTGATAGTTGAGGTCTTCATAGAGTAGTCTTTCAAGAATAACTTCTGTATTCTGCATATCGTCATTTATATCAACCTCCTTTTATGAAATCTTCATGTTTCTAGATTCAAAACCATTCCAATAGCTTCGAAAACACCAAAGTAGTTACTCAAAAATCTGTTATAGAAAAATGCATGTAATATTCATTCCTAATAATGCCTAAATGCAAGTTTTAAGAATAAAAAATTTCTTAAAACACAAGTTTAATAGCATAAAAACACGATATATTATATATATTTTTTTGGGTCAACTGAAAAAAATTCATTGATAATAAAAGAGTCAAGCTAAGCTATTACAAATGGAAGAGTGGTTGAATTGCCGAAGAGCGTTTTTGGCGAGCTCATCAGCTTTTCTATTCTCTATCCTTGGCACAAGTATGAAATTGCACCTAACAAATAGTTTTGATATTTTGATTATGTCACTTAAGATCCCAAAGCATTTTGGGTGTGTTTTGTCGGCATTTAAGGCTTCTATCAGTGTTGTTGAGTCAGAAGCAAAGGTCATCTTCAAAGTGTTCCTGTCATAGGCGTATGTGATTGCATCTAGTAGGACTGTTGATTCTGCCATCAGTGGAGATGCAATGTAGTTTGTGTCTTTCCTCTTTCCCTGATGACATGAGAATCTTTGTTCAGTACTGTCCATCCGATCCGTGCTCTGTTATTACCTTCCTTCCGCGCAGCATCAGACATACATAATAGTTCGTCCTCATCAAGTGGTTGTCTTTCTGCTCTTGTTTTGTGGTCATTTATACTTCCTGCCTCAGTTGCATCTTCTTGTGCTTTCATCCATTCATTTGCTGCCGAGATTGCCGTTGTCACTATTTCCTGAGATTTCCTTTCGATGTTTTCAAAGATGTTTTTGTTTCTCGCTTTTCATAATTCCTAGAAAATCCAAGGAAATAGGAATCCTCTGTTTAGTCATGTTGGTGGGAGGCTTGTGAGAGTCTTTGCCCGTTGGATAATTCCTTTGGTCTCCTCCTCGCCATTAATGTGGATTTGTCGGTTGAGTGGTGCTAGATTCCATACCTCCTTTGCAAAATCATAGTGAAAGAGTAAGTGGTTTGTTGTCTCAGCTTTGTTGCACCTATTGCACTCTCCAGTCGTAGCTATTTGTCCCTTCAGTAGGTTCATCCCAGTCGGTAATGCTTCCTTCGCTAATTTCCATAAAAATAATTTGATTTTTGGTGGTGTTTTCACATTCCATATCTCTCCAATCCAGTTAAAATCTCTCTATGAGTGTGGCCTTCGTGTCACTTGCTCTGTTTCTTCCATGGCTGTGTGGTACCCTGACTTCGTGGAATAGTCTCCATCAGCCAAATATACTCATCTGTTGCTCCCATTTTACTTGGTTGAATGCATAGAATTGTTTCCCACGTTAAGGGGAAAATCTCTTTGACCTTGTCTGCATCCCAGTCCTTAAAGTTAACTTTCATCAATTCCGAAACCTTCCTGTTCATAGTCCTTGCAGTGGCAGGTCCCATTATTAAGTTATGTTTTCCTACAATCGCCCATTTGTCTCGCCAGATACTTGTAGTCAGTCCATTGCCTATTGCTCGCCCCAACTTCAGTTGTATCAGGTCTCTGCCCGCGAGTAGGCTTCTCCATCCATGAGAGATGTTTTCTCCGGATTTTACTTCAAACAGCATTTTACATCCGCAGTATTTTCCCATTATTACACATGCTAGCAGACTTTTAGGATTCTTCAGCATTCTCCAAGCTGTTTTGGCTAGCAGTGCTTCATTGAAACATTGGATTTCTCTAAATCCTAGCCCTCCTTTGTTCTTTGATGTAGCTAGTTATTTCCAAGCTACCCAAAAAAGTTTTTTCCTTCCTAAATCTCCATCCCACCAGAACCGTGTCAGAGCAGATTGTATTTGTTTACAAAGTCCTGGTGGGATCTTGAAGTTTGTCATAGTGTAAGTGGGAATGGCGGATAGAACATACTTGAGCATGATCATTTTCCCAGCACTTGACAGTCGCGATGAGGACCAGCTAGAGGCTTTTTCTTGATCCGATCTACTACTGATGAGAACATATCTTTCTTTTTGCGTCCAAATAATTCCGGTAGTCCTAGGTGTTGGGATAGTGTCCTGAAATCACACTTGTACTCACTCCTGTGATAGTTGTGTGTCGAGATCAGACATTCGTATAATACTGGGTGTCTGCAATGCTTTGCTAGAAGCCTCTTGCAATTTGTAGGTCGTGGACTTACTGCCAGTATTATATGATCCTATAGGGTCACACACCTAAGCGAACTGGAAGCTACGACATGGGAATGATCATTGTGGCAATGATCATATTATGTGTATTGAAATACACATAAGATTCGATTTAATGGTGTTGTGTCGATCGACACAGCTTGTGTGTCGGTCGACACAGTTCGGTTTTTCCGAACAAGTTTTTCGGGTTATGGCTTAATTGAGTCTGGCCCGTTAAGCAAGTTTAGGTTGAATAAACTCGTTTTAGTTCGACCTAAACGAATGAGCCGTCAGTTTTCAAGCGAGAAACACTAGACACACCAGAGAGTATCGATCCCGTTGATCCGGCACTAGCATCCCGTTTCCAGTGAAGCGTGCGTGTGTATCTGGTAGAGGCAAGGCGTTTGTGTTGCTCCACTGATCTCGTTCACCATCTCAATTCCGCTGCCAGAAAGGTAAGAACGAGGTTGGTTTTCATTCAATATATCAAACCCTAGATCCATAGGGATCCAACAGTGGTATCAGAGCGTGTTAGGGTTTAGCTATTGAATATGATGCAAATTAATTCGAATCCTGATGTTGTTGAATTGATTTTTGCATGTTCAAATCGTGTTTTCAAGTTATATTCTCGGTTTTGTTCTGTTTGAAAAGACGAAGAATTGATGAAAACGCACTGTGTCGATCGACACAAAGCGTGTGTCGGTCGACACGCCGCGGCTGAACGCGTTAAAATTTTAGGGTTATCGCAGGGTGTCGATCGACACAAAGCGTGTGTCGGTCGACACAGAGCGAAAATCCGTAAATAATTTTAGGGTTTCGATCTGAGATCGAATACCCGAATTCCTGCTGCGTCGATCGATACACTGGGTGTGTCGGTCGACACAGGCAAAGAAGGTTGATAGACCGGTTCAATTGGATTGAACAGGTTGGATCGCTCGGTTAATTTTGATTAACCAAATTGGTTCTGGTTTGGTCATATCGATCGACACACAGTGTGTGACGATCGACATGGACTATTAAACCGAACTGGTTCAATTGGATTGAATCGGTCATGTAAATTCGATTCGGTTAGACCGGTTATCGAAGAGCGGTTTAAATTTGATTGCATCGATCGATACCAATGGCTGGCGTCGATCGATACAATGCTCGCAGACATGCTAGTTGGACTACATATTTGCATATACCAGAACAATTTAATCCTAAAAGTTGTAGATGAATCTAAACTAAATAAACTGAATGTTTTAAATAAATAAATAAATCCTTGAATGTATATTGGATATGCATCAAGATAAATCGGTTCTTTTCCTCAACTAAATATCAAGTGATCTTGATGTCTTGCCCGATCTTGTCTACTGTCAAGACTCGTGTCGCTGATTGGATAGTCTTGGAGTCCTTGGTATCCACAGCTACATGAGTAAGGCAGGTGATCATTGATAGACTTGCAGTGCGACTGTCAATGATCACAAGACCGAAGAGATTGGTTTACTTGACTGGGCCATCAGAAGTTCTGGGCCCAGAGACATCGGAGTGGATATGACATGGATTGTCTTACCTGCGACCAAGAGTTGTACTGGGTACAATTAGCAATGATTTGCTTACCTGGATGACTAAATTTTGGGTGATGGCGAGTCGTCCACTCGAATTTTGGTGATCTGAGGATCTTCGTTCATTGTATTCATATGAGGAAACATAGTTATGAATACAATGCGAGTTTTCTTATTAGATAAGATTTCTCATTTCCTTGAGCATTATAACTAAAACCTTTACCTCTTTTAATTGCAGCTATGTCTGTCTCAAATCACATCAACACTTTCTCACTAAGATCCGTCCTTGAGAAGGACAAGTTAAATGGATCTAATTTCTTGGAATGGTATCGGAACCTGAGAATAGTTCTCAGGCAAGAGAACAAGGAATATGTCCTTGAAAGAATTCTCACCGAGAGGCCACGTTCCAATGCTCCGCAGACAGAAAAGAATGCTTGGGATAAGCATTCAGCGGATGTCAAAGATGTTACTTGTCTAATGTTGGTGACCATGAACTCTGAGCTGCAGAAGCAATATGAGAACGTGTTGTCACCCATTGAGATGATTAACAGCCTGAAAGCTTTGTTTCAGGAGCAAGCTCGCACAGAGAGATACCAGACGGTTAAATCTCTCATGGATTGCAAGCTGGCTAAGGACAGTCCAGTAAGTCCTCATGTCCTTAAAATGATGGGTTACATTGATAACCTGGGGAAACTGGATTGTGCCATTAGCCAGGAGCTGGCCACTGACATGATTCTGCAGTCATTGCCGTCGTGTTTTGATCAGTTCATTATGAACTACAACATGCAAAACATGACTAAGACATTGACTGAGTTGCACGGTATGCTGAAGACAGCAGAACCAAATCTCAAGAAGGCTACTCCCAGTGTCCTGATGGTACAAGGGGGTAAAAGGTTTAAGAAACCTAAGAAGGATAAGGGAAAGGCCCAGGTTGTCGAGACTGAAAGTCAAGACAAGTCCAAGCCCAAGCCCAAATCCGGGCCTTCTGCCGAGGATAAGTGCAACTACTGCAAGCAGTTGGGGCATTGGAAAAGAGACTGCAAGAAGTTCAAGGAAGATTACAAGAAGCTGAAGAAGACGTATGATGCGTCTGACTCAGGTATTTATGTTATCGAACTTAATGTTGTATCTTCTAGTTCTACTTCGTGGGTATTGGATACCGGCTGCGGTGCTCACATTTGTACTGATGTGCAGGCACTAAGAAACAGTAGAACGCTGAAGAAAGGACAAGTGGAGCTACGGGTCGGGAATGGAGCTAAGGTTGCTGCACTGGCCGTAGGCACCTATGAATTGTCTTTACCTTCGGGCATTATTTTAGCTTTGAATAATTGCTACTTTGTACCTGCGATAAGCAGAAACATAATTTCAGTTTCCGTTTTGGATTTGGAAGGTTTTGATTTTGCTGTTAAGAATAAAGTTTGTTCTTTTAATCGTGATGGTACATTTTATGGTAGCGCCCCATTAGAAAATGGGTTATATGTTTTAAATCAAGAAATGCCTGTCTTTAACATAAATACAAAGCGGTTTAAGTCAAATGACGAAAACCCGACTTTCTTATGGCATTGTCGTTTGGCCATATCAATGAGAAACGCATCCAAAGGCTCCATCGAAATGGGCTTCTGGGCTCATTTGATTTTGAATCATGTGAGAAATGCGAATCTTGCTTGGTGGGCAAAATGGCTAGAGCCCCTTTCAACAAACCAAATGAAAGGGCCAGTGACTTGTTGGGCCTTGTTCATACTGATGTATGTGGGCCGATGAGTATTGTTGCTAGAGGAAATTACAAGTATTTCATTACCTTCACTGATGATTTCAGTAGGTATGGCTATGTCTACTTGATGAGACATAAGTCAGAATCCTTTGATAGATTCAAGGAATTCAAGAATGAAGTACAGAACCAACTTGGCAAAAGTATCAAAATTCTGCGATCGGATCGCGGAGGAGAATACTTAAGCCAAGAGTTCAGTGACTATCTGAGCGAGTGTGGAATTGTTTCACAACTCACTCCTCCTGGAACACCTCAATGGAATGGAGTGTCAGAGAGGAGAAATCGAACCTTATTAGATATGGTTCGGTCTATGATGAGTCATACTAATCTTCCATTATCCTTTTGGGGATACGCTCTAGAAACGTCTGCGTTTACACTAAATAGGGTGCCATCTAAATCGGTGGATAAGACACCACATGAATTGTGGACTGGAAACATTCCTAATATGTCTTTCCTGAGGATTTGGGGTTGTGAAGCTTATGTCAAACGTTTAATCTCTGACAAGCTTGCACCCAAATCAGATAAATGCTACTTCGTTGGTTATCCTAGGGAAACCAAGGCATACTACTTTTACAACCAATCTGAGAACAAAGTATTTGTTGCTCGGGACTGTTCTTTTCTTGAGAGGGAGTTTCTCTCTAAGAAAAACAGTGGGAGTAAAGTACATCTTGAAGAAATTCAAGATGCACAGGAAACTGCTCAACCTGTTGAGGAAGAGCAGCAGTTGGATCCACAAAGTTCTGTGGAACCGGCGCCAGTGGAGCCTGAAGTTCGCAGATCCGGAAGGATCCGTCACGAACCCGAGAGATACTATGGATTTCTCGTAACCAATTCAAATGATCTGATGATCACTGAAGGTGACGAACCAGCGACCTTTGTGGAAGCAATGATGGGCCCGGACTCCGAAAAGTGGCTTGGAGCCTCTAAATCCGAAATGACATCCATGTCAGAAAACCAAGTATGGTCCTTGGTCGATTTACCTAGTGGTGTAAAAGCCATTGAGTGTAAATGGATCTTCAAGAAGAAGATTGACGTGGATGGCAATGTACAGATTTACAAAGCGAGATTGGTGGCTAAAGGTTTCAAACAAATTCATGGTATTGACTATGATGAAACCTATTCCCCAGTAGCTATGCTTAAATCTATTCGGATTCTTCTAGCGATTGCTGCTCATTATGATTATGAGATTTGGCAGATGGATGTCAAAACCGCATTCCTGAATGGTATTCTGGAAGAGGATGTGTACATGACACAGCCTGAAGGTTTTGTCGATCCTAAAAACGCTGGAAAGGTATGCAAACTTCATAAATCCATTTATGGATTGAAGCAAGCATCACGGAGTTGGAATCTTCGTTTTGATGAAGCAGTAAAACAATTCGGTGTCATCAAGAACGAAGAGGAAGCATGTGTATACAAGAAGACTAGTGGGAGCAAAATTGCGTTTCTTGTACTGTATGTCGATGACATACTTCTCCTCGGTAATGACGTTCCGTTGCTTCAGTCTATCAAGACTTGGCTTGGAAGTTGTTTTTCCATGAAAGACATGGGAGAAGCCGCGTACATTCTTGGAATCAGAATCTACAGAGATAGAACTAACAAGCTGATTGGATTGTGCCAGGACACTTATATTGATAAGGTGTTGCACAGATTCAAGATGCAAGATTCCAAGAAGGGCTTCATTCCAATGTCTCATGGCATGAGTCTCAGCAAGAAGCAGTGTCCGGCGACATCTGCTGAGCGAGAACGCATGAATAGGATTCCTTATGCTTCTGCAATAGGATCTATCATGTATGCCATGCTCTGCACTCGTCCAGATGTAGCTTACGCGTTAAGCATGACGAGCAGATACCAATCTGATCCAGGTGAGGAACACTGGACAGCTGTCAAGAATATTCTCAAGTATTTGAGACATACTAAGGATAAATTCCTTGTGTATGGAGGAAGTGATGAACTTGTGGTGAATGGATTCACTGATGCGAGTTTTCAGACAGACAGAGACGATTTCCGATCACAATCTGGATTTGTCTTCTGTCTAAATGGCGGTGCGGTGAGCTGGAAGAACTCTAAGCAGAATACCGTAGCTGATTCCACAACGGAAGCTGAATATGTTGCTGCTTCAGAAGCGGCAAAGGAAGCTGTTTGGATCAAGAAGTTCATGACTGAACTTGGTGTGGTTCCTAGTATCTTGGAGCCAGTGGCTTTATTCTGCGATAACAATGGAGCTATTGCTCAGGCGAAAGAACCCAGGTCACACCAGAAGTCCAAACACGTTGAGAGCAAATATCATTTGATTCGTGATATTGTCAATAGAGGTGATGTAAAGATCAGCCGAGTTCCGACAGATGAGAACGTCGCTGATCCTCTGACCAAGTCACTCCCAAGGCCTAAGCATGAGAGTCATACGACTGCTGTAGGCATTAGAGATCTTATGATGTAATCTTGATTCTAGTGGGAGTTTTTGGTTATATTTTAAGTTATAATAAGACGCTCTTGTAAACATTCTTTGGAAGTGTTTCAATGAAATTTGATTTCAGCATTATTTATATTGTGATCTAAATAATGGTCCCAAATAAGTTTATGACATATTATAGGTCATCAAGTTGAGGACTTGATCATGAAACCCTATAAGTTAATGAATTATTTTGTCCCTAGTCGAGGTTGTAGAATTGGGACACTAACAACCGGTAGAGACTAGATTGTGAGGTGACTGTTGGCTAAGTTTCATGGAGCCAATGATATGATTATCGCAGTCAGTCACATAGATATATGTTAGTGAACATATGATCGGACATGACCCGCTAATGAGAAGTCTGCAAGATAGTTATATCTGTGTCATAAGAGATTCTCATTACGACTATAGAGTATAGTCCTTAGACCTGAGTTCATCATGCTTTCTTGCATATGAATTGGTACACTTTGACCTTGTAAAACGTCGACCCGTAACTGGCGACTATAACGGCACTGTTCGGGTGTATCATGAAGTACGCGTTGAAACAGGGATGGAACAAGATGGAATTTGTCCCTCCTGTATAACGGGAGATAAGTATCTCAGGGCCTATCGAAGATTGAATACAGAGAAAATGTGTGGCCGCACTCAAACGAACTGTAGTTCAGTTGTTTGTAATGTTCAGTATGAGATCAGGAGTTCGATAAACACGATGTTGGCTAAATAAGGATGACACTAATCTTGCCTTATGCCAAATCGAGATATAGAGACAAAAGGATTATAGGAATTGGTGATTCCAGTACAAGTGGGAGATTGTTGGGATAGTGTCCTGAAATCACACTTGTACTCACTCCTGTGTGAAGGATTATGCGTTTTTCCAAGGTTCAATTCTCAGATTGCAACCTAGCACATAATCTTAAACAGATCTAGGTTCTTGTAACTGAATCATAAAACAAACCTGGACATTACCTTTTGCAGCGGAATGATTGTAATGTCGAGATCAACGAACAGATGAATACTTGTTCCTCCTTTGGTATCCACACTCTTACAAGCCGGGGTGGCTGCTAGACCGGATGGATCAACAGAGAGTGAGAGAGATTAGAGAGAGAGGGAGGCCACGGCTGCCACTCTCAAAATCGCCAACCAGCATTAGGGTTTCATAACCCATGTTGCAATTTATTAACTCACTAATGGGCCCAAGTTTAATTAATTAAACTAATGGTCCATTAGACTTTTGGGCCCAAGACACAAATCAGACAAAAGCCCATTTGTTGTCTGCCCAACTCTCCGTACAAATACAGTAAATGCCACTGCATCTTACCGTATTAATTCCATCTTAACTTTCCCGTTAGCTATGGTGTGTGACCCTTTGGGATCATACAATACTGGTAATAAGTCTTAAACTTATAGATCAAGAGCGGACTCTAGCAAGCCATCATGATCACCCAGTATTTATGACTTATGTCTGATCTCGACATTTATCATACTTTCTAGAGATAGTACAGTAGATTTCAGGACATTCCCAACAATCTCCCACTTGTACTGGAATCCTACATTCCCTAGTCCTTTTGTCTCAATATCTCGATCTGGCATAAGGCAAGATGCGTGTCATCCTTATATAGCCAGACCATGTTCATCGGACCAGATTTGATACTGACAATGCAAACGACTTGGGCAAGTCCGTTTGGGAGTGGCCACTCTCTTACCAGCTATCAAGTCTCCGATTGGCCTAGAGATATTACCTCCGTTAAACGGCAGGGACAAATCCCATCTTGTTCCATCACTATGAACTACACAATTCATAATACACCCAACCAAGGTCCTTATAGCTCCCAATTACGAAACAGCGTTAGACAATGATCAAAGCGCATCACTTCATGTGCAGCCACATGCATGCGAACTCAGGTCTAAGGACTATACTCTATAGTCGTATATGAGAATCTCTTATGACACAGATATTAATATCTTGCAGAGTTCTCATCAGCGGGCCATGTCCGGTCATATGCTCCCCTACATATACCTATGTGTCGACTTTGATGCCGTGCATCTATGACCCCTCGAAACTTGGTCATAAGTCTCAACACAATCTAGTCTCAAGTGGTTGTTGGTGTTCCAATTCAACAACCTTCGACTATGGACACTATGATTTATGTCATTTCATTAAATATGGGGTTTCAGGATCAAGTCTACTCATGTACTTCGATGGCCCATATATAATGACATGAATCATTTTGGAACGATTATTTATATCACAGTTAAAATAATCCAGAAATCATAGATTTCATAAACATAAAATATTATGTTTACATGAACCTTTCAAAACAACTAAGTAAAGCCCTTTACAAACTCCCACTGAAATTAAGACTACATCTTAGTTTCATTCATCCTACAGCTACAGTCCGCGACTCATGCTTAGGCCTAAGGAGTGGCTTCGTTAATAGATTGGCAACGTTCTCATTCGATGAAACTTGCTGATCTACTTAACACCTCTGTCATTTATCTCACGGAATAGGTTATACCTACCCTCAAGGTGTTTGGACCTCTGATGTGCAGCTAGTCTCATCTATGCTGGGAATCACATCAAGTTCAGTAATGAACTCTTTCTTTCCAAACAACCTCTTTCGCTGCTTCTCAAGCTGCGAAATGTTCAGCTTAAGTCATGGTGTCAGCAACAGTGCCTTGCACCGCCAGACAGACACAAGATATAGCCGGACTGTGACCAGGAATTATCTTTGTCTATTGGAAACTTGCCTTTCAGACTCTACCGACTTTTAGCACTTCACTTTCTCCGTAAATCAAGAACTTATCCTTAGTATTCCTCAAATACTTTAGGATATTCTTTACGGCAATCCAGTGATTCTTTGCTGGATTTGACTGGTCTTTACTTGTCTTGCTTAACATTAAAGCTACATCAAAACAAGTACGTGTCATGGCATACATGATAGATCCAATTGCCGACGCATATGGAATCCTATCCATGCATTCAAGCTCAGCAGATATCGCAGGACACTGTATCTTGCTTAATGAATTGCCATGTGACATTAGCATAAAACCCTTCTTGGATTGCTGATTACGTGTAGGACTTTGTCAATTTAAGAATCCTGACTTTGTCCTACCAGCTCTTTTGGATCTCTATCTTTAGATCCAAAATCCAAGAACATACGTGGCTTTACCCATGTCAATCATAAAACCAACTCCCAAGCCAGTCCTTTACCGACTGCAGCATTGGGACGTTATTTTCGAGAATCGGTATGTCATCGACATACATTATGAGAAATGCAACATCGCTCCCACTTATCTATTAGTATACGCACAGTTCCACTTTGTTCCTGTCCAAGTCAAAACTTTGACTACTTCAACAGAACGACGATTCCAACTCCGATGTGTTTGCTTCCATCCATGAATGGATCAATGAAGCTAACTTACACATAGTGTAATTTTTCGGAGTCCTGGCTTACTTTCGCTTCTTTGAATTTCGCAGGTTGGTCGCTTTCAATGATCATCAGATCATGCGAACTTTCAATGATCATCAGGTTCAACTAATGACGAGAAATCACTCTCGGATTAGTGACTGATTCATTCATATCTGCGAACTTCAGGCTCCACAGGTGTAGATTCTACAGAAATCTGTAAATCCATCCGCTGCTCTCCCTCAACAGGTTGAGCAGCCACCTGTATTTCTCGAATTTCTTCGAGTTATACTTTTACTCCCACTGTTCTTCTTGGAAAGTAACTTCCCTTCTTAGAAAACAGAATGGACGAAAAAGGTAACAAGCCTTGGTTTCCCTAGGACAACCAGCGAAGTAGCACAACTACAAATACTCAGTAAAAACGAATTTGGATCGATTCCATTCCACATTTATGTGGTGTCTTTCAACTGATATTGGTGGAACTATTTCAGCGTAAACTTAGATATTTCTTGAGCGTTATTCTTAAAGAATATCATGGAAGATTCGTGTGACTCATCTTTAATCATTTCTAATAAGATCTGATTCTTTCTCACAGAAACACCTCCAGGTTTTCAGGAGAAATGAGCTGTGAAACGACTTCACACTCATTCAGATGATCACACCATCAATGACTTAAGTATTCTCACTCGTGATCTAATTCAGAGTCTCAATACTTCTGTCACTCAGATTCTATACCTCATTCTGGAACTCTTTCGACCATTTCAAAGAATTATGACTCGTGTCTCATCAAATGAACACAGTCTTACTCACTGAAGTAATCAGTAGAGACAATGAAGTACAGGAAATTTTCTCTGGCATTACTGCTCATCGGACCACATACATGAGTATGTTCAATCTCCTATAAGCCTTTGGGCCTTTCTCTAGCTCGGCTAAGATGGGCCCTTTGTCTTTTGGTCCAGTAAGCAGAATTCAAGTCTCATAAGATATCCATTCAAATGAGCCCAAAAGTCCATAACTATGGGGTTTCTGAATCCGATTTACTCTATTTGACCAAAACATTTATGCCAAGAAAAATCAGGTTTAATTCATCAGATTTAAACCAATTCGGTATTTATGTTACATTTAGGCACTCTTTGGTTTAAGATATAAAACCCATTCCTTGAATAGGGTGCTACAATTAACATTTCATTAAGATCAAAAGAACAAAATTTGTCTTTATCAAAATGAAAAACATTCAAATTCTTTACAAGAAAATGAAAAACAACTCTGCTTAAAACAGGTACATTGTAGCAATTAGCATCCCAAGCTCCTTCCAGACACGCAGTTCCACTTGCCCTTCCTTCAACGTTCTACTGTTGCTCAGGCTCTGCATATTATAACAAATATCAGTGCCACAACCACTATCCAATACCTATAAGGTATAACTTGAAGTAATAACATGAATACCTGAGGAAGTAGTCTCATACATCGACTTTAACTCCTCATAATCTTCCATGAATTTAATGCAATCTCTTTTCCAATGCCCAGTCTCTTTACAGTAGCAGCACTTACCAACGTAAGAGGTATCTGACTCGGGCTCAGAAGACACACGCTTGCCATGATTCAAAATCTGGACAACTTTGTCTTCACCCTTGTCAGCATTAGGTTTAGTAAACCTACCCTTCTCCTTCATGAGATTATACAGGGTACTCTTCACGTTTGGCTCAACTGTCTTGAGCATATCATGCAGTTCAGTCAGCGTCTTTGTCAAGCCTTTCTTGATATAGTTCCTTCTGAACTTATCATAGCTTGACGGCAGTGACTGCAGAATGATCTCAGTTGCCAATTCTTGGCTAACTGGATAATCAAGTTTCCTCAGGTTATCAATGTAACCCATCTTTTTACTGACATGAGGACTTACTGGATGATCATTTGGTAGCTTGCAGCTAGTGAGAGACTTAACCAACTGGTATCTCTCCACTCTTACCTGCTCCTGAAATTTCAATTTTAGGCTGCTGATCATCTCTATTGGCGACTCCATGTTCTCATATTGCTTCAGCAAATCTGAGTCCATGGTAGCCAATATCAGACCACGCACATCTACCGCATCATCATAATGCTTATTCCAAGCATTACGTACTGCATGACAGGCCTTGGATCCGATCCTCTCGGGGAGAGCTTTCTCAAGGACATAGTCCTTTCTCTCATGCCTGAGAACTAGCCTCAGGTTCCGCGACCAAGTCAAGAAATTTGATCCGTTCAGTTTGTCCATCTCAAGGACATACCGGATCGAGAAAGTGTTTTGATTGTTTGTGCTCGTCATAGCTGAAATTTAGAGATAAATAGAGTTTTATTTATTTAGTTCATAAAAGAGTAATCTTAATAACTTATAAGAAGACTCGCATTGCATTCAAAATTTCTTTGTTTAACCTCATAAGAATGCAATGATTCTGAGACCCATGTTCAGCTAAATCCAAAATGGGCCACTGGCCGTCACCCAGAAGTAGCTTTACTTGGTAAGCATACACACAGTTAGTTATATCCATATAACTCTCGGTTGTGGATTGGGCCCAAGGCCCAATTCACCAGATGTCTCAAGGCCCGGGACTCCCGATGGCCCAGTCAAGGAAACCAATCTCTTACAGCCAAATAATCACTAAAGTCTGGGACTCCCAATGAAATTAGTGACTATATACTACTTTACTTACGCGAAAACAGACACCTCACACTGTAAGCCATATCTGTAATCGAATAAGCGTTAAGTAGCTGACAAGATTGGAAAGACATCCAAGCTTGATATTGTTTTTGAGGATTTTCAGTTTTATTTCCAAAAATAGAAGATTACTATTTTGGGAAACTTACTTATTTTAGTAACATACTAAAAATAGAAATTTCTAATTTAATATTTTATAAATATTTTGGGATTGGGTCACAAATTATAGGCCCAATTCTTGGCCCAAGACCATAGAATTCCAGTTGGCCCAATAATTTGACATAACCGATTCGGTTTATTAATTCTGGTCCAAGACCAAATTAACTATCAAAACCATCGGTTATTTACTAAACCAGACCAGCTCTAAATTATTTGGTCCAACCAAATCAAACTTAGACCAGCCTTCGGTTTAGGTTAAAATTCAATTTTTGAATTTCAATCCGGTTTAACCAGAAATTAAATAATACCATGTATTAAATAATTTCCAGCAAACCGCGATTTGGGTTAACCGCTTGAACCACCAATTAAATTGGATCGGTTCAGTTAAGTCCAAAACCGGGAAGAAACACCTAGTGTTTTAGCCAATTTGACCTAACTTGCGGTTTAAGGCTTTAAACACACGATTAACCGCCAATTAAATGGACCGGTCTAATCGGTGCGGTTTGGGGAAACGAACCGCGAAGCTCGGTTTAACCGATTGACTATTCGCGGGACGTAAAATTTTAACGGGGCAAACGATCGTCATGATCGATCCAAGATCATCCTTGGCCCATGATCACGTTGATCATTCACGGCCCATGATCACACGATCGTCATGCTATCGATCGTTTTGGTTGGTCGAGGCCCATGATCCACGATCGTCGCTCAGCCCATGGCCGATCGACCCACGATCATCACGCGATCGTCCAATGATCACACGGCCTCTCGACCCTCGATCGATCACACAATCATCGGCCCACGGCCATTGATTTCTCAAGCGATCGATACCAAAACCATCGATCATCTGCCGTGATTCAATGATCCAAGACCATTATCACAAGCGATCGTCAGCTCTAAGGCAATGATCCTTGCAGCTCACGCAAAACCGAGGCAACAAACGGATCACGACCGAGACCTCATCACACGTGATCGTCACATGATCACGCATGAAGGCAACCGGCTCCAATGATGCGATTGATAATGATATCAGTCGATCCAAGCCGAGACTATTAGATTAGGGTTTAATTGATTTTAATCATTTTTTCTTTCAAAATTGATTCAAAAACCTTTAAACACCATATTAGATCCAAATTACAAGAATCTAATGAACCTGTGCTCTGATACCACTGAAGGATTATGCGTTTTTCCAAGGTTCAATTCTCAGATTGCAACCTAGCACATAATCTTAAACAGATCTAGGTTCTTGTAACTGAATCATAAAACAAACCTGGACATTACCTTTTGCAGCGGAATGATTGTAATGTCGAGATCAACGAACAGATGAATACCTGTTCCTCCTTTGGTATCCACACTCTTACAAGCCGGGGTGGCTGCTAGACCGGATGGATCAACAGAGAGTGAGAGAGATTAGAGAGAGAGGGAGGCCACGGCTGCCACTCTCAAAATCGCCAACCAGCATTAGGGTTTCATAACCCATGTTGCAATTTATTAACTCACTAATGGGACCAAGTTTAATTAATTAAACTAATGGTCCATTAGACTTTTGGGCCCAAGACACAAATCAGACAAAAGCCCATTTGTTGTCTGCCCAACTCTCCGTACAAATACAGTAAATGCCACTGCATCTTACCGTATTAATTCCATCTTAACTTTCCCGTTAGCTATGGTGTGTGACCCTTTGGGATCATACAATACTGGTAATAAGTCCTAAACTTATAGATCAAGAGCGGACTCTAGCAAGCCATCATGATCACCCAGTATTTATGACTTATGTCTGATCTCGACATTTATCATACTTTCTAGAGATAGTACAGTAGATTTCAGGACATTCCCAACACTGTGATAGTTGTGTGTCGAGATCAGACATTCGTATAATACTGGGTGTCTGCAATGCTTTGCTAGAAGCCTCTTGCAATCTGTAGGTCGTGGACTTACTGCCAGTATTATATGATCCTATAGGGTCACACACCTAAGCGAACTGGAAGCTACGACATGGGAATGATCATTGTGGCAATGATCATATTATGTGTATTGAAATACACATAAGATTCGATTTAATGGTGTTGTGTCGATCGACACAGCTTGTGTGTCGGTCGACACAGTTCGGTTTTTCCGAACAAGTTTTTCGGGTTATGGCTTAATTGAGTCTGGCCCGTTAATCAAGTTTAGGTTGAATAAACTCGTTTTAGTTCGACCTAAACGAATGAGCCGTCAGTTTTCAAGCGAGAAACACTAGACACACCAGAGAGTATCGATCCCGTTGATCCGGCACTAGCATCCCGTTTCCAGTGAAGCGTGCGTGTGTATCTGGTAGAGGCAAGGCGTTTGTGTTGCTCCACTGATCTCGTTCACCATCTCAATTCCGCTGCCAGAAAGGTAAGAACGAGGTTGGTTTTCATTCAATATATCAAACCCTAGATCCATAGGGATCCAACACTAGGCACTTCTCTTCCCCCCCCCCCCCCCTTCCTTTGAGATATCGATCTGGTTCTGTGCTCTTTCCTTGATCTCATGGCTTGTTTTTGCAGAGAAATTGATTGAGGACTTCTCCTTATTGATTTTCTATCCCGATGCTCTCTCATAGTCGGCTAGTATCTTTACTAGTTGCTCGCAGATATTCTCCTCAGTCTTGGTGAAGAACATTGTGTCATCCGAAAAGAGTAGATGATTTACTCTAAGGATGATGTTAGAAACCTTTATCCCTACCAGTTGTCCATCAATTTCAACTTTCTTGCATAGCCCGCTTAACACTTCACTACAAATGATGCACAAGAAGGGTGATAGAGGGTCACCTTGTCAGATTCCTTTACTTGGTTTAAGTGTTCCTCTTGCTTCTCCATTGCTCAAAAAGGAGTATGACACTGTCAACACACGCTGCATTATCCGGTTGATGATTTTAGCATGGAAGCCCATTCTTTTCAACACCAATTCAATGAAGTTCCATTCAAGCCGATCATATGCCTTGCTCATGTCAGTTTTGAATGACATTGTGCATCTCTTTGTGGCCTTTGAGTTCTTTAGGTAGTGCAAATCTTCATGTGTGATCAGCACGTTATCCGTAATCATCCTCTTTGGCACAAAGGCCGATTGATTTTCTGATATTATCTCAACTAGTGTCGGTTGTGAAGGAATTTCTAGCAGATCCTAATCCAATTAGGCAATCCTTGTCTGAATTCCAAGCCTAGGATCTAGGGTTCATGTAATTGAATCTATGGGATCTCAGAATTACCTGGTGATTAGCAGCGGAAGATTTGCAGATAATCGAGATCTAGAGCGCCTCAAATGTTGTGCCTCTACTGGTATCCACACGCACACAAACTGAACAGCAGGGATGCTAGTGCCTTTAAGAGATCTAATCTCTGGAGAGGTTTCTATCTCGTTCTGGTGGCTGTGAATTGGGTTAGAAATCAGTTTAGGTCGACCATATATCTTATATATGTCGACTTAAACCATAACGGAATTAACCAACGATTAAACCGAATTAATCTGATTAATCCGCGAGTTGCATCGATCGATGCACTATATGCAACGATCGACACTGCCCCAGAATATTGATATCGAATGCATATCAAATATGCATTCCCTAGATCATTACATTAATGATCAACTGGACTTTAAAGTCCAGTTTGCTTAGGTGTGTGACCCTGTAGGATCATATAACACTAGCAATGAGTTCTAAACTCATTGATCATAAGTGGCTTCTAGCAAAGCATTATGACTACCTAGTGTCATATGATTGTCTCATCTCGACAATACGACTTTCACTTGGAGTAAGTACAATAGATTTCAGGACATTCCCAACAATCTCCCACTTGTACTGGAATCATCTATTCCTTCAATCCCTTCGTCACTATATCTCGATCTGGCATAAGGCAAGATCTGTGTCACCCTTATTTAGCCAAGATCATGTTCATCGAACTCCGATTTATACTGACAAGACAAACGACTGACAATCACCTCGTTTGAGTGTGGCCACACATTTCTCAGTATCAAATCTTCGATGGGCCCTGAGATATTTATCTCCTGTTATATAGGAGGGACAAATCCCATCTTGTTCCATCCCTGTCTCTTCACACGCTTCATGATACGCCCAATCAATGCCTTTATAGTCACCAGTTACGGTTGACGTTTGACAAGGTTAAAGCGGACCAATTCACATGTAAGAAAACATGATGAACTCAGGTCTAAGGACTATACTCTATAGTCGTAATGAAAACTCTCATGACACTTATATAACTATCCCGTAGAGTTCTCATCAGTGGGTCATGTCCGATCCTGTGTTCTCCACCACATATCTATGTGATTGACTTTAATACTCTTATTAATGACTCCATGAAACTTAGTCATCAGTCACCTCACATACTAGTCTCACGCGGTTGTTAATGTCCCACTTTAACAACCTCGACCAGGGACCAACATAATTTATGTCATTTATTATCTATAGGGTTTCATGATCAAGTCACATACTTGATGACCTATAAAATGTCATAAATTACTTTGGGACTATTATTTAATAACCATTATTAAATAATACAGATGTCAGATTTCAATAACATAATCAAATTATGTTTATACGAACATCATATCATAACTAAAATTAATAACAATGACTCCCACTAAAATTAAGATCACATCTTAAGACATCTAATGCCTTTAGCAGTAGCCTGACCCTCATTCGCCCTTGCTCAGCGTGTGTCGAAAGACATTGCGTCTTGCTAAGAGTAATACCAAGAGTCATTTGCACGAAGCCCTTCTTGGAATCCTGCATATTGGACATGTGCAAGGCCTTATCACTATAAGTATCTTGACACAATCCAATTAGCTTATCCAATCTATCTCTATAGATTCTTATTCCAAGAGTGTATACGGTTTCTCCCATAATTTTATCGAAAAACAACTTTTGAATCAAGTCTTAACAGACTGAAACAATGGAACTTCATTTCCGAGAAGTGGTATGTTATCAACATACAATACCAGAAATGCAACTGCGCTCCCACTAGTCCTCTTGTAAACATACGGTTCCTCTTCATTAATGACGAAGTCAAACCTTTTGACTGCTTTATCAAAACGAAGATTTCAACTCCGAGATGCTTGCTTCAATCCATAAATGGATCGGTGAAGCTTGCATATCTTCCTAGCTTCATTAGGATCAATGAAAACTTCAGGTTGTGTCAGGTACACATCCTTTTCCAGAATTCCATTAAGGAAAACTGTTTTCACATCCATCTGCCAGATCTCATAACTATTATGAGTGGCGGTTGCTAGGAGAATCCGGATGGACATAAGCATGGTGTCTGGGATTAGGTTTCTTCACACAGTCAATACCATGAATTTACTTGAAACCTTTTTCCACCAACCTAGCTTTGTACATTTGAATACTACTAACCATCGGGTAAATCAACCCAAGTCATACTTGGTTCTGTGACATGGATCCCATTTCGGATTCAGCGGCTTTCAGCCATTTTCGGAGTCAAGGCCCATCATTGCTTCTTCAAAATTCGCAGGCCCGTCACTTTCAATGATCAGTAGATCACGGCAATTAGTTACGAGAAATCCATATTTCTCGGGTTCGTGACGGATCCTTTCGGATTTGCGAGCTTCAGTTTTCTGTAAAAGTCGCGCACACATATCTCATATGTATACTTTTACCATGACCTAATTAACCAAGATTTAAACCGTAGTTAATTAAGTCATAAACCAAAATCAATATTTGGTTCGCGATCTGTGTCGATCGATGCAACTTTTGTGTCGATCGACACTTCTTCAGAAACTCGCCATTTAAATGTATATCGAATATACATTCACCAGATCCTTTATAAACTCTAGGCACCACAGGTGCAGGTTCTACAACTCTTTGTAGATCCAACTGCTTCTCTTCCTCATCAGGTTGAGCAGTCTCCTGTGATTTTCGAATTTCTTCGAGTTGTACTTTTTCTCCCATTGTTCTTCTTGGAAAGAAAGTCTTTCTCAAGAAAACATAGTTCCGAGCAACGAACAATTTGTTCTCGAACTGGTTGTAAAAGTAACATGCCTTGATTTTGTTAGGACAACCAATGAAGTAGCACTTATCAGATTTGGGTGTGAGCTTATCAGAGATTAAACGTTTTATGTAAGTCTCGCAACTCCAAATCTCCATGATGGATAAATCAGAAACATTTACATTCCACATCTCATGTGGTATCTCTGTAACTGATTTTGATGGAACTCTATTTAAAGTAAACTCAGACATTTCTAGAGCGTATTCTTAGAAGGATAATGGAAGATCTAAGTGACTCATCATTGATCGAACCATATCTAATAAAGTCCGATATGGGAGGAGTGAATTGTGAAACACTTTCACAATCTCTCAGATGATCACTAAATTCTTGACCTAAGTATTCACCTCCATGATCTCATCGTAGAGGTTTAATACATTTGCCAAATTGATTCTGTACTTCATTTTGGAACTCTTTGAACTTTTCAAAGATTCTGACTTATGCCTTATAAATAAGGCATAACCGTACCTTCTGAAAATATCAGTAAAGGTAATGAAGTACTGAAATTTTCTTCTAGCACTAGTGCTCATCGGCCCATATACATCCGTATGTATAAAGCCCAATAAGCCTCTGGCCCTTTCATTTTTTTCGTTCGCAACCTGTATCGACCGACACATCGTTTGTGTCGATCGATGCTACCTTTGCTGAAAGGGGCCTTCGTCATTTTACCCAATAAACAAGATTCACTTTACTCATTATGATTCATAATCAGATGAGCCTAAAAGCCCATCACTATGGAGCTTCCGAATCTATTTCTCATTTATGTGGCCCAAAACGACAATGCCAGAGAGAAGTTTGATTCGTATCATTTGACTTGAATCTCTTGGTATTAATGTTATAGTTAGGCACATTCTGGTTTAGAACATAAAGTCCATTCTCTAATGGATTGCTACTATAAAAATATATCACTGTAATCAAATGAATAACACTTATTCTTAATTTGAAAACTGATATCCTTCTATATCCAAGCAAGGATTAGAAATAATCTTTCTGCTCATAGCAGGTACATAGTAGCAGTTTTAAGTTCAAAACATGCCATAAAAGAAAACAAATGAAATACTCCTACGGCTAATGCAGCAAATCCTGCTCCATTTCCACGCATAGATCCACTTGTCCTTTCTCCATAGTCCTACTTTTGCTCAGGCCCTGCACATTTTCACAAAATATGAGTCCAATACCCAATAAGTAGGACTATAAGAAGTAACATTTACTTCTATAACATAATACCTGAAGAAGAAGTCTCGTACGTCTTCTTCAGCTTCTCATAATCTTCCAAGAATTTATTGCAGTTTCTTTTCAAATGCCCATAACCATTACAATAACGGCACTTAACATCTTTAGAAGGACTGGTTTTAACCTTAGGAACATGGCCAAACTCGCTTGGATTCACAATCGAGCTCGTCTTGCCATCACCTTTGTTCTTACCAAGTTTCTTAAACTTTTTACCCTTTTGTACCATAAGGACATTTGGGGTGTCCTTCTTGATGTTAGGTTCAGCAGTCTTAAGCATCCCATGCGATTCAGTCAACGTCTTCGTCAAGTTGTTCATGTTATAGTTCATAACAAATTGATCATAGCTTGACGGCAGTGACTGCAGAATGTTGTCAGTAGCCAATTCTTGGCTAATGGGACAGTCCAGTTTCCCCAGGTTATCAATATAACCCATCATCTTAATGACATGAGGACTAACTGGTTCGCCCTTTGGTAGCTTGCACTCAATCAGAGACCTTACCGTCTGGTATCTCTGAGTTCGTGCCTGCTCCTGAAACATACTTTTCAGGCCAGTGATCATCTCTTTTGGCGACTCCACGTACTCATATTGCTTCTGCAATTCCGAGTTCATGGTAGCCAACATGAGACAACTCACATCCACCCCATCATTAGAATGCTTATCCCAAGCATCCTTATCTGACTGCCAGGCATTGGCTCGGTACTTCTTGGGGAGAACTTTCTCAAGGACATAGTACTTTTTTCCTGTTTGAGAACAATTCTCAAGTTCCGATACCATTCAAGAAAGTTGGATCCATTTAACTTGTCCTTCTCAAGGACGGATCGCAGGGAGAAATTGTTACGATGGTTTGTGCTAGACATAGCTGGAAAACGAGGGAGGTTTTAGTTATGATGTTCAAGGAATGAGAAGTCTTAACTATTAAGAAAACTCGCATTATATTCAAACAATGTTTCCTCAGGTGAATATAATGATCCAAGACCCATACTTCACTAAACTTGAGTGAGCCACTGGCTATTATCCAAATTTAGCTATCTAGGTAAGCAACAACTTTGCTAGTTATATCCAATATAACTCTTGGTTGTGGATTGACATCTTATGTCAAATCCACCTGATGTCTCTGAGCCCAAAACGATTTTGATGGCCCAGTCAAGTAAACCAATCTCTTTAGTCATGTAATTGTCGATGTCTTGCACTGCAAATCCATCAACACGATTACCTCTGTCTTACTCATGTAATTGTGAACATCTTGCACTGCAAGTCTATCACACAATTAAATGGGTCTTGACAGTTGACAAGATTGGAAAGACATCAAGTATCACTTGATATTTGGTTGAGGAACAGAACCTTAAAACGTTCAGTTTTATTATGTTTTAATTCTTATAATTAATTGATTTATCTTGCTTCGGTTCTGTGATTTCAGGTTCAATAACCTAATCATCAAATCTGATGTCGACCGACACTACTATAGTGTCGATCGATGCAAGATAACCAAAAGCAATCCGCGATAACCGATCAATCCAATTGACCCGGTTTTGAATACCGGCCAGCGTCGATCGATGCTACATTAGCATCGGTCGATGCTAACCTAATCAAACCAATCGCAATTAAACCATTCACAGTGTTCGACCATCATTAACCAAGCTCGATAACCGGTCCAATCCAATTGAACCGATTCATCAATCTCGCGAGGTTTGTGTCGATCGATGCAACGCTTGTGTCGATCGACACTAGGCGAAAACTAAGGTTTATTCGGGTGTTCGCCCTGCATCGATCGATGCCGGATTGGCATCGATCGACACCATGCGAAAAACCCTAAATTTTATTCGGGTTTTCGCCCTGTGTCGATCGATGCCGGATTGGCAACGATCGACACTATGCGAAAAACCCTAAGACGTTTTTCGAACAAACCCTAAACTAGGTTTTTCATGAAAACGAATTTTAGCAAGTTTGTATCAACCATACACAGATTCAGATTCAACTAATCTAGTCAACATGCTACAGATTCAATGGAACCCTAAAGCTCTGATACCACTGAAGGAATTTCTAGCAGATCCTAATCCAATTAGGCAATCCTTTTCTGAATTCCAAGCCTAGGATCTAGGGTTCATGTAATTGAATCTATGGGATCTCAGAATTACCTGGTGATTAGCAGCGGAAGATTTGCAGATAATCGAGATCTAGAGCGCCTCAAATGCTGCGCCTCTACTGGTATCCACACGCACACAAACTGAACAGCAGGGATGCTAGTGCCTTTAAGAGATCTAATCTCTGGAGAGGTTTCTATCTCGTTCTGGTGGCTGTGAATTGGGTTAGAAATCAGTTTAGGTCGACCATATATCTTATATATGTCGACTTAAACCATAACGGAATTAACCAACGATTAAACCAAATTAATCTGATTAATCCGCGAGTTGCATCGATCGATGCACTATATGCAACGATCGACACTGCCCCAGAATATTGATATCGAATGCATATCAAATATGCATTCCTTAGATCATTACATTAATGATCAACCTCGTCTTTAAAGTCCAGTTTGCTTAGGTGTGTGACCCTGTAGGATCATATAACACTAGCAATGAGTTCTAAACTCATTGATCATAAGTGGCTTCTAGCAAAGCATTATGACTACCTAGTGTCATATGATTGTCTCATCTCGACAATACGACTTTCACTTGGAGTAAGTACAATAGATTTCAGGACATTCCCAACAGGTTGAAGTCTTCGGGTAATTATCTTGGAAAACACTTTGTAGTAGACGTTGCACATCGCTAGTGGTATGTACTCTTTAATGGTTTTGGGGCTGTGGACCTTCAGAATTAATCTGATGTGAGTGTGGTTGATGTGGTCCGGGAGCTTTCATGTCCGAAAGAAGCCTTGTATCTCTTCTACCATCTCTTCTTGTAAGTGTTTCCAATTTGATTGGTGAAAACATGCCGAGAAGCCATTCAGTCCCGGAGCTTTGTCCTTATGGATTGAGAAGAGTCTTTTTATCTCATCCTGAGTTGGTATAGCAATTAGCTTTCAGTTAGTTTCCTCCGATATGACCTTCTTATCGCTCTATTAACCACTTCTTGCGGATCATTTTCTTCAGTTCTGAACAGGTCTTCAAGGTACTTGGTGATGACCACTGTGATTTGATCATCTTAAAAGTAAGCAGCACCTTCATCATCCTCAATAACTGATAGTCGGTTTATAGCTCATCTTCCTCTTATGACTGCAAAGAAGCAGCTCGTGTTTTTGTCTCCCAATGTTAACCAATTTTGTCTACTTCTTTGTTTCCAATAAGCTTTTTCTGCTTTGTAGCCTTCTAGGAGTCATAGATTGAAGTCCTTAATCGTGAGTTCTGAAGTCTCTGGATCAGATATCGCTTCATCTAACTTGAGCTTCAGTGTATCAATCTCTTTCCTGTAGTTTTTATGCTTTTGTTTGTTCCACTTAACAATTGCTCTCATGCATATTTATGTTCTTTCCACTACTGTTCCTTCACCGTTTCCTGCCTAAGCTCTTTTGATCAGACTGATAAATTCTTTATTATGCCGTAGAGCTCTGTCATACCTGAACAGACATGGTTTCTTCTTCTTTTTGCGCGCCAAAAATGTCAGTATTGGTCTGTGGTCAGACCCGAAGAATTTCAGATATTCACTTCTCGCATTTGGGTAGTCATCTTCCCATGCGCTGTTCGCCATGACTCTGTGTAGCCTACAGTATACGAGGTGATCACCTCTTCTCCCTCTCTATGATAGTTGATTCCCTGAATGTTTCAGATCAAAGAGGTCACACTCAGACATAAATGTCCTAAAGTCATAGAAAGATCCTTCCAGTCATGCTCTACCTCCATGTTTCTCGCTATCATTGACTATTTCGTTGAAGTCTCCTGTTAGGTACCAGGCTTCTTCTCTGTTGTCTGCAATTTCCTTAAGTTTTTCCCGTACCTCTTTTCTTTTGTCTCTCTCCGGAGATCCGTATACGAAGGTGGCGTAGAACGTATCCCTTTTGAACTTAATCTTTGTGTGTATGTAATTTATGCTTTGTTCGATGATCTCTACTTCCACTTCATTTGACCATGCCAATGCTAGACCACCTCTTGCATTCACTTGAGGAGAGACCAAACAAAAGTACTCAAAATTTAATTCCTTCAACTTCCCAGGTACAAACTCATCATTGTTTTTTGTTTCACTCAAAAACAGAATATTAGGAGAGTTTCTTCCTTGTATTTCTTCCAGCCTCTGGAATTTAGTTGGGTTCCCCATTCCGCACACGTTTCCGGCTGCTACAGCTAAGGAAGAGAGTTGTTTGGGGCATGAAAATACCCTTCGTTGTTCTCCCCTCTACGCGATCTTTGCGAATTTCTTCCTTGGTTTTGGTCAGTCTGTGATTGTCCAGTTTCTTCTTCTTCATTCTCTTCATTTTCCACCTGGTGTTCTTCGTGAACCCTCAGTTTAAACCTCTTGCTTGTTTTTGCAGGGGTAGCCTTTCTTTTGTTACCTCCATGATTCTGGATGATTCTCTGCTTTTTCATGCTAACTCCCCTCAGGTGCAGTGGACTGCTTAATACGTATCTTCTATGGGTAGTCTTTGTTTTTTGTCCTTTGGAGTGGTGTTCTAGAGGTTCCAGCCTCGTCCGTCAGATGATTTTCAATTATTGTTTCAATGCTTCTCTGAATCCCTGATACCTCTTCCTCATCCAGTAGTTGGTACTTGTTGGAGAAACCTCTAGCCTTTTCCTTAGTTGCTTCAATGATTGATAAAGCCGTGTCTTTCATAATTTCTATTTCTTCACCTCATGGACTCTTTGGATCCTAGCAGTCTTTCAATGGGATCTTTATAGCTTACATATTTCAATGTAGCATCATCTAGTTCTGACATAACCTCAGCCAGAGTAGGTATCACTTAAGCTTGTGGAAAGTCTGAGATATCCAGGTTTCTTTCCAGTGGGGTTGTTCTCTGGTGTTCATTTCTTATGTTGGTCGTCTCTATCTCTCCAATATTTGTTCCTCTTGTAGCTCCTCTGTCTCTGGAGTATATAGGTGATTGCCTCATTTGGCTTTAACTCAGGGGATTCTTCCTTTGATAGCTCGATTGTTGTTCTACATTCTCCCTGTCATTCTTAGTTGATAGGTCCCTCTGGTTCACTTTTTCGTTTGCAGTGGTTCCCTGGGCTTCAACTCTGTTCCGTCCAATATAGGATGGTCTTTGGATTATTTTCCTTTAGGTCTCCATTCTCGAGAGTACTTTTCAGCCTCTCTTGGTCGAGCATTTCTTTCCGCTGCGTAGTCATTTGGAGTCATTTTACTGTTCACCTCCGTACATCTTCTTCCAAAGTAATTGCATATCTATCTCTTATGCTTGGTTAGTTGTCGCTTTCCCTTCTCCAAGTCTGAGAGATTTGGGTCATGTCTTTTCTATGGGGAGAGTAGTCTCTGTCTATGCGCTCCTCTGTATCAGTTCTTTCCAGTCCCTTTTCTCCCTTTTTGCTCGGACATGAATCGGCTTCATGCGTCAGCTTAAAGCATTTTGTGCAGTGTTTTCCGAGCCTTTCATACTCTAGAGTTACCAGTGATTCTTCCCCATCAGCTTACTCGATTATAGACTTCATAATCAGAGGTTGGAGCCCATTAATCGTCACTCTGACTCAAGCAATTGTTTTTGTGATTTCAAAGTCATCTAGCTTCCCAACTTCCTTTCCTATGTTTTTCACCAGATCTTCTTGCCAGTAGTGGAGCGGTAATCCTCTAATCCGTATTCATAACGAAATAAGCCATGGGAAGGTTGGAGACAGTGTTGGCTCCTATTTATGTAGGATTATCATCCATCTCGCAAACTGATATGGACGGTTGTCAAGAATTTGGTTCATGTCCTCTTTAAACTCAAACATGAACTGAAAGCAGCCTTGCCCAAATCTAAGCTTATTGCCTTTCCTTTAAGGTTCCATCTTCGGGATAGGAATGATATCATCTACCATAGGCTTTGGGCTTCTGGGTTGGTGCGTCTACCCATCAAAGTGAGCATGTTTTCTCTAATCTGCAGAGATGTGTCCAGCTCAGGAGCTCTAACTTTGATCCTTCTTGGTCCTTCTCCCTCTCTTTGAATCATTTTTCCTTTCTCAGCGTAAGTGTAGCGATTTTTCATCTTGTGCTTCCTTTGGTCTATTGTTTCTGGAGAGTGTTTGTTGATGAGGTCTTTCCGTGGTGTCTGAATCTTCTCCAAAACACTTGTTTAAAAGGCACCTTCAAGGTAAAGTCATTTATCTTGCAGGTTGTTGCTTTTTGTTTGCTTTCTGTCGTTGGTTGGAGATAACCTCTAGTTCTTCGGGGAAGTATGAATGTCAGAGCTTCGTCGGAAATCAGTGCTTGGAGAGGAGGTGGCCGGCGTTGAGACGGTTTCCTTTGCCACGTTAAGGCAAACCGTCGGCCGGAGTCGCCGGTGTGTCCGCCGGATAAAAGGTAACTTTCCTTTCTTACTGATTAAAGTTGGTCGATGATTCTTTTTATTTGCTGGGTAAAGAAAAGTTCTTTTCCCTTTTTATGTTGATCCAAAGATTCAAATCGTTACTCGAGAAATGTGCCTGAGAAAAGAAGTCAGCTATCCAAACATAAAGATTTGGACCGACCTATATATTTTATATGAAGTAATTTTTTAGCAAAATATACCAAGTCCATGTATACTAAATGCACACAAGCAAATAAATTTTTGGATCCATAATTTTCTATCAAATCTTACTCGCATTGCAATTATGACTAAGAAATCAAATCAAAATGAATAAGAAGGTTGAAGGTAGCTGATAAGAAAGTGTGAATGTGAATAGATATTGTGTTGTGTGATTGGTAACAATGTGTAACAGTTAAATTTTGTTTTTAAACGCGATTTTGGAAGTATTTTATGAATAATAAAAATATGCGGAATAGAAAATAAAATGAAAAAATGCAAGTATGTGGTTTTACTTTTAAAATATTAAAATCTCTACTAAATAAAAAATGTGTTTCAAGTAGATTATTTGTGGAATAAACTTTTTCATATTATTTATTTATATAATTAATAATATTTCAGACTTCTTAAATACATACCAATATTTTTTAACTAAATATATATGTAATAACTAAGATTAAATCTATATTTGGGTTTCACAACATTACTAGATTTTTATATATTATTATGAATGTATTGAAAAATAAATCAGTTGAGGACTTTAAATTTTAATATGTTATAGGTTAAATAACAAAACATACTTTGCTATCACCGAAGATTCTTATCAATCACACGGCCAATACATGTTTTAAATTTTAACAATTAAATTAACATTACTAGTTCATGCTCATATATGGTTAGATTTTAACCTAATTCTAAAGCTCTTTAACGTGATTTCCTAGGCACTGCTGTCCTCTTCAGTTTCTTCTCGTTTTCTCTCCGGTGGCCGGCTTTCTGCGCCTGCGCGCCGGGAGAGGCTCGTTTTTCGCTTCCTTGTTTTGTATAGCTCTGTCATCGTACTTCCAGCTCCTCTGAAAGTATACTCCTCTTCCTCCTTCTCTCGGTCGTCGTCTTCGAAGTTGCGGTCCTCCGGTGTATTCTTGGGTCACGCATCGTCAATGGGGTGCGCCTCCATTTCCGATGATTTCTGGTTTTCTTCTAATATGGGGGGTTTAGTAGGTCGAGGTCCTCTTGAATCCAGTGATGGTGTGGCTCCCGTTTCTGTCGCTGTCGCGTTGTTAGCGGGTCGCCAGAGTGAAGGCATCTTGGGTGATGATGTCCGCATTTTGGAGGTTGTTACTTAGGTGTTTTTAGCTCTCGTTTTCCTCCCGGAGTCTTTTGGTATGTGGCCTTTCGGTTCAGTATATGGTTAGGATGGTTTAGTCCTGTTGGTTTTAGGTTTTATATGGCTCCCTACTCCTAGTTAGATTTTTCTATACTAGTTCGAGATCTCGATCAGCAGCCATGTTTGGTGGATGTGTGGTTAGTGTTGCTGGCTTTATTGTGAAGCTATATTGTTTGTGTGTCCGGCTTTGGGCTCGGTTCTGTTGGTTATTTTGTGCAGCTGTCTAAGGGTTTTCTTTTTCTTTGGATGTGTTTTGTCCTTGTTGGGCTGTTTTGGTTTGCTTTGGGTTGCTTCATTTGGTATTGAAGTTGTGTCTTGAGAGAGCGCATATCCTAACTTGTGGTAGCTTCAGTTTAGTTTTTGTGGTTCTCTTGGTTCCTTCGTCTTCCTCAGGTTGTATGCATACGGTCTTTCATGGCTCTTAATGTGTTGGAGCAATATATTGTTAGCTGGTGGATCAGCCTCAATAAAGTTCGTCCATGGATGGTTCTCGTCTCTTCTCTCTCGTTTTCATGGTGGGTATGTTGCTTGGGTGTCTCAGTATTTGATCTCGTTCTGGTTTTTGCAATTTCTAGTTGTTATAGGGTTGCTTTTTAACTATCTTTTGGGTTGTTTAAGTCTCCGGAGATTATCTATTAGTTCGCCGGTTTTTAGCTTCGGTATCAGTTGTGGTAGCTAGCTTTAGTCTTATGTTATTGTGTTCGATCCTTGTATCCGTCCTTGTTAATGAATTCAAAAATCTTCTAGCGTTAAAAAAAAAAAAAAATACTAGTTCATGCTCTTAAGAAGTGAACTTTTTCTGGTCTTAGGTGGAACAACAAAAAATAACAAAATTCTTTTTTTTTTGTCATCAACAAAATTTCACGTGGAAGACTTTGATTGTAATATGTTATAATGGATACCAAAATCATTTCTGAAATATGCCAGAAAAATAATAACAACACACGAAATGATCAAAAGGATTAGATGAAGAAATCTCAACACACCCTTCTCTCCCATAGAATCATTTTATACACCTCGCTTACAAATCTCCAAGAACATTTAAAACTAAGTTGATCAATCTATAGACCTTGTCAAGAATCAAGATGGTTTTGAGTTTGGAGCCAGGACCAAGACTAGAATTTTCTTAATATTATGGCGCATTGTATCAACATCCGGCCTGGCGATAAAGAGCATTGGTGTTACGAAAGAACCACATTTCTACAAACTTGGCAACGCGTGATGCGATGCGGATGGAGGAAAGAAAAAAAAAAGTATTTAGCAAGACAATTTACAGGTAATTAGGGAAAGCAGATGATTTCCTCAGTCACCCTGAAGGCTCTTGCTTCATATGGAAACCGCTATTTTGCAGCGTATTGAATGGCATCGCCTGGTACACATCAAATTTCATTGCTATCACCAAAGAGATCAAGTGAAACTAACAACATGCGTCTATCTCTTAGGTCTTAACTGTTGGGAAGCAATTATCATTTTATATGCTCTAGATAAACTTACTGTCAAACAAAAACATTCTATTATACGCAAGCTAGTTAGAAGCAGAATCATTACTACAGTATGGAGTCAAAAGTAACAAAAGAAGAGATCATTAGGACATCCGACATGTAACAAGCAATGGACTTTAATGCAAAAGTGAGCAGCATAACTTACCAAAGTTGAATTACTCAATATGGTAGCCGAGAGATCATCACTGATCGCAACCGGCAATGGTGGCATCTGGCTCATCAAGTCAGGCATATTATTCATGCTGCCAAATTAAAACATCAGTTGATCAATCTCCACCCAATTTATAGGAAATCTTGAAAAAAAAGGGGATACTTACTCATTTTGGATGAAGATAAGGTTGTTCCTTGTCTGACAAAAGAGATCTATGTTATCATGTACCTGTTCATAAATCACCAGACGGGAGCAATTTGAGCAAGAACGCATTTACATTCATTTAAACCAGATAATCTAGAAGTTACCTTATATGAGGATAGATTAGCTCTAATTTGACTAAAAGCTCTTACATTCTGTTCTAAGAGATTGAATGCATGGCCACTTAAATCTGAGACAGAAGAACGAAAAAAAGTTTAGACTAAAGATTATTGCAACTTCAACCAAACGCCATAGGAACGAGAAGTTAAGGGAATCAATCATCTTTACAAGATAACAGTATCAGCGAGAGGGCTTCACACAAAAATAAAAGTAGAGTAGGCATTATATGACATAAATAATCTCAGAAATTCCTCTTCGTGTCGTCAACACAATGGAAAAAAAATGCAGGAATCATGCATGGAGCATCAGCTTGACAAGAATGCACTCCAGAGGAAGACAATGAAATTTTCACCAACGTAATGTCTATGTGTAAAGTCTTCTTGACTATGTAAGAGACTCGGTTATCTTAAAAGGGAATACAATCTCATTTATCTAGCAAAAATATACCTAAAGGATATTTGAATCATTATAAATACACCAAGCAAAAAACTACGTATTTGCCTCCTCTTGAAAACGAAATATGATATGGATGTGTGCATATTAATAATAAAAAAAGACCTGGGATTGGTAAATTCGGGTGAAAATTTCTAAGGTATGCTAACCTTCACATGTAATATGTTTACTGGAGCTCATAAAGGGCATCAAGAATGGGTACGAAGCCATGCTATCAGGAAAAGCAGAAGGTATGCTCGAAGACAATTCCGCCTGCTTGTCCTGAAGAAATATAAATCTTTTTTAGAAACTTGACTTCTAGAAAAGGCACTTTAACCTCAATTTATCAAACATATAAGAGTTATTCCTAGCAGCATCTTTCACTCACCAAATGAACATACCTTGTTAGAACTTATTCCTTTTCCACAATTTAATTCTTCTGCTTTTCTTCTCTTTCTCTGTTTAAAAAAACAAATTCAGTATTTAATGGACAAATACAAAAGGAAAAAATTAAGAAAGCATTCTGCAGAAAAGAGAAGATTTTTCCCAAAAGCTGTTATGCTCCCTATTCGCATCCCAGTTATAAAACATCAGGCGACAATAAGACTATATTTCCATCCTATGGAAAATCCACCACAAACAAAATCTAGACAGTAACCATTTGATCCTGTGTTGTTCAGGAATCTCTGCAAGCTCTATTATATGTATAGAATCGGAATACATAGATACTACGCCCTGCGTTTCATTTTCCTAAAGGTTCTACATTTTTAACTTAACAGGAGTGGAGACTATATAGTCAAGTCCAAAACTAGTGACTAGGACAAGCGAGGTAATGCAAGTTTAGCACTGTTTCTTTGATACACATATAACATCGAACTACACGACTGCAAATTGGCTACAAAGCTACAAAACTTGAAGTTGCAGATAGGTGAAGAGAGCTTTACCGTCATCCATCTACACCGCAAAGCAACATCTCGAACTGTTTTATCAGGTAAAGTGGCTGCAATTTTTACATACTTCATGATACTTGGCTTATCCTTATATCTGCAAAACAGAATCATATCAACTTCAACAAAACAAAACCCGTCTCAGACAGCCTCATTGATAGAAAGAAAATACATTAACTCACTTCTCCAGGCCATCTTCCAATTTGAATTGTTCTTCAGTTGACCATTCACTAGCCAAGGAAGTATCTAGCTTCAGCCCAGAAACCAAATCAAGAGAAGAATTCGACGAACTCCCAGTTTGAACAATCCCAGAATTAGCGACATTACTGATCATATTCATCCCCAACAAGGAACCACTTCGAGGACCCATCGGGAGCATCTCTGACGAACTCAAAGACTGGAAATTTATAGCGTGACGGTTCATCATAGAACTATGACGGAACCCAGAATTAGATCGTGTAGCCATCCACATAATCGAAGAAAAAACCCTAATACTACCATACACACCTCACCATCCCCTAAACATCAACTGAAAGGGAACAAACTTTAAGAATCGAAATCATAGAAAACAAACGCCTAAAACTAATTTAAATCCGAGCTTCTTTGAACCCCTGGAGATCCAAAGAAAAGCCCGAATCCCTTTGATCGGATGTAGAAAGACAAACTTTGAGAAAGTGAATCATCTTACGCCATGGAAGAAGAGAAAATGAGTAAAAAACTTCACCTTTGTTTATTCGCAGTCTTATTTGTTTGTTTGCTTGCTGTGTGTGTGTGTTTTGTTTACCAAATCACACCAATTATTTGCCTCTCTTTTAGTTTGTGGATTTGCTTTTATAACTAATATAGTTTATGATTTTATAAATTAAAATTTTTATAATTTATAGATTATTTAAATTATAATAAGATTTTATATTTTTTAACTAAAATGGTAGCTCTCTATATATTCGGGTCATCGTCTCATATACCCTTATTGCAAAAAAAAAAAAAAGTTGAAATGACCTCATTCTATCTTGAATTTCTTTAATATTATTTTTTATCCGAAATATGGGTTAAATTACCAAAAACCCAAAATAAGTAAACAAAACTACACTCATACATGGATTTTACCCACCCGCCCAAACCTATCGGATTTAATCCGCGTGTTTTCAAACTCTTATTTCCCATTTTAAAATTTTAAATTTATTTTCGAACTTTATTTCTGGTTATTCGTGAAACTAGGTTCTAGTTTTTCTGAGTTATTCGTGAAACTAGGTACAACTACTCTAGTTTTTCTGGGTTATTCGTAAAACTAGGTACAACTACTCGATTCCGAATTCGATTTTCATGTAAAATGGTGGAGACATAACATTACAGAGATTATAAAAGACGATATTCTATATTAAAAAGAAGTACTTCTAAGATGTTCTTCAAAAAACAAGTACTACATAGCCGAGAAATTAAAAACAAAAAAACAGAGTACGAGAAAAGAAATGAATGGAGATAAGGAACATTTTGATTCATGTAGTAGAACTTCATGCACCGTTTGTACATGAAGCACTCGAGGCAGTTGATTTCCATATCGAGAATATAGCAAGATCTATCGGGCCTTCTGCTCCGCAACGATTGCACATAAACCGACTTCTTATCGACAGTGATTCCATACAGTATCTTCCTCAAGTTCTTCCAAACTCGGGCCACCAAATCCTCCTCATCTTCCCGCCAGTACCTGAAAACAATTTCATCAAAGGGACCTTCTAGAGGATCGCCGTGGAGGAAGCGCAGAACACCATATAGGTAAGAAGCTTCCAAAATCTCATCCTCGCCATCCCCAGACGTGTCATTGCTTAAATACGCCATTCCATTTTCCACATCTCTCTCTTCGAAGTAAGTGATAATACCTTGCACGAAGTTAGCGGCACAGTTATCATGGGCTAAGCATTTGTTCAGAAATGCCATGTGCTTATACTCATTGAGAGGATTCTTCACCAGCGGTGAGAGACAGAGAGAATGGAGGATTTCAGGACTGTTGGAGGCTTCTTTCATTATTTTTCAGGTTGCTCTGAGGTTGCAATAATCAGCGGAGGAAGCTTTGCCGGCTTATTGTACGATCTTGGTGAGCACTTCGATCGGAAATTGTTGCAGAGAGACAACCGATCTCCTATTGGCCATGGTTATGGGTGAGTTCTTCTCTGTTTTTCGAACCTCTCTGTTTTTCGAATTTCTCTTTGATTTTAGAACTTCTCTTGCTTGATGGTTATGAGATCATCGTCTCAGTATTTATAGAATGATTTTTGACCCACAATTTTTTGGGTAGCGTCTTATGAACGCAGAGACGTGATGGTTCGCCGGATTCGCAGAGACGTGTAATGATGATGGCATCTTTCTTGGGTTTGAAGAGCGACAGCTTGTTTGCCTTATTTGTCCCCTGCATTAAACGTCTCCATTAACGTTGTGATTTGACAATATTAATAGAGAAGCGTCAACGTCAAATCAGTTTATGAGAGACAATACAGAGAAACCGAAAGAAAGAGAAGATGGAATTTTTGGCGCCAAAACTTAACACATAGTTTTACCTAAGATATTAGTTTTACGGAATTTGCAAATAGTTCTACTTTTTATGGTTTTTTAGTTTATTTAGTATTACATAATCTAAAAATGTGTTTTTGTAGTTTTACAATCGATATAAATCGATTAATATGTAATTATGACTGTCGTATACAATAATTTGTTTAAAATATTCATTTTAAAAAAAAATTCTTACTTATTTGGTTTTTAGTTACAATGTGATCTAAAAAGTATAAGATCAATATAGTGTTGTTTCTTTCATTATATGTCCATTTAGTCGATTAACATATAATTCGACGAACTTATAAATCTAGTAGTTTTATGTTGATTAATTTAGATTTTGTTAGTATGATACTTGTTATTATAATTTTAAAATTTTCAAAATTATCATATTAATACTAGTATTACCAGTATTACCGTGCATCAATCAAATATATAATAAGAGTTCTACTAGTTATTGTTGGAAGTTTCGGTTGATCCTGATTCAATTCTCATATTGATATCAACCTAAACATGCATTAGATCTAGGTGTTCTTATTTAGAAACATTATGATCTCACCTTTTACCTGTTTGTTGCAGCGGAATTGATTGAACAGGTCAGAGATCAGGGAGATACACCAAGGGATGAATCCTCCAAAGGCTCACACACGCAATCACCGGAAACTGGCTGCTAGACCGAGCTAAGGGAGGCGCAGAGCAGAGAGAGAGAGACGCGGCTGAGTGCTAGGGTTGGGAGGAAGAGAGTTGGCCTTTTCTCATTAAAAGCCTTCTCTTTCCCTTTTGGGCTTTTGGGCCCAATCTGATTAAATCCCATTTAATCAGACCCATTAATCTTTCTCTCTTAGTACGACAAATGCCTAGCACTTTTGTCGTACTTCTGCTAAGCCGTTCCTACTTTATTTCCTGCTAGCTTAAGCGTGTGACCCATATGGGATCATACAATAAAAGCAATAAGTCCGAGACTTATAGATCATGAGCGGACTCTAGCAAGCCATCATGACCCCCAGTATTGTATGACTTATGTCTGATCACTGACATACTCTTACGTTATAGAGACAGTACAGAGATTGCTGGACACAATTCCAACAATCTCCCACTTGAACTGGAATCTCTGTATTCATAATCCCTTTCGTCTCAATATCTCGATTAGTCATAAGGCAAGATTAGTGTCATCCTTATAAAGCCTAATCTTGTTCATCGGACTCTGATTTGATACTGACAATCCAAACGACTCGGGAAAGTCCGTTTGAGCATGGCCATGCGTTTTTCCAGTATTCAAATCTCCGATTGGCCTAGAGATATTCACTCCATTTATATTGGAGGGACAAATCCCATCTTGTTCCATCACTGTAAACTACTCATTTCATGATGTACCCAAACAAGGTCCTTATAGCTATCGCAGAACGATAGCGTTAGACAATGATCAAAGTGCATCAGTCCATATGCAGTCACATGCATGCGAACTCAGGTCTAAGGACTATACTCTATAGTCGTAGTAAGAATCTCTTATGACACAGATATAAATATCCTGAAGAGTTCTTATTAGCGGGTCTTGTCTGGTCGTATGTTCCCAACATACACCTATGTACTGACTTTGATGCCGAGCATCTATGACACACTGAGACTTTGTCATAAGTCACGTACCAATCCAGTCTTGCACGGTTGTTGGTGTTCCAATTTCAACAACCTTCGACTAGGGACATGATGATATAAAACATTTATCAAATATAGGATCTCATGATCAAGCTAAATGACTTCGATGACTCAAGATCAAATCATTTACTTCGATGACCTATAAAATGGTTCATATCATTTTGGAACGATTATTTCATCACAGTTAAAATAATCTTGAAATAATAATTTCATTAAAACATAAATAATGTTTTACAAGAACATATCAAATAACTAAAATAAAGCTCACAAAACTCCCACTCAAATTTAGATTACATTTCAATGTTTCTAATGCCTACAGCTTCAGTCAGGAACTCGAGCTTAGGCCTTGGGAGTGGCTTTGTCAACGGATCAGCGACGTTATCATCTGTCGGAACTCGGCTGATCTTGACTTCCTTTCTATTAATGATATCACGTATCAAGTGATATCTTCTTTGAACATGCTTGGATTTCTGGTGTGATCTTGGTTCCTTTGCCTGAGCTATAGCACCATTGTTGTCACAAAACAGTGCCAGAGGCTCAGCCGCATCTGGTATCACACCTAGTTCCATAATGAACTTTCGTATCCAAACAGCTTCCTTCGCTGCTTCTGAGGCGGCGATATATTCAGCTTCCGTAGTGGAATCAGCAACGGTGTCCTGCTTGGAGCTTCTCCAACTTACTGCACCGCCATTCAGACAAAAGACATAACCGGACTGTGACCGGAAATCATCTGTGTCTGTCTGGAAACTTGCGTCCGTGAATCCACTGACTTTAAGCACATCACTTCCACCGTACACTAAGAACTTATCCTTAGTATGTCTTAGATACTTCAAGATGTTCTTTACGGCAATCCAATGGTTTTCACCTGGATTTGACTGGTATCTACTCGTCATGCTCAATGCGTAAGCAACATCAGGACGAGTACAGATCATGGCATACATGACAGATCCTATTGCAGATGCATAAGGAATATTCTTCATGCGCTCAAGCTCAGCAGCCGACGTAGGGCTCTGCTTCTTGCTTAGCGTTGTGCCATGTACCATTGGCGTGAAGCCCTTCTTGGAATCTTTCATGCTGAATCTTTGTAGGACTTTGTCAATGTATGAGTCTTGACACAAGCCTATCAGCCTCTTAGGTCTATCCCGATAGATCCTAATTCCAAGAACGTATGCGGCTTCACCCATGTCTTTCATGGAAAAACAACTTCCAAGCCAGTCCTTTACAGACTTCAGCATTGGAACGTCGTTTCCGAGAAGCAGTATGTCATCGACATACAGAATAAGAAAAACGATTTTGCTCCCACTAGTTTTCTTATACACGCATTGTTCTTCTTCGTTTCTGATAAAGTCAAATTGCTTGATCGCTTCATCAAAACGAAGATTCCAGCTCCTCGATGCTTGCTTCAATCCATAAATGGATTTATGAAGCTTGCATACTTTCCCAGCATTCTTTGGATCTATGTAACCGTCAGGTTGCGTCATATACACATCCTCTTCCAGAATACCATTCAGGAAGGCGGTTTTCACGTCCATCTGCCAAATTTCATAATCATGAAAAGCTGCAGTTGCTAGTGGAATCCGAATAGATTTCATCATAGCCACCGGTGAATAGGTTTCATCGTAGTCCACACCGTGAACTTGTCTGAAACCTTTTGCCACCAACCTGGCTTTATAAATCTGGACATTTCCATCCACGTCAATCTTCTTCTTGAAGATCCATTTGCACTCGATGGCTTTTACACCAACGGGTAAGTCAACCAACGAAAATACTTGGTTGACCGACATGGAGTCCATTTCGGAATCAGTGGCCTTGCGCCACTTAGAGGAATCTGGGCCCATCATGGCTTGATTGAAGTTCGATGGTTCATCACCATCAATGATCAAAAGATCATGACAGTCAGTCACGAGGAATCCCTGATATCTCTCGGGTTCGTGACGGATCCTCCCGGATCTTCGAACTTCAGGTACTACAGGTTCAGGCTCTACAATTTCTTGTAGATCCTCCTGCTGCTCTTCCTCATTAGGTTGAGCAGTATCCTGTTCATCTTGAATTTCTTCAAGCAGTACTTTACTCCCACTGTCTTTCTTAGAGAGAAACTCTCTCTCAAGAAAGTTACAATCCCGGGCAACAAAGATCTTGTTCTCGGAACGTAGATAGAAGTAATAAGCCTTGGTTTCCCGTGGATAACCAATGAAGTAGCATTTATCAGATTTTGGTGTAAGCTTATCTGAGATTAATCTCTTAACATAGGCTTCACAACCCCAAATTCTTAGATAAGACAGCACTGGAGCTTCTCCAGTCCATAATTCATATGGTGTCTTTGCTACTGCTTTTGATGGCGCTCTATTTAGAGTGAACACTGCTGTTAGCAGAGCATATCCCCAAAGGGATATTGGAAGGTCTGTGTGACTCATCATAGATCGAACCATATCCAATAAGGTCCGATTTCTCCTCTCAGACACACCATTCCATTGAGGTGTTCCAGGAGGAGTGAGTTGGGATACGATCCCACACTCTCTCAGATGATCACTGAATTCTTGGCTTAAGTATTCTCCTCCTCGGTCGGACCGAAGAGCCTTAATGCTTTTGCCAAGTTGGTTCTGTACTTCATTTTGGAATTCTCTGAACTTCTCAAAAGATTCAGACTTATGTTTCATCAAATAAACATATCCATACCTACTGAAATCATCAGTAAAGGTAATGAAGTACTGATAGTTTCCTCTTGCATTAGTGGACATTGGGCCACACACATCAGTGTGTATCAGGCCCAATAAGTCACTGGCCCTCTCGTTAGGTTTATTAAAGGGGGCCCGTGTCATTTTGCCCATCATGCAGGATTCGCATTTCTCACATGACTCAAAGTCAAATGAGCCAAGAAGTCCATTCGAATGGAGCCTCTTGATGCGTTTCTCGCTGATGTGCCCTAAACGACAATGCCATAGAAACGTTCGGTTTTCCTCATTAGGTTTAAACCGTTTTGTATTAATGTTATAAATTGGCGCGGATTGATCGAGTATGTAAAGCCCATTCGTAAGAGGGGCAGAACCATAGAACAAATTGTTGCGATTGAAGGAACATAATTTATTCTTAACTGAAAAATCATAACCTTCCAAATCCAACAAAGAAATTGAAATAATATTTTTGCTTATAGCAGGTACAAAATAACAATTATTAAGTTCTAAAATCAATCCCGAAGGTAAAGACAACAAGTAAGTTCCTACAGCTAGTGCTGAAACTTTCGCTCCATTCCCAACTCGTAGCTCTACTTGTCCTTGCTTCAGCCTTCTACTGTTGCTGAGTGCCTGCATATTAGTACAAATATGAGCCCCACAACCAGTATCCATGACCCATGAGGTATTATCAGAAGTAGTTGTATTAACTTCTATAACAAAAATACCTGATGAAGAAGTCTCGAAAGTCTTCTTCTTCGATTCCTTTAGACCTTCCTGGAATTTCTTGCAATCTCTTCTCCAATGCCCCAGTTCTTTGCAGAACCTGCACATGTCAGTAGGCCCAGCCTTGGACTTGGGCTTGGGCTTTGGCGTGTCCTTGTCCACGACTTGGACACCCTTGGCCTTTCCCTTATCCTTAGCAGAAGACTTCTTAAACCCCTTGCCCTTTTGTACCATAAGTACATTGGGGTCCTTGGCGGTTTTCTTCAAGTTGGGCTCTGCAGTCTTGAGCATTCCGTGAAGCTCAGGCAGTGTCTTACTCAAGCCATGCATGTTAAAGTTCAGAATGAACTGATCATAGCTTGCAGGTAAAGACTGCAGAATGATGTCGCAGGCAAGTTCCTGGCTGATTGGGCAGTCGAGTTTGTGAAGATGATCGAGATAACCCATCATCTTCAACACATGAGGACTCACTGCCGCATTCGCAGCCAACTTACAGTCCAAGAGGTTCTTAACTGTCTGGAACCTCTCGGTCCTAGCCTGCTCCTGAAAAAGCGATTTCAGGCTTGCCATGATCTCGATTGGAGACAATACACTTTCGAACTGCTTTTGCAGCTCTGGAGTCATTGTCACCAACATCAGGCAATAAACATCATTTTCATCTGACGAATGCTTTTCCCAAGCATTGTGCAGAGTCCTGGCAGCATTGGCAAGAGGCCTCTCGGGGAGGGGATCTCGAAGGACATAATCCTTCTTCTCCTGCTTGAGGACCAGCCTCAAGTTCCTTGACCATGTCAGGAAGTTCGTTCCAGTCAGCTTCTCCTTCTCGAGAACAGACCGGATCGAGAATGTGTTTTGTGTGCTTGTAGTAGTCATATCTGAAATATATAAATAAAAAGGTTATTAGTTATATGTTCAAAATGATTAATCTCGTATTAAAGTATAATATGATTAATCATGCATTATATTCAATAACATAAGTTACCCTCAATAGAATATAATGATTCCAAGATCCACATATAACTAAGATCAAAGTGGGCCACTGGCCGTCACCCAACCTTAGCTTATATCGGTAAGCCCTATATCGGCTAATTATATCCGTGATATAACTCTTGGTTGTGAATCTGGGCCCGAGGCCCAATCCACTCTGATGTCTCAAGGCCCGGGACTCCTGATGGCCTAGTCAAGAAAACCGGACTATACAGTCATGTAATCATTAATGTCTGGGACTCCCAATGACATTTATGAATCACAAACCGTCTTACCCACGCAAAAGCAGACATCCTCACACTGTAAGGCCATGAATGCAATTGAATGGGCTTTGACAGCTGACATAGCCTGGACAAGACATCCAACGCTTGATATTATTTGAGGTTCGTAGGTTTATTAAAATCATTCCCAAAATAGAAGATTACTATTTCGGGAAACTTTCTATTTATGGAAACCTACTATTTTGGAAACTTTCTAAAATTGGAAACTTTCTAAAACCGGAAACTTTCTAACTTTAGAAACTTCTTTAAAATCCAAAACCCGCAAATTCAGAAACTTCTATTTTAAGAAACTTTCTAATTATAAAATTTCGGAAACTTTAATTTAAAAACGACTTTATAATTTTATAAAATAGATTTTAAATTAATCTGAAGAAAGACTCAATTAACTGGCCCAATTGTTTTAACTTCTTGGCCCGAGGCCCAAGAATTGGTCCATGTCCAAGACATGACCCAATTGTCCAATTAATTGACATAACCGGTCTGGTTCATTAAAACTGGTCTAACCAAGTTTCAATTACTACGATGACCACTATTGTCAACCGATTATTTACTAAACCGGAATTTCTCAATTTATTTGGTCCAACCAAATCAAATTAGAAATTCCTGGTTTAGGCACTAAATCCAATATTTCTTTCGACATTGGATTTCTTATTCCGGTTTAACCAGATTTAATAAAATTATTAAAATCTGTTTATTAAACCAGAATGATGATTTTAATCAAGTTTTTGAACCGAACCCTGAACCGAACCGATTTGGTCACGAACCAAACCGAGTTGGTCGTGACCTAGCTTCCTTAGCAAGAAAACATCGGCCAGCCGCTCAGCCGCGAACCAACCGATCCGAGATCGAGGCGATACGCAGCCGGGACGGGCCATCGGGACGGTGCAGCCGGGACGCGGACGAGTTGCTCGGACCGACGCTCCACGATCGCCGAGCGATCGGGACGCGACGCACGCGACCGGGACGCGATCGAGACGAACGATCGGATGCGACGCGACGATCGATCGTGATCGATCATACGATCCGATCCGATCCATTCGACCATCCCGACCGTCCGGTCCAACTCACGGCCGTGATAATCAACCGGCCAAGCCGGTCGATCTCTTCCTTGGCCGATCGACAAAACGAGTCATATAGCTCGGTTTTGTGATCCAATCAATTTGTTTAGAGTTCAATTCTGATTCTTAACTGTTTTATCTTATCAGTAATTGATTCAAAAACAATTCTAAGCAGATTAAACAACCTAAACAATGAATCTAAAACAAGAAACCTAAGAACCAATGGCTCTGATACCACTGTTGGAAGTTTCGGTTGATCCTGATTCAATTCTCATATTGATATCAACCTAAACATGCATTAGATCTAGGTGTTCTTATTTAGAAACATTATGATCTCACCTTTTACCTGTTTGTTGCAGCGGAATTGATTGAACAGGTCAGAGATCAGGGAGATACACCAAGGGATGAATCCTCCAAAGGCTCACACACGCAATCACCGGAAACTGGCTGCTAGACCGAGCTAAGGGAGGCGCAGAGCAGAGAGAGAGAGACGCGGCTGAGTGCTAGGGTTGGGAGGAAGAGAGTTGGCCTTTTCTCATTAAAAGCCTTCTCTTTCCCTTTTGGGCTTTTGGGCCCAATCTGATTAAATCCCATTTAATCAGACCCATTAATCTTTCTCTCTTAGTACGACAAATGCCTAGCACTTTTGTCGTACTTCTGCTAAGCCGTTCCTACTTTATTTCCTGCTAGCTTAAGCGTGTGACCCATATGGGATCATACAATAAAAGCAATAAGTCCGAGACTTATAGATCATGAGCGGACTCTAGCAAGCCATCATGACCCCCAGTATTGTATGACTTATGTCTGATCACTGACATACTCTTACGTTATAGAGACAGTACAGAGATTGCTGGACACAATTCCAACAGTTATACATAGTTCTACTATCGCATGAACATTAAAATTAGTTCGGTTTCGGGTTTTAATTTACATACAGTGCATTACGATTCAAATTCAATGAGTCCACAACAATGGTAAACACGAATTTAGAGTCTTAATCGACCCAAAAAATGGTAAACCATGAATTTAGAGTCTGAATCGACCCAAAACAATGGTAAACCTAGCCCTAACCGACCCAAAACAATGGTAAACCGAATCTTAATCGACCCAAACCAATGGTAAAACACGAATTTATAGTCTTAATCGACCCAAAACAATGGTAAACCACGAATTTAGAGTCTGAATCGACCCAAAACAATGGTAAACCAAGCCCTAATCGACCCGAAACAATGGTAAACCAAGTCTTAATCGACCCAAACCAATGCTTAACACGAATTTAGATTCCTAATCGACTCAAAACAATGGTAACGAAATTAGAGTCTGAATCGACCCAAAACAATGGTAAACCAAGTCTTAATCGACCCAAACCAATGGTAAAACACGAATTTATAGTCCTGATCGACCCAAAACAATGGTAAACCACGAATTTAAAGTCTGAATCGACCCAAAACAATGGTAAACCAAGCCCTAATCGACCCAAAACAATGGTAAACTGAGTCTTAACTGATCCAAAACAATGGTAAACCACGAATTTAGAGTCTGAATCGACCCAAAACAATGGTAAACCAAGCCCTAATTGACCCAAAACAATGGTAAACCGAGTTTTAATCGACCCACAACAATGGTAAACCACGAATCAAATCCAACATACCTCAATTAGCAAACCCAACGCAGTTCCAAGGATTTAGATTCTGACGACGGCGATTGAGAATGACGGCGGCAGCGGCGGAGCTCCCTGAATCACGCGGGTTCGCGAACCCGGTTCCGGTTCGCGAGCTGCTCGAGGATCGGATGATGAGATCGGATCGGGCGGTGGGTCGGGTTTGTTTATTTGTTTTAATGATTTTTTTTTAAATCAAGAAAGGGTATGGGAGATTATAAGGGGGTAACCGGGATTTCCATTTCGCCAATAAAAATATATCAGACGATTTCTCGTATATTAGAGAGCTGCCTTCTTCAATGGATCATTTTTAGAGAAATAAAGAGAAAATTGGAAAAATGTGTTTTAATGAAAACAATGTCAACTTTCCACCATTTTCATGGAAAAGGATAAACTGAAATATTCTCCAACATAATAGGAAATTTATTTTTATAAAAAAACATAATAGGAATATTATGTGAAAAATAAGAAAAAGAAAAGATTTTGACTTTCAAAGAATGGAATAAAATAAAATGAATAGACTTCCTAATTGAAAGAGAGGTATACCAAGAACATATTAAGTTGTTTTCTTTTTCTTCTTTTTATCACTATTATAAAGAACTTATGGTTTTAAAAACATTGATTTATTATTACATTATAGAATAATTATTATATCAATGATTTATCAGTAGATAATTTCACCGTTTTATGAAAATCACATATGAGGTTTTGCATATTTTCTAGATGTTCCACGGTTATATCAGCATCATTTTGGAATATTTCATGTAAGTTTATTTTCATTAGCTTCTATTAATGATAATAAATTGTATTTTTGGGAATTCGAACCCCAAATTTTATAGTGTAGAAGTCTAATTATACATTACAAGAAAACAATGGTTTAGCGACGGGAACTTACAGCTATTTGGAGATACTATTGCGACTATTTTGCGACCACAGATATATGGTCGTTTATTAGTCGTTAATATACGACAAAAAATGATTGTCGTCAATTTAGTCGCCGATTTACGACTAATTAACAACCATTATCGAGACCGGAAACAATAGTTGCAGCGTAGTCGGTAATTTGGCGACTAGTCTGCGTCTGATGTGAAGGGTCGTAGAAAAGTCGCAAATTAGTCACTATATGGCCGACTAATTTGCTACTTCGTGTATAGTAGTAACAAAGTCGTTAATTTGTCGATATTGTTATGACCAATATGAAACTCATTATTCGTGTCACAAAGTATTCGGATATGGGTCATATTATATAGTATGTTTTTGATTTAGTAATAATATATAATATAGTTTGGTTATATTTTACCTCTTTGTGGTAGGTGTACCGGTTTCATGCAAAATGCATTTATGACCATTAATGGTAGTGGGCAATTATGTCTACATAGTCGAAATTCAGCTCTATCTCCGTTTTCATTTGTAAAACACAAAGAATTTGGAAATCTAGTTACATGGCGGGAGGCTACAATAATTATAGCTACCATCGGGAGTGGATGTATAGTAGGTTCGATGAAGCCACATATAATTTCTCGACAGCCTTCAAAACAGGAATGGCACAATTCATGGAATTTCACCAAAAACCAACCTTTAGGGCTGAGCAATGGCGGTAAGTTTCACTGCTCTTATAGTGTTTGCAAGAACGAAAACCGGAAACCTCGGAAAAAGGAATTTGGAGTCATCTATTTAGTAAAGGATTTATGTCTGATTAATATGTTTTGTATAAGCATGGAGAAGAAATCGGTTTGGACATAGGAACGAGTTATGTTGATCCAAATGTTCATGTTCGTAATGTAATATAAGATAGATATGTGGAGATGGTGAATGATGAATTTCGTGATTACCCGAGTAATAGTGAAGAACCTGTTCGTAATCATTCAAAAAGGTTTTATGACATGTTAGAAGGAGCCAAAAATTCTTTATATGATGGTTGTCGTGAATGTCACTCCCAATTATCCTTGGATGCTCGAGTCTTGCGAAAAAGGCAGAGCATAATATGAGTGCAAGATTAATGCTGGCATTGTAGGCGTTCTGTCATCAAGAAGATACAATAAAGACGAACCGTTTGTTCTAGGTACGTATGTTCCTTACCTGTAAATCTTATTGTCTTTAAATATATTTATGTATATAACTTCATTCAGTACATACATATTGCACAGCTTCACAAGCGGATCAAGTTTTTTATATCCCGTATCCATTGACGAAGAAACCAAAGATTTTGTGGCTTAATGTTATTCAAGTCAACCTGAGGGGAAATATTTCAGAAGATTATGGTGACATGGAACTGATTCTTTTGCAACAAGAAAATGGTGATCTTGTGATGATGACTAGAATCGAAGATCTCGTTATCGATAACTCGCTACAAGGAGAAAACCCAATACATCTTGATTAGGAGGTCGGGGATGCGGAACCAGAAGATGAATTCCGGTGTAATTTATCATCTTCTGATGATGAGGATGAATATGACGATGAAGAACAAGATGAAGAACCTTAGTAATATGCTTATTATATTTGCCGGTGTAATTTATCGTCTTCTCAATTGCGAAACTGTAATGAATTTTTATATTTCATCAATTAGACCCGCCAAACCCAACATTATACCTTTCAGTAGCCGCAAACATTTATATATCATTTCAAACATTCAAGTTGTTTTTAGGTAAAATGTTAAATTTCAAACATTCAGGTTTTTTAAAAAGGTAAAGTATTAGCCAAAATAGCAAAAGAAAATCAATATTTATTGGAGCAGAGCTTGAAGACTGGAGTTGTGGCGTTTTCCCAAAGTAGCTTCAGCACAACAATGTTGTTAGCCTTGATATTGTTTGCCTTGAGGAATTCTCTCAAGCCGCCAGTTAAATGCAATTGCCGCATCCTACTTTCAACTGTCATCACCAGTTTGACATACCATTTCACTCCACCCTCATTCACCATATATATGGTCTTGCCTGCCCTATTTTCTAATTCATTAGCATAAACTGCACAAACAAAATATGGTGTTACAGAATACAAAAATCAGAAACCATAAGCGAAATAAAGTTACTTACAATTCTGCTACTCTTGATACTCTCTGCCGTGACATTTAGTGTTACAAAGTTCTCTTCAATTCTTGAAACAAATCATACAAACATTATATAGTACTAATACCAAAACAAAACAAAAAACTATTAGTCTTGGAATACAATATATGATAACTTACTCATGTCCTCCGGCCGATTTCCATTGGAGCATTTACTCATCGGAGTTCACAACAACTGGGTCCACATGCATGTACATGAAAAATTAAATCTCCAAAGTACTCGAATATTAAAACGTCTCCGACTCGGAAATCGTGTCCCTCGGCAAACTCTTTCCAGCCTTCAGTTATTATGTCACCAATACATTTCACAGGACATTCCAGGTTACACGCATATGATGTGAGTTCACCAGTTGTAATATTAGTTTTTCGATCTATGTGGTCTTTGTATAACTTTATTGGGATACTCTGCAACACCCAAAAGAACCCAATTAAGAAGATGTAAGCATTACATATAGAGGGAAAGAGAGAGGAATCACTAATTACATACCACACCCGAAAGGAATCCGAGAAGGAGAGGCTTGAAGAAATGAGGGTTTCCCATTAATGAAGCCTTTAGTAGTGTGAAGTTAATCTACCAACATGAATCACCCAAAAAGCAGAAACATGATCTTAAATAATAAAGGAAACTTCAGAAAAATGACCATGAAATCAGTGAGACTTGATAACACCGACATGCACTCAATTGTAAATCCACCAAAAATGTGAATCTAACTATTGAAGACTTATATACATAAATCAGGTATAAAATGAGAAGAAATACCTCAGACAGATTCCTTGTCGCAAAGGATGAATAACACGATGGCGGAAAGGAGAAAACTGTCCAATTTGGAAAGAAGTTATGATGGTTAAGGTATTTCTATCGGTTTATGATAATTTACCAAAATATTTGGTTTAGGCGCAATAATTTTTTGTTTTGTTTTGGCGGGCCTTATAAGATTAATATTGTATTTTCATATGAAATTATGAATTTTTGTTTTATTCTCATGTATATACATGGTATTTTGAAATACAGTGTGGGTATGAATGTTGTTAAGGATATGATGGATATACAATATGTTTTTTTCAAAGCTAACTGTAATGAGTAAATTCTGACCAAAATTGTAACTAGTAAAAATGTAAAGTTCCTTACAAATCCCAATATAAAATAATATTTTAATAGAATTAAAAATCTTTCTAACTTTGTTCTAATAATATTATATATACAGTTATGTTATAATCATATATTAGATATGTTTTTTTTTGAAAAAATGATAGCTACAATATATGTTACTATATATTAATCACTTCTTACTAAAATATGGCTATCAATTACCGTTATTAAATGGAAATATTAAACATGAAAGCATAATAAAAAGTAAGGTTCTTAAGTAAGGTTCATTAAAAATATTAAAACCGAAAGTATAATAAAAAGTTAAGGTTCTCAAGTAACAGACACAAAATTAGACATGAGATTTAGATAGGAAAAACATCACTGCTTCCGGCAACATCAGTGTCACATGCCTCTAGCTGGAACCTGAGATCTTGAACCTCCTGAAGTCGCGGATTGAACTTGTAGTCCGATAAGCCTTCCACGGTCCCAACCCATATATCATCAAGTTCACCTATATAAAACAAGAACTTTAGGAAACTATCTTAAATTATTAGATATAAACTAATTCAAAATGTTAAAACAGTTACTTCCAGTCCGAAAGCTCCTCCAAATCTTGAGAACCATGATCCTTTATGGAGCCTTAGTCCTTAAATATTCAGGCCAGAATTCAACCGCGTATTTTCCATAAGCCACACACTTTAACTTATTATTCCTATTATGAATAAGAAAAGTTAATGAGAACTATCCTAATCAACTGTTCTTATTATTGAATGTCACACACTTTAATCAATTGTTTTGTCATGGTGTTTACTACTACATTACCGAAAACATGCACTTACATGGCATCTCTGAGGTGGAACACTTTTCTTGTCCTTGCAGGGTTTAGGGAATCGACTTCAAGGGGGCAAATGATTGAGACCACGCCAATGGTGTCTACACAAGATATTTGAGGTTATTTAGAGTTTAACGATTAGAAAAGATTAAAACTTTTCTTGCTACGAATGTAAATATTATTGTAAAAATGAAAGATCCGGCATTACAAACTGACTGAGCAAAATGTCAAACCTAAGAAATTGGTTCAATGGCAAAAAAGCTAAAAAGACATTGAAAAGATGAAAACTTTCAACAGTTTTTACCTATATGAACGTCTCTATTTGTTTTTATGTCACATATATGGAGGAAACTAAAAAATTCCATGTAGTGCTTGGTCTCCCAAGGCTCAATAAGTTCGATCTCAGTGTGTTCGATGGCTTCAAGTCGGTGGCGATATTTTGTTGGATGAAAACATGGATCCGCTAGGACCACCCAAATTCCAGAGATCTCAATCCACTTGCCTTCATTTTTCTCTAGTCCAAAGAAGTCATTTACTTCTCTTGGATAAATGAAAATTTTGATCTTGCTTCCCTGTGCATTAGTGAAAGCATGAAGATCATATAGTCAGAACCAGTGCTGTCTTGCATGCCGAAAACTCTGTTAAATATTTTTCACTTACTCCTGGTCGGCCAAGATGTAACTCCAATATGGTCCATCTGCAAACACATAGTATGGGTAGCCGCAGAAAATCTTAACTCAGAAGTGCCAACCGGTTTCGTCTCTTTTAGGTTGTGTTTCTGCTATGTAGTTGTAATAGACCATTATGTTTTGGTTCTGTTTCAGAGAGAATGAATGTGGGAGAAATTTTAGTGAGAAAGATAATTATTACGACGAAATAACTTCTCCTTACCAAACAATTTACTTGAATTAAAAAAGGTTACCAAAAATGAGGGTTTTAAAAATTTGCCTCGAGCGCCGCATCAAAACAAAGAGAGAGAGAGAGACGTATGGTTACGTGGAGTGTGTCTCTTTAAGATCCCAATCAAATCAATTAATCCATGGTTAAATATTATGTAAACCGTACAATGGTTTTGTCGTTTGTTCTGTTGTAGCCTCGGAGCCCTTGAACTGTATACTGGTTTTGTCGTTTGGTCTGGTGTAGCCTTGGAGTCCTAGAACCGTATACTGGGTTTGTCTTTTGTTCTCTTGCAGTTTTTTGCAGAGTTCCTCTATTTCGGCGGGAAATTTATGCTGCAGCCACCCTCTAATCTTGTTTTGCGTTTCATTTGGTAGGCTTGTGCTTATTGTTTAAAGATTAAATCAAATAGGAATATTCAATGTTCCTCTCAACCGATATTATTAAATTTCCTTAACATGATAAGTACATATATACGCAAACAAAAAAAACCTGGTATCTTGAAAGATTCACAAAACAAGAATTTAATTTTTCAAACCATCATAAATCCAATAATAACATTTCACACTAACCACTTCATCACATTATATATGTTACGTATATCCTAGGATAATCTTTTATGTGATATATATCCTACGGGTTCTACTTGTTGTGTGTGTGTATATATATATATATATATATATCTACTGTAACGTTAAACATCAAAACAACACACATATATCCCTCTCCTTAGCATGATGCAATTGAGTTTATCGACAATATTTTGATGATCTTAGAGGTTCAAGTTCCGGTTTACCGGATGATCCAGTTTAAATTTGTTTATCTCCGCTATGCTCTCAAACTAATTAGGTGTATAATTACAATTACTAAAATGTAAAAGAAAATATGAAACCTCAAATTTGAGGTTTTGTACAGTGAAACCTCAAAATGAGGTTTTGCATTTCTTTTTTAGGGTTTAGGGTTTTGCTCACTCCAAAAGAAACCCTAAAACCTAAACCCTGAAAATCTGAAGTTTCATCTTAGCTTTTACGTTCTAGTCCCAAAACTATTTCTTAAATTTTTCTATGTACTATTTTTAATTTTAGTGTTACAAAACTTTCAAAACTATTTCCTAATTTTTTTGTGATATATATTTTTATAACCCGGGAAGTATATCCAAAACTTTCAAAGAATTTAAAACTAAAATTTGCTTTCATAAAACATGTCTTCAATCGTACTTTATATTGTGAGCAAACTTTTTCTGATTTTACTAAAGTATAATAGATAAGTTTAAATTTTAAAAATAGAGACAGTAAAAAAGGAATATATTACGTCTAAGTTCGCCTATAAGTGGGTAAAAATTCAAAAAATTGTCAAATTAATATGGAAAACTAAAACTCAAATTAATAGCCTAAAACATTTCAATTACCCGCCTATAACCAAGAATTTTCGACAAAGTTTCCAAAATTCATCAAATACGTCAAACCATGATTTTATTAGGTTCTTCCCCTTTTCAGAAATCTCCTTCGAAACATCTCTCTAATCTCTCTTTGAATCCTCCTCTATGCCCACACATCTCAAACTGATATCTCTTATTTGATGCTCTCAATTTCATGGCTAACTTTTTCCGAAATCCTATCGACCCTCTCAAACTCTTCCTTGAATCTCTCAATCATGAAACCCTCCGTGATACGATGCTCACAGTTACATGTAAGATATGAAGTTTGGGTGTGTGTTAAACCGTCTAGTTTTCTTCTACTTTGCTTTGCTTTTGAAATGGGACAACTTATGAATCTGATTATTGGTTTACTTATGATTTACTTGTGGTTTGCTTATGTTGGAACAATTAATTTTGGTTCTACAGGTTGTAAACAACTCATATATTCCTCCATCAGCTTCAATATGGTCTCCACCGTCCGGGTAAGTTGTTTTTTTTTGATGAGTGTTTGATGAGTTAGAGTCTGATAGTTAAGATGTTAATCTTATAGTTAGCATGAAATTGAGCTTGACGTCACTATTTAACTCATTAATGTGTTTTGTTAAGTTCGAGTGTCTGAGCGTTTACAAGATAGTGTTTGTATCATTTGAGACATGACCAAACTATTCATAACTTTTTCTAAAACATTTTTTGAGGAGATCTATCAACGACTTATGAAAGACATGGTTAGCATCACAAAGGATTGCAGAAGCACTGCAAAGAACTGCGACCTTGGGAGATCTCAACAGATGAAGATAACAACATCTTTCCTCAGGTTAAGTAACATTTTACACAATCCATGTTTATAAAGTCATCTCACGTTCTTTATTTAATTGTTTTTCTCTTAGTGTCCGTAATTGTCACAGGCCACTGAAAAGGATAGATGAGTAAATCCTTATGGATTCGAAAGCCTGACAGGAAATCTTTTAATGGGCAAGTGCAAGCAGCCCATACACTTTTCAGCGTTGTGGCCCACCTAGAGCAACTGAAGGAAGCTCAAAGTAAAACTACAACACCATCTGCTTTGTAGGTTACTTATCAATGTCTCTTGCACTTGTTAATTTTTTGGGATATGATTTGGAAACTCCTAAATGTTGGAGTTTGTGTATGTAGATCGTTTGTTTATGTAGATCGTTTGTTTCTACATGTTACCAATGTTATTTTGAAGCAAATTTTTGTTACATTTCTTGTACCATTCAAATTACAGTATCACCAATTACCAAATCGAAAATGAAAAAATCCAAATTCTTATTTTTTACGAAAAAGTCACTAATTAATCATCAATTATTCGCACTACACACAAAGTAGTCGCTAAATATTTACCATCAACGAATCTGGATTTTCCGAATAGTCGCTTAATAATCGTTATTTAGTTATTAAACGTTCGCCAAGTATTCACCATATCTTATGACTAAGTTGTGACTATATTAGACAGTCAGATAATAGTCGGCAAAACAGTACCTTAATCGAATATGGATGTTTCGATTAGACGTTGCATAGTAGTTAAATGTTGCTAATTAATAACAAAATATTTACCATAATCATATTTGGATTTTCGTGTTAGTCATCATATAATTGGTAAATTAGTCAATAAAAAGTCCCCAAATAGTCCCCATATATCACGACTATGTTGTCACTATATAAGATAGTCACGTAATAGTCGACAAGTAGGGGCCAAAAGAGTAAAATAATTATATTTGGGTGTTCCGATTTGTCGTTGAACAGTCGTTGACCTAGTTATTACTAAGTCGCCAATTTGTCGCCAATATTTACTATTACATTGTGACTATATTGTACAGTCACAAAATACTCGGCAATTGGTCACGTGTTAACGAGTACTTGGCAACTACATTTCTCCGACTGCATCTGGACTATGTCCTTAGTCGCACAAATGAAGCCAAATGGTCGCAAATTACGATTACCTTCTGACAACGCTACGTCTATTTTACGATTACCTATGTTAGTCTCAAAATAGTCGTAACTTATCGACTATTTTTACGACTATGCAATTTAACGACTATAAACTACCTTATTTAGTTGTATTTTAGTCGTATAACCGCGTTTAACGAATATTTTGTGACTAAGAGTGCAGTCGCTAAAACGTTGTTTTCTTTAGTGATAACTTCCAGCCCATCTCCGTCTACGGGTTCCACATCCACTCTCTCGACCCGTGGATCCACCCTCGTCGGACGGTCGAATTGTTAAACGGGAAGCTCGAAAGACATGTTTAATGTCTATGCAATAACCATGCGATCTTTCTCTGTGTTTTGTCCTCACTCGCATGATACCGAAAATCATTTTCTGGTAGATCACTCATCCTTCAACTACTCAAGCATAAACACGCTTACCTCTGGAGTTTTCTCAAGACAAGTGACTGAAAATATAAGTGCACTTTGATACCATAGGTAATCAAATCAATTCCTTGAACATCACCCCACATATGAGTATGTTACACTTATATATTACCTTGTATGTTTTTATTATTTTCACATGGGGTAATGGAGATTAATCATGGGTATTCGGGTCCTCGGGTCGGGTTTAGATCGGATCCTTACAGGTTTTTGGTCCAACGGATATACGAAATGAGGACCTATTTAAACACCCGATAGATTTTGGGTCGGGTTTAGATCGGGTCGGGTCAGGTCGTGGTTGGTTTCTGTTTTAGGGTATCATACACTACAAGAAAACTGTCATTTAACGACTACAGTGTGCGACCGTGAGTGTAGTTGCAAACGTTAACGAATAAAATGCGACTTCTTTAAGACTGAAGAAGCGACTGATAGTTATTAGTCGCTGATCGGTCACAAAACTGTGACCGCGTAAAAGTAGTCGCTAATTAGTCGCTATTTTACGACTGATGCACGACTACATTGTTGTCGTAAAATATGAGTCGCTAATTAGTCGCAGAATGAGCGACTAATTAGCGACCGTTTTTGGCGGCTTGCAAGTCTGAGGCAATTTGGTGGTACATATCGACACGATTTAATTGTTTCGGGAGGTGTACTGACATTTTGCGACTATATATATTAGTCGCAAAACGGTAGCTTCGTAGTCGCAAATCAGTCGCAATATTGTATATATATACCACAGTCGACCTCTTTTCTCCTCATTCTCACATATTCACTCTCATTCACTCTCAGCTACGAATCAAAAAAAAAATCGTATACCTTTTTATTTATATAATGTCGGGATTCTATAATGCTCGGTAATGGATGTATAAGAGGATAGATCCAGAGACGCAAAATTTCACGGCGGAGTTCGAAATGGGGGTCGAGCAATTCATGGCTTTTGCAAGTAATCAACCTTTTGCGCTAAGCAATGGCGGAAAGTTCTTCTGCCCTTGCACTTTCTGCAAAAACGAGAAAGTTATCACGGGCAAAAAGTTTGGAATCATATATTAGGTAGAGGATTTATGGAAGATTATTATATTTGGTATAAGCACGGGGAGGAAATTGATGTGGCTTTAGGACCGAGTTACGTTGATATGACGCCTTTGGGTAATGTCGTACAAGATAGATATGTAGATATGGTGAATGATGCGTTTCGTGATAGCGTGAATTTTGATAGTTATCAAAATGTTGATGAAGAACCGGTACGTAACCATTCCCAAAAATTCTATGACTTGTTAGAAAGGGCGAGAAAGCCATTATATGATGGTTGTCGTGAAGGTCACTCTCAGTTATCCTTAGCCGCGCGGGTCCTGCAAAACAAGACGGACTACAATATGACAAAAAAGTGTGTGGATTCATGGTGCGAGGTGTTGATAGATTATTTACTAGAAGGAAACCAGTCAACCCGATCCCATTATGAGACAGAAAAGTTAATGCGCAACTTAGGTCTCCCGTATCATACAATTGATGTTTGTATTCATAATTGTATGATATTCTGGAGAGAAGATGAAAAGTGGGATAAGTGTCAATTTTGTGGTTCGCCAAGATGGAAGCCCAACGAAGGAAACCATAGAAACAAAATAGTATATAGTCGTATGTTGTATCTACCTATCGCTGGCAGATTGAAGAGAATGTATCAGAGCGAGAAGACTGCAGCGACAATGAGATGGCATGCTGAGTACCGAGCAAAGGACGGAGAAATGTGTCATCCTTCTGATGCTGAAGAGTGGAAATATTTTCAAGACCTACATCCTCGCTTTGCCGAAGAACCTCGTAACGTTTATTTGGGATTATGTACAAATGAGTTCAATCTATTTGGCATGTATCGTAATCATTCGTTGTGGCCAGTGATCTTGACTCCATATAGATGGGTTCAATATGCGATTGATTAGCGCTGACAAATATCACAGTCGCATATGAGGTCGCTGATCAGTCGCCAACAGTTTGCGACTGATATGCGACCAAGAAACAATTCATGGGTAGTAGTCGTAAATTAGTCGTAACTTTACGACTAACTAACGACTGATTTAATTTGCGACGCAAGATTAGCGTCTGCGCTTATTAGTCGCATATCAGTCGCGGATTTGACATTAGCGACTAACATGCGACTACATGTCCAGTCTCTATTGAACTGTTTTGTTGTAGTGATATTTAAAGATACCCGATATTTTCAGATACTCATCGGTTCGGGTTGGTTCAGGTACTTTCGGATAAAATTTTACCCGAGACCTGTAAAATATCCGATCTAACCTGTGAACAAACCCGAATCAACCTGTGAAACGACCGAACAAACATGTACGTTAACAGATTGTATTACATTTTATAACTTATAATATAAACCTGCTAAGACAAATCTGTGAAGTTCTAAATATAAACCAAAGCTGAAACATTATAAATTACAAACGGTTCAAACTTCAAGTGCATAACAAATTTCAAAATTTGGCGCATGAAGCCTTGCCACCGAAATACCAAAGTAGCGAAAGTACTAAATACAACAAGAGTTACAAAACAATGAAGACATTATCAAATGCAAGTATGCATTGCATCTACAATATATATATATATATATATAAATCTTTTGCTTTTGACTCTTAACCATACACACAATAAAGTGACAAACGACTTGGAAATGGAGACTCTCGGACCAACAAGAGCGTCATCTCAAAAAACTATAAATTTTTCCTACATCAAATTCGTTAAAATGCTTCATAATAAAAAGTTTGAAAAACATGTAATACAAAATAGAAAATAAAGAAATATTACCTTAGTCTCAACAGCCTTTATAGTTGAATGTAGCTTCTAACTCTAGTAAATTAACACAAGTTGGAAATAAATGTTTACCTCTCATCAGGTCATCTTAAAGCTCTATATCAACAAGTATTTTTTATTTCCTTGTCACTCCTCTATCATATAATTTGATCTCACATTTCAGCCATTGCTTGATATACATTAAGATTTCAATCATATAATGTTTCAAGCAATTCCTAGAGGGATAAAGAACTCTTCCATGGTGCTGAAGGAAGATACATATGCCGCTGAAGAAACTTGCATTGCGAACACATCTTTCGCAATTTTTGATAGAACTGGATACTTAGGAGTGTTTAATCTCCACCAAAATAGGACATTATACTTTGAACCATCAAATATGTTCGGTATATCCACACTCTCTTTCAGATACAATTTCAACTCATTAATTTTCTTTGGAACATTAGTTTCTTGAACAAGTTCATTGTAGATATCATTCATTTACTCATATGTAAGATCGTTTCCCAAGACTGTCCTCTGTGAAACTTCATCCGCATATGGTTCTTGTGATTGAGACTGTGAAGAATCGCCTTGAGAATGAGAAGATGCGCATTGAAAGCCATTTATGTTCACCACACTACTGTACTCCTCTTACAAACTCTTAAGTATATCCAAAATTTTTTGATTAAAAAAAAAAAGACTCACAGCTAACTTTACCCCACAGCTTTTCAAAGCATTTGATAATAAATTTATTCTTCTTTCTAGGATAAAACATGCATGTTACTATTGCCATCCTATTCATTTTAACTTGTTCCCCAAACGGATCCTTATACATCCCCAATTTTTTCAACATTGACAATGCTTCTGAATGAAGTTATTCATCAAGACCAAGACATTAACTTAAGGTACTAAAGTTCCTTATCACAGTGGCTATTGCATGCCAAAGCTTGTGAGAACAAGCATTTGTTGAACTAGAAAGCACCAATGTAACTTTAAAGACGATGATGAGGAATTGGACTAACCTCTCCGCCGCTTCCCTATCAGATTTACGTGGTTTAACCCTCTTTTTATTATCCATGTTTTCATTGAAGTAGTCGTTATAAGGCTTTCCTTCTTCCTCCATCTTCACAAAGCTAATTTAAACTTCAATGCTTGTTCTAGAATTAGGTAAGTTGAGTTCCACCTTGTAACATCCCCGATCCTCAATATGATCGTTGGGATGCACCATGACCGAGTTAGAGGAAGAAATCATAAAGAAGAAGCATAAAAACTCGTCCATGGTGAAGAAACATATTTTCACAAAATAATAGGGATTTTAGACATATCAATGTTTGTTGGTGCCAAGTCAAAAAATGGCATTTTGGCTATATAAGGGGGGTGGGTATCCTTGAGTGAACGAGCAGCCTAGGAACTTGACCACGATGTACCGTGGGCTGGTTATACTCACCCAAAGTCGGATAGGTTGAGTATAACAAGGTTGGAAGGATCAAAGGAAGGATCAAGATCGGATCAAGGTAGATTTCGGCTGGAAAGGGAATTCAGATGTACAAGTTCATGGTGGAATCGAGGGATCGATCCATTCGGTTAAGATCAAGTGCGAGACTTAGCCAAAATCAATGGAAGAAGGTTAAGTTGACATGATAATCAGCTTGAATCAGCTAAAACATCGAGCTAAACCAGCTGGATCAACTCGATATACGGTCGGGTAGCTCATCTTAGTACTGGGAAGTGTGGTGAGCAGTATAATCAGTTGGATTGTCAGTTCAGACTATGTGACCGATTAGCTGAACGGTTCGGAAGTTACAACCGAACCTGTGCGAGTGAAAAATCGTGACAATTCGGCCTAGAATCTGATTGGTCAAAGGAAAGTTATGTCTGTTCGCAGAAAAAACTGACCAACTTCCTTATAAATGCCAACGGGCGGGCCAAACTTAGCCATCACACATACAAAGGGGAAATTCCCAGAAAATTATCAAGTCTGAGAACACAGAGAAGGAAAGAATAAGTTAACAGAAATTGTCGAGAGAAGGCTAGTCGGAAGGCAAGGCTTGATCGAGGCGATGGTCGGATCAACGAGGAACGATCCTAAGTTCAGCGGTTGGTTATCACCAAATCGCCAGACAAGAGTGAGTGCGAACCAGGACTTTATGATCGGATGCGAGATTGGTTCGCTTGCTAGGATAAAATCGAGTTGGATGGGTGATTCTGATTAGACCTTCTATCCCTAGAGTCTGAATATACATGATTCTACTTAACTTAGATCGAAACACTTAGTGGATCGGGAATAGACAACCCCTCCGGACTTAGGATCCGGGATAGGGCGTTTCAAGTTTGTATCAGAGCATGTTTGGTTCTAGGACATTGCAGTTCACTTCATGGAAGGGGACGCGCATTAATGGTGGCTTGTGGTGGACAAGAGCACCAGGGGATGCATTGAGTCTTGGGCAGACTTTGAGATCGAGTCCAACCAAAGTACTTTCCAACCGATTATGAGGTCTGTTGGAAGGTCATACTTTCCAGCCGCGTATGGGATCGGTTGGAGGATTATTTCATGGACTTGGTTCAAGGTCGCAAGACGGTGCCGAGGAGAACATGATGAAGGCGCACTCACAAGAAAAAGTGACTTTTCAAACCGGGAGGGACCTGGAGAGGAAATGGGACCAGGTGGATGGTTACAAGACCTCTAATGGTCGCATAGGGTACCCTACTTGTGGGAAGAACCACATTGGTGGGATGTTGGATGACAAGAGGGACATGTGCGAGGTGCGGAAGTCCGGATCGTGTAATCCTAGGCTGTTTGCAGATTAAAATTCGAGTTCGGTAAAGGAACATGGCCAGAATGAAAGGTTCGAGTCCAAGGAGGACCAGGGTCAGGATGCTATCGTCGAGTCCGAGGAGGACCAGGGCCAGGATAAAAGGTCGAGTCCGAGAAGGACCAGGGCCATTATAAAAGGTCGAGTACGAGAAGGACCAGGGCCAAGATAATAGGTCTAGTCAGAGAAGGACCAGGGCCAGGATAATAGGTCGAGTTCGAGAAGGAACAAGGCTAAGATAATAGGTCAAGTCCGAGAAGGACCAGGGCCAGGATAATAGGTCGAGTACTACGGAGACCAATGTCTAATTATGATCTAGTATGATACTTACTAAGATTAGGATAGTAAGATCAAGTCCGGGAAGGATAAGGATCAAGTCCGGGATGCACCATGACCGAGTTAGAGGAAGAAATCATAAAGAAGAAGCATAAAAACTCGTCCATGGTGAAGAAACATATTTTCACAAAATAATAGGGATTTTAGACATATCAATGTTTGTTGGTGCCGAGTCAAAAAATGGCATTTTGGCTAAATAAGGGGGGGGGGTATCCTTGAGTGAACGAGCAGCCTAGGAACTTGACCACGATGTACCGTGGGCTGGTTATACTCACCCAAAGTCGGATAGGTTGGGTATAACAAGGTTGGAAGGATTAAAGGAAGGATCAAGATCGGATCAAGGCAGATTTTGGCTGGAAAGGGAATTCAGATGTACAAGTTCATGGTGGAATCGAGGGATCGATCCATTCGGTTAAGATCAAGTGCGAGACTTAGCCAAAATCAATGGAAGAAGGTTAAGTTGACAAGATAATCAGCTTGAATCAGCTAAAACATCGAGCTAAACCAGCTGGATCAACTCGATATACGGTCGGGTAGCTCATCTTAGTACTGGGAAGTGTGGTGAGCAGTATAATCAGTTGGATTGTCAGTTCAGACTATGTGACCGATTAGCTGAACGGTTCGGAAGTTACAACCGAACCTGTGCGAGTGAAAAATCGTGACAATTCTGCCTAGAATCTGATTGGTCAAAGGAAAGTTGTGTCTGTTCGCAGAAAAAACTGACCAACTTCCTTATAAATGCCAACGGGCGGGCCAAACTTAGCCATCACATACAAAGGGGAAATTCCCAGAAAATTATCAAGTCTGAGAACACAGAGAAAGAAAGAATAAGTTAACAGAAATTGTCGAGAGAAGGCTAGTCGGAAGGCAAGGCTTGATCGAGGCGATGGTCGGATCAACGAGGAACGATCCTAAGTTCAGCGGTTGGTTATCACCAAATCGCCAGACAAGAGTGAGTGCGAACCAGGACTTTATGATCGGATGCGAGATTGGTTCGCTTGCTAGGATAAAATCGAGTTGGATGGGTGATTCTGATTAGACCTTCTATCCGTAGAGTCTGAATATACATGATTCTACTTAACTTAGATCGAAACACTTAGTGGATCGGGAATAGACAACCCCTCCGGACTTAGGATCCGGGATAGGGCGTTTCAACTTTGTATCAGAGCATGTTTGGTTCTAGGACATTGCGGTTCACTTCATGGAAGGGGACGCGCATTAATGGTGGCTTGTGGTGGACAAGAGCACCAGGGGATGCATTGAGTCTTGGGCAGACTTTGAGATCGAGTCCAACCAAAGTACTTTCCAACCGATTATGAGGTCTGTTGGAAGGTCGTACTTTCCAGCCGCGTATGGGATCGGTTGGAGGGTTATTTCATGGACTTGGTTCAAGGTCGCAAGACGGTGCCGAGGAGAACATGATGAAGGCGCACTCACAAGAAAAAGTAACTTTCCAAACCGGGAGGGACCTGGAGAGGAAATGGGACCAGGTGGATGGTTACAAGACCTCTAGTGGTCGCATAGGGTACCCTACTTGTGGGAAGAACCACATTGGTGGGATGTTGGATGACAAGAGGGACATGTGCGAGGTGCGGAAGTCCGGATCGTGGAATCCTAGGCTGTCTGCAGATTAAAATTCGAGTCCGGTAAAGGAACATGGCCAGAATGAAAGGTTCGAGTCCAAGGAGGACCAGGGTCAGGATGCTATCGTCGAGTCCGAGGAGGACCAGGGCCAGGATAAAAGGTCGAGTCCGAGAAGGACCAGGGCCATTATAAAAGGTCGAGTATGAGAAGGACCAGGGCCAAGATAATAGGTCGATTCAGAGAAGGACCAGGGCCAGGATAATAGGTCGAGTTCGAGAAGGAACAAGGCTAAGATAATAGGTCAAGTCCGAGAAGGACCAGGGCCAGGATAATAGGTCGAGTACTACGGAGACCAAGGTCTAATTATGATCTAGTATGATACTTACTAAGATCAGGATAGTAAGATCAAGTCCGGGAAGGATAAGGATCAAGTGTGGATCAAGTCCATGAGGATTTGGATCAAGATTTGACTGAGTCTAAGACAAGAAAAAAAATCTTGGAAAGGATTAAGTCTTGATGGATCAAAGTCAATGGGAAATGGTTAAGGATAACTCAAATCGAAAGTGTGCAAAGGCTTATCAGGAGCAGAGGGAGCGGACACACAAATTTACCGCCACCAAATTCGAGGACAAATTCCAATTTGGTGGAAGAGACTTGTAACATCCCCGTCCCAGGAATATCATATATGGCATGTTCGGTCCAGGAGAAGAATGGACGGCTTGGTTCAGATTATGGGGAATGATCCTAGACAAGTTATTGGGAAGACTTATTCAAGGTCGAGGAACGGACCAAATAACTTAGCCGAATGAAGCGAGAGCTTGTAGAGGAGCTGAAGTAGCTAAGCTACAAGCTGAACCAGATGGATGAGCTGGTAGACATCTTAACATAGCTGGATCAACTAGGTGACTAGATGAGCTAATAGACCTAGCTGATCAGCTGAGTGTTCAGCGTAGTATAAGGAAGAGCTACCAATGAAGAGATGTGCCCATTCACATGAACACTATTGAAAAGATGTGTCCATTCGCAGGGACTCTAGTGAAAAAGTTGCAATAGTTCGCTGGCCAAGGCCAAGGCCGTAAATAGGAGGCATTGGGTTCATTTTCAACACACAGAAAAAGGGAGAGAAAGGAAAAATGCCAAAGAAAGAGGGAGACCGACAGTAAGCCAATAGTCCACGTCCAACGGGTCACAGGTTGGGCCGACCGACCGTGTAGGCCACCGGCGATGCGGTTGATCAATAGTACGAAGACCGATCGCGATTGGATGTGGCTGTTCACTAAGAGGTGCGAGTGTTCGCCAAGAGATGCGACTGTTCGTGAAGGGACGTGGAGGTGCGACCGTTCACGAAAAGGTGCGACTGTTCGTGAAAGGGTGCGACCGTTCGTGAAAGGGTGCGACCGTTCGTGAAAGGGTGCAACCATTCACGAAAGGGTGCGACCGGTCACAGAGGTGTGCGATCGTGCACGAAGGGGTGCGATCGGTACCGAAGGGGGGTGCAATCGGTTTTGAAGGGGTGCGATGGTACCGAAGGGGTGCGATTGGTACCGAAGGTGTGCGATCGGTACCGAAGGGGGGCGATCGGTTCCGAAGGGGTGCGATCGGTTCCGAAGGGGTGCGTTCGGTTCCGAAGGGGTGCAATCGGTTCCGAAGGGGTGAGAATGGTTTTGAAGGGGTCAGATTGGTCACAAAGGGGTGCGATCGGTTCCGAAGGGGTGCGATCAGTCCCAAAGGGGTTCGATAAGTACTGAAGGGATGCGATCGGTTCTGAAGGGGTGCGATGGGAACTAACATCAACCTCTCTTATCGAGTCCAACTCAAGTGGGACGGTTGGTTGAGTGACTTGGTAACGATATGATAGTTGGGTCAAAGGGAGACTGAGTGGTCTTGCTGAGGGAGCATGAGGGATACGGAAATGGTGCATGAGCCAGAAAGGGCCATATACGCATTGACGCACCGGTACCAACGGTTTCTCGAATGGATACTTGGCCTTGTGGAGATGGTTGGTTGAATGGCTGAGTACCGAAGAGAAGCATGTTAGTGGCAGGAGGTGACGCAAGGACTTAAGAGGATTCGTCAGCCAAGCGTGATCAAAGAGACACACAACGAACTAGACATAATCCAGACATGGCCTAGGTACGAACTAGCTGTTACAGGGAATTAATAGGAACTAGCCTAGTTTTGAATATAATGGTTTAGGGGAATGAAACCTTAAGTGTAGGAACACGTAACTTGAATATGGTCTAAGATCGATCGATAGGTCGAACGGTAGTCAAGTGGACTGACCAAAGGCAAAGGTGATTAGACCGTGATAGTTCTTTAGAGGAACAAAATCAAGGTTAGAAATATTTCCGCTGCGTAATGTTAAGGTTAACAGATCTAAGCTAGGAAAAGACTAAGAAAAGTCAATAGAAGACCCAAAGGAATACTTGCTCTAGAGGGAAAATTGGTAATAAAAACAAATTTAATGGAGGTTCAGGCCAGGAAGCGGCCTGATCCAGTAACACATCGACCGCGGCCCAAGAAGGCATTGAAGTAGTCTTTATAAGGCTTGCCTTCTTCCTCCATCTTCACAAAAGCTAATTAAAACTTCAATACTTGTTCTAGCATTAGGAAAGTTGAGTTCCACCTTGTCTTGACATCCAAGGAAAAAATTCCTCTCAGAATCTTTCTTGACTCCACATGAGACTCAAATAACTTGAGTTTTGGGGTTGAAGATCTAAAAAAGTGAATGCTATTACGAGTAGCATGCACATTGTGATCTATTTCTTGCAGTCCTTCCTTCACATTCAGGTTTAAGATATGAGTTGCACACCTTAAATGCAAGTACTTCCTTCTCAGAACAAACACATCCTCACCACCTTCACTGAAATCTTCGTTCAATCTCCTCATTGATGAATTTTTGGTTGTGGTATTGTGTACTGTTATGCAGAATAACCCCTTGATTGTCCACTCGTCTAAGCGCTTCTTCAACACTAACGATTGTAGGTCTTGTGGTCGTAAATGTTCTTGAAGACAATGATCAGTTTCTTTAGCTGCCACCAAGCGTCCACAAAATGGGTTATTATTACCATATAACTAGTTCTAGTACGTGGAGCTACCCAAAAGTCCGTGGTTAAGGAAAATGTATGTCTATTATCTCCTAAAATATTTTTCATAGCCTCTTTCTTTCTCGCATACATTTCAACTATGTCTCTTTTGCACATTCTACTAGAATGAGGCTTCACCAAACTAACTCTAGAACATAAGTGCTTCCAATCTAAGCTCTCTATAAGCGATAATGGTAACTTTTCTATGACTAACATCTCATTGGTTGCTTCCCTAAAAATACTATCAGAGTCTTAAACCGGAATCAACATCCGTATTCAACACAGTTTGATCATTACTATTGAATTTCTTAGCAGCTTCCTATACTTTCAAAGACTTGCACGAGAAATTAAGGTGTTTTTTCATGTTCGACGTATCAGATTTAGACAGACATACCATTTCCCTCTTGCAGTAATGGCAATTAACCTTATCTCTTTATCCTCCTTTTGTCTGCTGAAGTGTTCCCAGAACATATCACTTAATAAACAGATTACGAGAACATGCCACTGAAATCAAAGTGAAAAAAAAAATGAAAAATAAAAACAAAAAGTACAAACAAAGAAGTGAAGAACTCTGACCAAAAAAAAAAGAAGTGAAAAACAATCAGAAATGATTAATCGAAGAACAAAATTCAAATGAAAAATCAGAGAAGAAAACATAGTAGAGATTGATTTTAAGACGTCTCAGATGGAGGAGATGCAGAAAATTTTGATTTAAAAGGTGGAGTTCGAGTTTATATGAGGAACTTTTTGTTTCTCTCTACAATTTAGGGTTAATAATCGATCGAAAAATGTGAATAGAAAATAAATGGAAACTTTTAATTTTAGTTAATGTAAACTAATTATAAAATATAATGTTATATTTATCATTTATAATTCATATCTTTATATTATACTATTACTAACCGAATAAAATTAAAATTATATCGTAAACATATAATAATATATAGTTACATAATGTATATAAATTACATGTTTATATGGATATCCTAAAGACATGTGGATAAAATCCGGATCCGACCCGATAACCACATATTTTCAACCATTATATCTAATAAATTTTATATTTGGATTCAAATCGACCGACTCAAATTTTTTGGATCGATTCCAAGTCAAATATTTAGATCTAGATAAAAATGTCCAAAACTTGTGAAGACGACAAATGTGTTAAAAACTTTTTACATTTTAAAATTGTTCTAGTTTAAAAAGCTGGTTATTATACTGGTTAAGATTCCAGACCCAAAAAAATACTGGTTAAGATATCATTTTAATCTCTCAACAATTTACTATTCTTTCTGTTTTATAAAGAATGTTATTTTGAGATATTTCACACATATTAAGGATATCTCCTACCATATTTCATTTTCTACTCCAAAATGAGATTTGGAGTAAAATCCTTTCCAACGGCATTCCATTTTTCCAATTCAAAATAGAGTAATGAGTGAGATTACTCTATATTTGGAGTAACTCCATTTTCCATTCATTTTGGAGTAAAACTTTTTTTATTTACAAATTGTTCCCTTGAATATTAAATCTTTTGATTTTTAAAATTTTATTATAGTTATTGTGTAAATATATATGTTTATATTTTTAGCAAAAATTATAACTATTTTAAACATTAGAAAATAAAATTTATTATTTTTAATACTATTTTCTTGTTCATAAAAAGTTATCGAGTGAAATTATTTCATAATTTATGAAGTTTTTTGAAAAATAAAATAAATAGAGTCAATTTGTAAGTTTTATAATTAAATTATATAAAAGAAAAAAATAAAAATAATCTACATAGAATATTCTATTTATGAGTAAAAAGTAGAGTAATACACTAAGTAAAACACTACTTTATTTTAGAGTTAATCCATGGCAAGAAATGATATACTATGGTTTGACATTTTAAAAGGAAAAAAAAAAAGAATTAAATAAAAAGATGGTTGGAAGATCGTGGAATTCATCACAGTTTGAATCCAATAGCAAAAGCATTTGATGCCTTTCTTCCTTCTACCACACTTTTTTATTCCCAACTTGGCACGATGTTTTTCTTCTTTGTACTAATAGACAATATGTCTCCTCGTTGTCGAAAGTATTTATTTCATTAGATTCATGGTATCTTTTGTTTAAATGCAAAATTATCTTAGCTTCCCAATAATTGCGGGATAAACATATCCGTTCGTACAGCTTCAATTATATGCGATTTAGGGCTTGCAAAAACAAGGATGTACCTCTGGTTTTTGAAGGGGACTGTCAAGTTTTGATAAGGTCCCTGGCTCACCGAACAAGCATCTGGACTCTCAAAAATCTATCAACTGACATTCAATTGATCGCCTCAAACTTCCAGTCTCTGCAATATAGTTTCACGAAACGTGAAGGCAACGCAATAGCTCACCTCATTGCTACGGCTCATTCTCAAAATGTTCATTCTTTCTCTTTCATGTTACACTTGCAACATCTCCTGTATTTAGATTCTATGCATTGTAATACTGTTTTTAATAATTAATATAAATATATTTGCCGGAAAAAAAAAAGAAAAAAAAACAATTACTGTATGTTCAATTCTGAAACTACTAGCCTAAGCATAAATAACTTAAATTTTGCTTTAAAAAAAAACGTTGAAAATTCTAGTTCTTGAAATACTATTAGTAACATCCTTAAACTTTAAATGAATTCACTGCTGTGTTCATTTAGTCAGCGGGCTGAGATATTAAGTTCTATTAGGTTCAACAATTCAACAGCGAAATGTTTTTTGTGTGTCATTATAATTCCTGTCGATGAGTATCACATTTTTGTTTGAAAGACATTGGTAATGATAATATGATGATGGAGTCATAGATACTTCACTGACTCATATAACGGGGGTGATAAACACATTATCAGGCCCAGCTCACTAGTAATATTGAGTCATCTAAAAAAAAATATATTGAGTCCTCTATAATAATAAACGACTCTAATTTATTATGCTTAATATTAGTTCTTAACTTTTGTTAATACTAAGCCAATTAAAACGCCTTGATCCAGTTTTTCTACCCAAAAACTAAATATACTTAATTCGGTCAGATTATCTATGAACTTCTTGAATTTTTAAACATTTTTTGAAAAAATTCTTTCCGAAGTTCCAACATATCTATCCAGTCTAACCAGCTAAGTCCTACCTAGATGGATCCATTAACCTAGTTCGTTCTAAATGATTCCTTAGAACAATGATCGGCTATATTAACAAGTACCTTAGCCAAATGTGGACTCTGAATCTCCCATTGATCCATGCATGACTTCATAATCTGATGCCTTTGTCTCAGTCACTCAATCGCAACATCCTTTAACCACATCAACTGTCAAACCATCACCTCGGTACCACGACAATCAACCAACCAGCCTCACATGTCTAGGTAACGAGAAGAGATGGTTCCACCCATGAACCAGTCACTCCAGATCTATCAGCCACTTACCCACGTTCAGATCAGTAAACAGTTTACTGGCCAATAGTTCACCCATCATCCCGTATCCACAAACTATTACGTCTCTCAATCATATCAGACCGTTCAATCGTCTCAAACTTTTAGCCAACTCGTACGCAGAACCATAGACTCAACCTGCTCAGTCGATACATCGATCGCTTCATCATATCACTCATCCAGAGATCGCCTTACCGCTCACTCGGATCTGTTTAGTATGTTCGCCATATCTTAATCCCACCAATCGAGAACCATTCAAGCCAACCACTTAAAAAGCCTATCCGGACATCCTGAACAGTCTGTCCACACATCCTGAACAGTCATGTCCGCATTGCAGTCCATACTGTTCAGACCGCACATCGATCAATAGTTCCATTACATTACCCAGCAAACAACATACTGTTTTGCATCCAAAAGCCACATGATCCGTTGCACACTACTGAATCATTTGATTCATGTCGCAACCTAATCACCCTGCCAAATCGATCAGTCTGTATCGTTACCACATCCGAAAATCATGTCCCCCATAATCAGTCCAGATTGCGCACCCTTAGCATCGCTCTACCCGTTCGGATCTACTCCTTTACTACGCCTAACAATCCGCATTGCTAGCCTTGATTTCGCCCATCCAGACTGTTTGGTTTAATCGTTCATTTCCTCAGTTCATAATCTTGATCCATACACCAAATCGCCGATCCTGCAGATTACTAACAATCGCCCTTAGAGAATCCGTTGATTCTTGCCTTATAGCCAATCGAATGTACGATCTGTCCCACTCGATCCGTTTCCCCCATCGTATCAGTCTTGTCGTGATTTGTTGATCACTCTTAACCAGACTGTAACTACCATCTGGTCAGCCAATATGATCGTACTATGATCCCTTCAGATCCTATAGGATCGATCTTCCTTTGTGATCCCCATTGTGATCGATCCTCCCTTCTATCTCTCTCTTGGATTGTCTTTTCCAACCTTCCAATCTCTCTCTCTCTATTCGGTTAATCCTCTCAGAACGGTCCAGACAAAACATAATCATCCCATACTACAAGAAAATAGCATTTTTGCGACTGCAACCGGCGACTATACTTGTAGTCGTAATATTTTACGACTATTTGGAGACACATTTGTGACTATTTTGCGACTACAGATATATTGTCGTATATTAGTCGCTAATATACGACCAATAATGATTGTCGCCAATTTAGTCGCCGATTACTACTGATTAACGAATATTGTCGAGACCGGAAATAATAGTCGTAGAGTAGTTGGTAATTTGTCGCTACGCTGCGTCTGCTGTTAAGGGTTGTGTAAAAGTCACAAAAGAGTCACTGTTTGGACGACTAATTTGCTACCCCGTATATATTAGTAACAAAGTCATTAATTTTTCGCTATTGTACGACTAATATGCGACTCGTTATTCGTGTCGCAAAGTAGACAGGTATGAGTGGTATCATATATTATTTTTTGATTGAGTATTAATAATATAAGATAATAAAAAGTAGTCGGATTCAAATAATAATAAGAAATTAAAAAATATCAATAGCGGTTAAGGCCCAAACATATTAACAAAACCAAGGGTTGCCTTTTGGTCTTTATACCTTTTACTCATAACTTTTAGAAACTATAAAGACTCTTGTCCTAAACGATTCATATTCTTCTGTTTACCGAAAAAGTACTTGCTTTCTAGATTTTGTGCGAAGCATCATCGAGAATCAGCCATGTCTCTTCTGATTATCTGAAGAGTTTCTCAGATTAACAATGTCCCATCTCTTTTGGATCTAAAAGTTTTCCTCTTGTGTGTATGGATGTGTGTTTCTTCCTTTGGAGATCCTAAAATGTCAATGATTTTAGTCGATGAAGAGGTAACATCTCTTTCCATTTTCGTTTGTTGTATTTGTTTTTTTTTTGCATGTTTTATTGAGCGAATCATTTTTGGATTTAGAGTATCAAGATAGAGGCATCTATCTGTTCATGCCTCTAATGTTGATAAATTCAGCTGGTCAACTTGGTTTGAGGGTCGTTGGTTTAACCTTACAAATCCTCAAGTAGTTCTTTCACCACAATATCTTTCCTTGATTCCTCACAACTTCAAGCTGGTTTTCACATCAGAGACATATTTCTGTGTGACTTACCATAGTATTCCAGATGTTCATGTTATGGTTTGCACATATATTATGCATATATTAGATCGGAGAGTTTATGATCCTTATCCTAAAGGTAACTTAAAACAAATATTTGATTTTGTGTTTAAGATTATAAAAATCATGTTATTTGCATATGTTTTCTAATTGATATTTTCACTTTATAGATGTACTTGGTGTTGTAACCTGATTATTATCTCCAAAGCCTCTCCGTGAAGAAAACAAATCTAATATGCCCCTCTATTTATTTGAATATTTATTATCATTATTTTTAAATCGAAAACTAATGAATTTACTAAAAAATCAGTCGAATATTGGATAATAACGGGAAAACCACACAACTTAACCGCCCTTAACCGAAATATTAACCTAACCACAAACGATTCGGTTTAGGATTCAGTTTATTTTAAAAATCGCGGGTAGACCCGACTTTCCCGGGTAGGATAAGACCAAAATCGGGTCCCCAATTTATAACCCTAGAATCAGACGATTTACCTCATTTTGATTTTTCGATCTTACCTCTCAAACCCTAACGGTTCTCGGATAACTCGGGATAACTGAGAGGATATTGAGAATAGAAAGGAAATCTAGAAACGGACACCCGATAATCGGAGAAATAATCGGAGAAATGGGTGTTGAAACACGGCGTTCGAGGAAGGAGACGAAGGAGGATGAGTCGAATTCGGCGGTGGAATCGCCGAAGAAGAGGAAGACTCTGGTAAAGAGACTGGAAAATCCGAAGGATCCCGGTGACCCGGCAGCGAGGCCTTCAAAGAAGTTGAAGATGGTGGTTTCCTAGGCGTTGGAGACGATGGTTTCGACGGTGGTGGGAGGTTCGCTTCTCCCTCCGCTTCCTGTTGGTGCCGATGATGACCAACAGAGCTCCTCCGGAGAAGAAGATGGGAGCTCTGAAGTAGAAGAAGATGGAAGCTTCGAAGAAGAAGATTCTGAATAAGAAGTTGAAGCAGAAGAATTTAGAGTAGCAGCAGTGGCGGCCAAAACTCCCATCCCAACTCCAGCGTCAGTATCAAACATCTCCAAAGACAAGGTAAATGACCATTGCTCTGACCCCAACTCTGGCTGCAGTCTCAAACCTCTCCAAGGACAAGGCGATCGCCAATGAAAGGAGTGGAGAATCTTCTTCCGAATGGGAAATCGACACCGACTCGGAGGTAATGGATGCAGTGGAAAACTAGTAGAAATAGGGATAACTGCGTTTGGATAACTAGTAGAAATGCGGGTAACCAGTACAAATAGGGAAAACTGGCAATTGGAAAACTAGTAGAAATGGGGAAAACTAGTACCAATAGGGAAAACTGGCAATGGATAACTAGTATAACTAAGGTAAACTGGTATAACTAAATAAAACTGGTATAACTAGGTAAACTGGTATAACAAGGGAAAACTTGTATTACTTGGGAAAACTGGTATAACTAGGGAAAATCAGGACAACTAGGTAAAACTATAGTTGTAGAACTTAGGAAAACTGGGTAAAACTGTTTGGTACTGCCAGACTTATTTATTGTATAATTTAGTGCATTTGAATGTTATTTGCAGGATGATGAGAGTAGCAAGTCATTGAAACCAAAAAGATTTGCCTTCCCTACTAGCACCTATCAGACGAGAGTGAAGATAGGGACAAGATGTTTTCTCAAAGATGTGTTCAAAACGTTTGACGGCCTGAACCCGCCTTTGAATGATGATGAGAAGGAATGGTTTGTGTCGCATCCTCAGTTTAAGCACATGTTCCACAGGCCGAAGGAACATAACCACAAGGTTCAGGGCATGTGGATGCTCATGTTGCGAACAACCAAGACCGGGAAGAGAAAGGAACTTTGGTTCATTGTAAATGGAGTTCCTCTGCGCTATGGCCTGAGGGAACACGCGTTCATCTGTGTTTTAAACTGCCGAAACTATCCTCTTGGATATAAGGAAAGGGGCAGTCTGAGTTTCATCAAGCGTCATTTTGGTAAGGGACCGGTAAGACAAGAAGATGTGAAAGCGAAGCTTGTAGCAATGGGAGCTCACGCCGACAGATTGAAGATGGCTGTGTTGTTCTTCCTGTCGAGTATAGTTTGCGGACAAAGGAAGACTGGAAAAGGTGCACCAGACATTTTGGAAGTATTTCAAAGAGCTGTGATCGACCTCGACTATTGTAAGACGTTTCCTTGGGGGAGAATTTCTTACGACTTCATGGTGGAGGAGATAAATCACACGGTTGGTCATTTTCAATCCAAAGGGGAGCTGAAGAATGACGCACAGTGGGCCATTCCAGGTTTCTGTCTCCCTTTGGAGGTAAGTACATTGAGGTTGTTGATGTTGCTTTAATTGCAACTAAGTTTAACTACTACAATTGTTTTGTAGCTAGTAGCGTTTGAGGCAATTCCTCAACTGGGGAGAAGATTTAGTGAAATGGTCCCAGGAGCATACATGATGTGCCCGAGGATGTGCAAGTAGAAGTTCAAGAAAGGAGATATGTCAGGATTTCCCATTGAAAAAATCAATGAAGAACTTGGTACAACTAAGGTCAGTTATCATTTGAATATGAATGTTGATGTTTGTTGTATTAAAATTTGTATTAACAATTGTTTTAATCCTTGTCAGGACATTGATAGCATCCTCTTAATCAGTACGCAAGAAGAAAAAGATCTTCTGGCTGAAATCTTCAAAGTAGACGACGATCGTGATGAGGATGATATCGTGGTTGATGGGTGGACAAATCGTCTTCTTCAAGGGAAAACGGTCTTCTTTGAAGACATGTTTGAACAAGATGTTGTTGCACGAGGAACAAAAGAGAAGGAACAAGTTGTTGCTCCAACGATTGATCCTCCACCACCACAAGTCGGTGCTTCATCCCCAATCGATATAGCCGAGATCTTGAAGATTGTTCGTGGAATTGACGCAAGAATGACTGCGGTGGAAAAATTTGTGGAGGAGGAGAAAGCTACGAGAAAGTTATGTTGAATTTGGACATATTTCAACTTTGCATTTAAAAATGTTGGGTATTTTGTTAACTTCCTATTTCAAACATATAGATTTTTCGCTAACATTGTTCATCAAGATAGCATAGCAAACATATAGCTAGACAAGTGCAACCAACCAAACAAAGCTGGTATAACTGGTATAACTACGTAGAACTTGTTTGGTATAACTGGTATAACTACGTAAAACTAGTCTGGTATAACTGGGTAGAACTCGTTTGGTATAACTGGTGTAACTACGTAGAATTAGTCTGGTATAACTGATATAACTGGTATAACTACGTATAACTGGGTAGAACTAGATTGTGCATTTAAACATTAGGTAGCATTATAGACGGCTGAAATGAACTTAAATGAGTCTTAGAAGCAAAAGGAAACCAAAATGACAACATTCTATTAACATTAAAAAAAAATTTCCCACCAATTCCTTAAGATTTTCAATCTCCTCACTTTTTTTTCTTGAGCGCCAATCCCAACTGCTCAATACGATATTCATGGCTTTCAAGCTTCATTGCCTGAGAGTCCACAATATTTCTTAAGTTAGTGGCTTCTTCCTCGACGATGTGAACCCATAGTTTCCGAATGTGTAGCCCATTTTCCTGCACATAAAAACTCTCCATTAACACCGAACCATCGAATCACGTACCAAATCAACAAATCTCACCTCAAACGCATTACAAACAAAGTATCTCTTTCCCACGTCAGGTTCAGGTTCCACAATGATTAGACCACCGCACGTACATCTTGTCGTTATGCCATTGTCACCATCTGCAATGAAGCACATCCTGTCGTACTCCTTCTTTTTCCTCTTCATATCACTGTAGTAAGGATCGAATTCAAATTTGTCCATATCCAAGAGTAGAGAGAAGAAGTTGAATTGAGGGAGTAGAAGTTGAATTGAGATAGGAGAAGAGTTCGCGAAAATCTTGTGAAAGGAGAGAATAAGTGGGGAAAAGTGAGGTCCAAAAGGGAAGTGGGAAGAGAAAAGTATGGTTTTTTGGTTTTGGGCGCCAAAAGTCAGAAGTGGAAATTTGGTCAATCTTAAATTTCCCGCCAGAATAATTTGGATTTCCCCTTAAAAAAAACTGTCATGGTTGTACCGAGTATACTAGTTTTACGAATGTTCTTCATGGTTGTACTTTTTCTGTTTTTCTGTTTATCTAGTGTTACTACCTCTTAAGATATGGTTTACTAGTTTTACAGATTGGATAATTGCCTAAAGACATAGTACTGATTGATTTATGTAGTTTTTTGTCGTGTCTAATTATTTAGGTAGTAAGTCTTCTTAAAGTGGCTATTACTTCGAAATTGTTATTGAAACTATCAGGACAATGTTCTGTAAAAGTTTCCACAACAACACAAAAATTTGTAAAATTCTCGCTTCCCCTTTATATTTCTATTCTCTTCCTATAACAACATTCTATTCCACAAAAATTATCGACTCAAAATTTTTTTTGCATCCATAAGTTACCATCATTTTTCGATTTCCGAAGTATATATGGCAAAAGGTCAAAGCTGTTTTACGCATGTTTGAAGTATTTACGTTTTGGCTCAGTAGTACATTGCATCATGTTATAACATCTTCTGGTTCAAAAGTACATTGCATCAAGTTCAATAATTACGTGGACCAAATAGAAAACATAGAGTGATACCTAGTTATACCTAGTTGTTCTTACAGAACCAAATATTACACACAAATCACTCGGAGTTTGAGTTATCTCCAAATAACATCCATGATAGTCTTCCTGGGTGAGTTCTTGGCCGCCTTTTATTTTGTGTCCTTCGCCGTCTTCCTCCTTCTCCAGCTGATGGAAATCTATGTACTCTCTTCCGATCCCTCGTTATCTTGTAATCCGGAGGTAGGATTTGCATCTCTTTGATGTAATCCGGGACGTTCCATGCAGACATATCAGGGACATCATAGATGGACCTATAATAAGCCAATGACCACATCTCCGTCAAATAATATTTTGAAGTCAAATAAGGGAGTGTTATTCTGGTAGAACTTGCACGAGCTCTATCGCTTTTTTTGTATGTTCTGTATGCTGCTAGGGCATGGTGATAAGTATACTGCTGAATATTGAAGAAACCACATGAGCAACTTTTCGATTCCAAGTTCACCAAATAAACTTTTTCATCAATATCATCGACTTCGTACTTGAGCTCCAAAATGTTTACCTCCCTCACACCTAATGTCTTAGCAAGTTTCCAATTATCATGCACGAAGTTCTGGACCAGAGGCACGAGTTTGTCATCAGCATGTCCAGACACTGCCTCTTTCCTATGCTTGTTAAACCAATCCAAAAATTTGCGAATGATAGTATCAAGAAGTGGTATTAAGGAGTACCTCCTCGCATCAAGAAAAGTCTTGTTCAGACATTCCTCAGAGTTGCTCAAGTCCAAGTTGTATCGTTTACCTGGAGAAAAACATCTTGCCCATTTTTCCTTGATGGTTGTTTCCTCCACATACTTCGCCGCGGAAGGATATCTCCTCTTAAATGTCTCGAAATGACTGTAGAACTCATCCTGTGTGTGAGACCAACCTATGTCCTGGAACCTGTCAGAGACTACAACTTTGTTTGCATTCCCATCATGTCCTTTCACGTTTTGGGCCAAATGCCATAAACAGTACCCATGATGAGCTTGTGAAAACACGTTTTCTATTGCATTTATGACGCTTGCATTTCTATCACTCACAAATACCAATTCGGACGAGTCGCCTACAACGCTTTTCAACATCTCGAAAAACCAGGCCCAACTAGCTATATTCTCACCGTCGAGTACACCGAACACGATGGGATAAATGTGACGATTAGGATCCTGAGCCACGGCGAAAACTAGTACACCACCATATCCGGTCTTGAGGAAAGTTGCATCAACAATTATCAATTTACTCATGCATGCAAACCCTTCAAAGCTAGCTCCCAAAGCTATGAATAGATACTTGAATTTTTTTCCCTCATCCAGTTCCACAGCAGTTACCGTTCCAGGATTGACCTCTTCTAACACGTACAGATAACGATACAACAAATTGTAGCTATCTTCCGGACTACCACGCAAATCACAAACTGCTTGATTTTTCCCTCTTAACGCCGTCGAGTATGATATATCTACGATGCAACTAGCTGTGATTAGCCTTTCATACAATCAGCGCTTACAGTTTGATCGGCACGGTTGCATGTGTGCATCTTCGTGTACGTTCTAATAGAGAACATATCCGAGTTCTGGATCCTTGCTGCTCGTAGACCCCATTTACATCTCTTAATAGAAAATTTAACCACCCACCGCGTTGTATCAGAATGTTTTACAACATAATCAAAAGAGTTTCTAAATGCCAAACTCTCTACCAACTCTATAACCGCCTTCTTATCTCGGAATTGATGCATACTCACCCCAAAACCGTCTTCCCATGGCGCTACAAACTGACTACCTTCAACAACGGGTGGTACCTCACGATATTCATCACGCATACCCGACATATCCGTAACATTATCCTCCAATTTATCGCCTTCATCCTCTCTCACTTGCTCTTCTTGACTTGCTTGACCATTTTCAACAAACAACGGCACAACACTGGATCCTACTTCTCCGTTTTTATCAAACAATGTCAAGGCATTAGGTCCTACTTCTCCGATTTCATCATGCTCATAGTTCAAACCAGCAGAGCTTTTCCCCGCTATCGACTGTTGCGAGGGCAGCTCCGGTCTAGACCCGACCTCCACACACAAAAGACTTCTACGGTTCTCTTTATCAACGGTCATTAGATAACCACAAAGATCTTCATCATCAGAAATACTCAAATGTTCTTCACAGCCAACCACCATAGGAATGTAACTCAATTCCAGTGTAACCTTTTTCTCATCTAACACATGCTTCTTGTAAAGCCTAGCTATTACCATCTCCAAAGATATCTCCTCTTTAAACACTAGGCTACACATGCGCCCCTGACATTTATAATGGATGCACACTCTTTCGCTCATTCTATCCTGCCAAAACAAAAAGCAAAAAACTCAGTATATACTTGTAGTTGTACAAAGTTTGTCCTCAGTTATACTAGTTACACAAGTTATACTAGTTATACATAACGATTATCAGAAATACCAGTTGGACCAGTTATACCAGTTCTACCAGTTATACTAGTTTTACCAATTGTACCAGTTTTACTGGTAATATAACTTACACAGTTACACTAGCTGTCCTCAGTTCTACTACAACACGAACACATTTGGATCGATTTCTGGGTTCTAATTTGCTAACAATAAACAGCGATTCTACCTTTCAAATGATTTTATACTCAGATCATAGTCCCAATCGACCAAGAATCAAAGGCTAAACAACAATGTACCAACTCATCAATTGAATCTAATAAAGCTCAATCCCATCCCAATCCCGTTCAAATTGAGCTGAGTGCAGATCGAGGGGGAGCCACAGACCTCGGTGAGTTGCCGGAGTCACGACGGGAGCAGCGAATGGTGGTCGGAGACGTTACGGCGCCGGTGACGGAGCTAAACGCGATTTTGATTTCGTCCGTTTTCAACTCTTATTGTACGGACTGATACTCTGGATTGGATCCCAACCCGAACCAAATCGCTTTTTAAACCAACCGAGTTTTTTGAACCAAAATTGTTTTAACCAAAATTTAAAATTAAACCAAGAAACTGGGTATAGTAAAACCAGGGACAAACTAGTCAAAGCACAATTCATTTAATGAAAGAGGGGTATTGTGATTACAAGGGGGTAGTTGGGATTTGTTTTTGAGCCATAAGGCTATAGCAGATTTTGACCCGTTGTAACCCATGTTGGAAATCTCTAAGACTATTGGGCAGGGCCAAAGTTCCAGTTTACCATTCGGGACATAAAGTAAGTTGATCATAATTAATCATATATTTTGATGAGTTGTTTTGTTGCTAGTCTCTAATTTAGCAATTTTTTTTTATTAGCCTCCGGAATCTTCAGTGTTTATTTATTGGGAAAGATGGTGATGAATTAGTAAAAAAGTTTTGGAATGATGTGGATAGACATGTTTTGTGATTCTTAGATGCTTCTTCATAAGACGAAAATCAGGTAAGCATTAAAATTTTGTGTGTAATTTAATGAAAATTATTGTATTGTGTATTAAATGTTAAGGTTTTAGATTGATTTGTATAGCAATCTCTCCATTGTATTCAATGTTTATGAAGTTTGTTCTTGGTTGTATGAACTTGTGTTTTACTTGGCTTAAAGGAGAAGAAGAGCTTTCAACGATTGTCTATGATCAAACTGAGAATCCTGATTTTGTTAGGTTCCTCGACAGGTTGTGTTCATATACATATTTCAACGCATTATTTGTTATGCTTTTATAACAATTGGAGTAATACATGATTTTCTGATTTTGTAGCTTTCCAAATCCGGTACCTGAGCAATATCCTGAAGAAAATCTGATTTCCCATTTCATCTTCTAATAAATCATGCATATGTTTTAAACTTTTTTTATCTTTTTTTGGTTAGAGGATCGCGTGATCCTCTTTATGTTTTTAAAAAAAACCTATATATCGGTAGTGTTTACAACTTTTTGTTCATAACCAAAATCTCTTATATATGTATAGATATTTAAATATCATAGAGAATATTTGACAAATAATTTTGGTAAATGTCCATGAGTATACGAAACGACTAGGGGGAACCCCCATCAAATCAACACTAATCATGGTTTAATATCTTAGGAAATGAGAGTTACGTTGCTAGGTTTATAACTTGCTTCGTTTTTCATTACTTGAAAAGTCGAGCGTTATATAATATACTACATTTAAAAAACCACACATATTAATTAAGGATCTTCATAAGGATAAGAGGGCCAAATTCCGAAATTATCTCTCATGATTGTGAAGAAGAATAGTGACTCAAGTGTCCAAAAGCATGTATCGCACATGTTTGTACCTTTGTAACCATAGTCCTGATATGCTCAGAGTTTAATTCCCTAAGTTACACTACAAGTGCACATGAAAATGTAGTATGTAGAGGTCGAACCACAAAGACTCAAGAAATCTTACGATAGATTATAGAACGTCGAGTTAAGCTAGGTGATGAAAATCAGAAATAATAAACTAAAAATCAGAAAGTAAAGCAGTAGCAAATCGGTTTGTTTTATCAAGTACTAAAAGCGCTAAGTCTAGGGAGTTTTCAGGAAATCAAGCCAAGCAGATCAAATACCAGTCATGATCAAATTAAGCACCGTTCTAGAACTCAAACACATATGTAGAACTAACCAACTTCTGTTGCGAGAATTCACTAAGTCTAAACCCTAGAAATCCAAATTTCTTTGCAATTCTTAACAGATTATCTGGCCTTAAGTGCACGTTTGATTTGTTCACAATTCAATTAAACCAAATTTCTTTGCAGATAACTAAATTGCTCAACCTCAGATTCTAAATCACACTTTCGTGCTAATTTATAAACCTAAGTCTAGATTCTAAGTGATCAGATTAGAAACTAGTATTAAGCACAATTCAGGTTGAAGAACTAATCAAGTTATGAATCCTTAACTGATTGATTTAATCTAGCAAGTCATGAAATCCCTAATGAGAATCCCTAAACCTAACTATGAATCTACTCAGACATGATCAATGAAACATAAATCATAGTATGAATAAATTGCATTAATAAAAAGAGTAGAGAATAAAAGGGGTTCAAAATCTTCTCCAAAAGCAAAAGCAGTACAAGGTATGATCCGCCCCAAGCTCTCAAACTCTCTCTCGCTAAAAGTATGAATGTCTAATCTAAACAAAACACCAAAAACCTAATTATAAAGTGCTAATCACGTCTTGGGTCTCTTCTGTAAATACTGGAACTTCTGTGGTAAAACTGCAAATCTTGAAATCCTTCATTAATGCGCTGGCGTGGGTCTGCGTCGATCGACGCAAGGTAGCATCGATCGACACTCAGGTCGCTCCGAGATAGTGCATTCTGCTCCATACGGCTTTAGCTCCAAAACTTGCCCAATAAACTCCAATATCTTCCAGATCCTCCAAACGTGCATAAACCTAATAAACACCTGAAATGACTCGAAAGACACTACAAAAGACTCTAATATATACTTATATCATGGCTTAAAATAGGTAAAAACCATGATATATCAAGTCCCACCAAGCCAACCCATTCTTTATCGGAGCACACATACATCTATAAAGATCTTTGTTATATAATCCTCCTCGCTTCTCATAGAACATTGCACACCGTCTGTCAGACCTTCCATACCTTTGTATCAAAGTTATCTTAACACATACTCGAGTTGCAAATTCGCGCTCGATTATGTACCCATGGTTCAAAACTTCTACATCTCCATAATAAACCCGCAAGAATATGGAGTACACGTATATCCCCGTCTCCCATCGACTATTTGCCGATCTCTTGATCATAGCCTATCCTTTAACAATCCGGTCGATGGAGCTCGAAGATCCGTCGGCCCAATACACTACAATAAAACAGTGTTTTTCGACTGGAAATTGCGACTATACTTGTATTCGTAACATTTGGCGACTATTAGGGGACAATATTGATACTATTTTGCGACAACGGATATATAGACGTGTATTAGTCGCTGATATAAAACCAAAAATGATTGTCGCCAATTTAGTCGTCGATTTACGACTGATTAACGACCATTGTCGAGACCGGAATCATTAGTCGCGGGCTAGTCGGTGATATGGCGACTATTTTTGCGTCTGCTGTTAAGAGTCGTAGAACAATCGCGAATTGGTCAGTACATGGGCGACTAATTTGCTACTTCGGGTATAGTAGTAACCAAGTCGTTTATTTTTCGCCATTGATACGACTAATATTCAACTAATTATTCATGTCGCAAAGTAGTCGGGTATGAGTCGTATCGTATGCTATTTTTGGATTTAGTAATAATAATATGGGTCTTCTGGAGTCCATGCCTACGATGTGTTATTGAATGAAAACTTTAAATGTGCAAAATACTTTTATTATCGTATCACAAATGAAATATATATTTTGATATTTGAATTTAACAATAACCAAAATTATCATGGTTATATTGTATATGCTATTTAAATTATGTAAGAAAAAGAGATTACGATATATAGTGGACAGAAAAGTTCTAAACATTAACGATAAACAGATCATCTAAGAGCATGAATATCGATGATACCTTAGGTGAGTATCTTAACTCATTTTTTTAATATTTTTTTTTTTTTGTAAAGTGAAAAAAAAAAATTTAAAAAAAAAAAAAAAATTGGACCAATCCTGTAGCGCCACGCAAGCGCTACAGTGAAGATACGTATCTTAGCTAAGAAACTTATGGGGTGAGTATGTTAACTATTCATGTGGGTCCCACGTGGGACCCACAATATTTTAATATATTTTTGGCAAGATACCCACCTAAGATACATGGATATTCATGCTCTAACCCAAAAAATAACATAGTTTAATAAGGTCTTCTAAAACAGGTATATAATTTAGAAGATATTGAACCATGACAAAATTTCTTCAGGATATTTGTCAGGTACCGGATTTAGAAAGCTACAAAATAGAAACGATATGTATGAATTCCAGAAAAAATATAAAACATATTACATAATGAGTTGAAATAGGTTTTTGACCAAAATCTGTTGAGAAATCCATTAAAGTCCGGATTGTTGGTTTGATCGTACATAATCGTTGACATCCCTTCTTCTCCTTTGAGCCAAGTTACACCTAATTAAATAAATTTTATACGTACACCATTAAAATTTTAAACAATATAGAAATCAAAAGTATCATCAATCCTAAACCCAGACATGTAATAGACCATGAAATTATTCTCAAAGAAAACTAAATTGAATTTCTAATCATACCCAGTACGTGCTTTCTGTATAAGCACCGGAGAATCACAAAGAGATGTCTATCAGCATCCTTCGAAAACCTTTCTATTAGTTCCTTAGCATCTTCCCCGATAAATAAACACTGAAGAATCCGAAGGCTAGAAAAAATGTATTTTCCATTTCTATTATCAGAGACAAACAACAAAACATATGTACGGAAGATTACATGCATTTGTTTAATTAACCTTAGGTCGCGAATTGTAAACTGCAGCTTTGGTCCTGTCCAATAAGTTTGAAGGTTTCCAACATGTGTAACAACACCAAGGACATCTATAATAGAAAAATAAAATCATTTAGAAAACTAGACCCTAATATATTTTGTTAAAAATATAATGTCTACCACACATGCAAATAACAGGATTAATATAATCCGATAAAGGAAACAAATGTATAGACTAAGAGATACTTATAGGGTATTCATCACAGACTCTCCCATCTAATATATCCGGAAACGATTCAAATGGCATAAATGACCTTCCGGAATATTATCATAAGTGAGGCAGCAAGATGTGTTTAACCCGAATATGAGCTCGAAATCGTGAGGGGTCAACGTCACATATTCCGGTGCTTGTACAACTCGAGTATTCGCAAGTTTAAATCAACAACCCTCACACCATGTAGAGAAACGGAAATTCTCAATAAAAGAGGCAGGAACATTTGCCTTTTTTTTCATACCCTAAATCAATAAACGAATATGATAGACTCAGAGTTTTATCCTATTCTACTGCAAGTGCACAGTTATGCAATGTAGTACTTAGGGTATCGAATCCACAAGGACTCACGGTCACACGATAGATTGTATGTATTCAAGTTAAGCTAAATCAATTCCAGAAAAAGCAGTAAACAAAAGCAATAAACTAGAAAGGTGTTTTCAATAAGAGAAGGGCGTCAGACTTAGGAAGTTCTCCGGAATTATGCTATGCTAGACACTTAACTAACCGGATTCAGATTAAACACAAGTTCAAGAACTAGAAACACAATGCTAAATAATCCAACTCTCGCTGAGATTATTTTTATATCTAGCAACCTAGCGATCCAAATCTCTTTGTGATCCTAGAGTTCTAAACAAGCATTAAGAACAGGTTCTATCGGTTCACAATTTTTCTAAACCAAATCTCTTTGTATCTAGTCAAATTGTTCACACTAAGTTTGGTTCAGATTATAACTCACGCTCTCGTGCTATTGTTAATTATCTAAGATCTAAACCCTAGGTGACCAGTCTAGAATTCAGTGTTAAGAACACTTAGGTGATGAACGATAAGATAGTGAATCCAATCAATTAGTTATCAAGCAAGCATAAAACCTTTGTGAAAATCCCTAAATCTAAATAGGTTACTACTCAGACATATCAGTAATCAAACAATACATCATGAATAGAAAACCAAAGGAATGAATAGATAAAGAAAATGGGTTCGAAATTCTTCTCTCAATGTTACAAGTAGCAAGAATCAGCCCTCTCCAATATCTCTCAAGCAAGAACAAAAGTTAAGAACAAGATAAAAGAACGAAAGAGTCTGAAACCCTAATTAAACTCTCTAAACACGTTTTGGGTCAGTTTAGAATTAAGGGAAACTTTTGGGCAATTCTGCAAATCTTCAAAACTTGTCTCTAACTCGCGGATGTTGTTTTGTCGCGCTCAGTGTCGACCGACATCCAAGTCAGTGTCAGTCGACACTCAATCTTGGTCGAGACACCAACTTCAGCTCGTTGCACAAATCACCAGAAATGTCCTATAATCCCATCCTTTGCTCCAAACGCAAGCTTACTTGTAAAAGACTCGATAGACTCTAACAACCAGGTTAAAGACTCGATATATACAACTATATCATGGTTGAAAACCTAGAAAAACCATGATATATCAACTCCCCCACGCTTAGTTCTTGCTTGCCCTCAAGCAAGTAAGAGGTTTGAAAACACAGAAACTCATTTCGTCTTAGGAACTTTTGCATTCATATTCATTTAGTAAACCACTGAAAACTTTCCTACAGAACTCAAGACCACAATATACTTCCCCCAAACTTAGCAACTGTCTCAAGTAAACTCCACAATCCAGTTAGGACATTCAAGTTCACCACACTAGCCTCTGTATACAATTAGGTGCAGTCTCACAAAGGGATTATCGAATCAAAGGACACATGGACTCAACTTATTCAGTGTCTGACCACCAAACTGTCGGTTTATGGTTTCTTTCTTTTCCCTATCTCCCTTAGCACTGATTTTTCCCCACTGGGTATCATTTTTTTTATCAGTGCTCTTCCCTTTTTATTGGGGGTTTAACTTTGGATCTTTCCATGGATACACAGGAGGTAATAGGGGTCTCTACCACTCCCGTGACCACTTCGAAGCTACTAGCTTATCCTCGGTTTTTATCTTTTTTTTTTACTTTAAAGAGAGGGGAAAATCAGGAACCATACTTTAGAACAGGATCATAGGCTGTGCCAAACACATCAAAGGAATCCGACCCAAAGATTACCAAGCCCTAGGTGAGAAATTAAAGTCAATATTAAGTGCGAGACTAGTGATGGATCCTCTGAATACCTGGTTAGATATGGGTGTCCTTGATAAGTTGATCCGGTTGGGGTTTTCTAATAGTCATAGAGGCTCTGCAAGTCTTTCCAATGGTCACTTAGTTCCTGTTCAAGCAAAAAATTTCCTCGGAAAATCATAGTTTCATACAAGTTTTGACTCAATAAAATATTTTTGAAAAACTAATGAAAACATGGGACTGACTCTAAGAAAACAAAACACAATGTCAGTAGCTACCTACCTCCCCCACACTTAAACTGCACTGTCCCCAGTGCAATTGTAGCATGAGGTCGGTATGAAACAAATTGGAACCATAGAGATTTTGAGTTGAAAATCCGAACCTGTTCACGGTCGATGTCGACCGACACTAAGCTTAGTGTCGACCGACACTGATGTCTGCTGTTCTGTGTTCCTCTCGGGTCTGACACACAAAAACAAAAAAAATTCAAAAGACACAAGAAATAAAACCAAAAAAGAAAAGAAAAATTAACCTACAGTGGGTTGCCTCCCACTCAGCGCTCTTTTAAAGTCAATAGCTTGACTGGACGAACGAGATCAGACTCCTGAAGGTTCCAGAAATGTTAGAGTGGAATCTTGAGAAACCACCATCTCCTCTTCTCCAGTGTCAGGAGTTGAAACTTCGCTAATCCGAGCTTCTTGTTCCAACTCAATGCTAAAGGTTTGACCATCGATCTTAGGCTTTCGCAGCATATCCATCTCAAAGTGTAAAGGTTCATCTCCCAGGTGGAGATCGATCAGACCACGCCTCACGTCAATCCTCGCTCCAGCTGTGGCTAAGAAGGGTCGTCCTAAAATCAGAGGATCGTCCGGTTCATTATCGTACCTTAACACCACAAAGTCTGTTGGAACTAGATAGTTCCCAACTCTGACGGGGATGTCCTCGAGAACTCCTGCGGGAATCCTCCTTGACTGGTCAGCTAGAATTAGACGTATCTTAGTGGGCGCAAACTCTGTCATCCCCAATCTTTCAGCCACAGAATACGGCATGAGATTTCAGGCAGCTCCTAAATTGCATAATGAGCGCTTGAAGCCAATCTCGAAGATAGAACAATCCAATACAAACACACCAGGATCTGGCAGCTTCTTTGGAATTTGATTTGATAACATGTCACTTATTTGTTTGGGAAGCACTAATTCCTTCAGTACCTCATCCATAGGTAGCATCATCTCTAAGTACCTCTGTACACAAGGATGATAGGGTGAAGTATCAGCTTGCGGATCGTCCTTCAACTTCTCATCCATCACTTCCAGCTGTTTAGCCTTATCAAACTCTTGTTGAGACTTCATTAATACCTTAGGGAAATGTACAAGAGGCTCATTGTCCGTTTCTTCAGCAAAGACACAAGATATTGGTAAACCCGGCTCCTTTCGCTCTTAATTTCGACCGACATCAAATTCGAAATCGACCGACACTGAGATTTCACTCTCGGGTTTTTCAGCATCTTCTACTAGTTCAACTGTCTTAAACTCAAATTTCTCCCCTTGATTTGATCCATCATCAATCTGAACTGACCAAGCTTTGATGTGGGTGTCCATAACATTCTTTCCCTTAACTGAGCTTGAAATTTGGTTCACTTGTGTATCCAACTGCTTCACATGTGTACTTAATGATTCAAACTTCCCATTCATATCTTCATACAAAGCATCCAACTTCTTGTTGAAGTCCATAGTGATCTTAGTGTGACCTTCCAGCACCCGCTCTATCATAGCTTCCATCTTGCTCTCATGAGCACTAGCAGTAGGAGGTGTCTGATACGAGGTTGATCCATAGTTCCTCTGATAAGAATTACTTTGCTGAAAAGGTTTTTGATAACCAGCAGTCTGTCCATAGCCTGAAGAGTTTTGGTTGCTTGTGAAAGCACTCTTCTGTCCACCATTAAAGAACTTATTACCTTACTGATTACCAAACCTGTTTCCTTGGAATCCAGAGTCACTAATGTAGTTCACATCCTCTTCATGGTTGTCTTCTTCAGCCTCAAATACCTCAACATCCTGAGCAAAGTGGACAGCTTTCTTTGCAGTCAATAAGCTGTGAACAGTGTCCAACTTATTCTTGAATTCAGTCATCTCCAGCTTATCAACCTTTCCACCAGATTCTTTCTTTCTTCTATCAGCAGTCTTGGTGCTATTGCTGCTCACCAAGTTGTCAATTAATACTCTAGCCTGCTCAGGGGTCCTTGTATTGAAATTACCATTGTTGGCATTATCCAATGCAGACTGGTAGTGGAGATCAATACCTCTGAAGAATATGCCCAGCAGCGTCACTTCAGAGAATCCATGGTGAGGACAGTCACGCTGATACATATTAAATCTCATCCAAGCAGATTTAAGAGGCTCTGTAGGACCTTGGGTGAAGGTAAGAATATCTTGTCTTGACTGATCAGAGAGAGCATCATCATAAAAGTGCCTCAAAAACTCTCTCTTCACAGCGTCCCAAGTGGTAAACTTCCCAGGTAGAAGGTTTTTTAGCCAAGCATCAGCCTCTCCATCAAGAGAATAGGGGAAGAGCTTAAGGTAGAGAAAATCATAGTTTACCCCATTGTACTTCGTTCCAGTGACGAAGTCTTCAAAATAATCAATATGATCCATAGGTTGCTCATGTGGTAGACCACAGAAAGGATTCTGCCTCAGGAGAGTGTAATAGATGGTCTTGATCTCGAAGTCATTCCTCTCAAAGTTAGATGGTATAATTGTTGACCGGTTAGCATAGGACTCATCCGGACGGTTGTAGTCAGCAAGAGTCCTCTCATCAGCAGAAGGATTAATCATCTTCCCCTGACCTTGGGGCTGTTCAGGCGCAGGTTCAGGGATCACATTCCCTTGGGCATCAATCCTTAGCCCGTCATCATTGTACCGGTTGTTTTGTTGGTCTCTCAGAACACCCTCAGCATCAGGTCTCAAAATCAAGCAATTTTTCATCATCCTTGTTCGTTGACCTTTTCTGTTCGTTCTCTCTAGTCTAGCAAGTTCCTCAAGCCTGAGGTTCACAAGTTCTTCGCTCTGGTTTCTTTGAGTATGTCGACTTGGCATACACATAACTCAAAATCCCTGTCTCGATCTCGGTGTCGGGCAACACTAAAGAGAGTGTCGGTCGACACTAAATGCGTTTGTCGATTTCCTGCACAACCAAAAACAATCCAAACAAGAGAAAAATCAGTAACAAAGAAAATAAAAACGACTTAGACTCAACTCTAAGACAAAATCTATCGGCGAACTCAATTGAGTCCCCGGCAACGATGCCAAAAACTTGACAGGCTCATAGTTTTATCCTATTCTACTGCAAGTGCACAGTTATGCAATGTAGTACTTAGGGTATCGAATCCACAAGGACTCACGGTCACACGATAGATTGTATGTATTCAAGTTAAGCTAAATCAATTCCAGAGAAAGAAGTAAACAAAAGCAATAAACTAGAAAGGTGTTTTCAATAAGAGAAGGGCGTCAGACTTAGGAAGTTCTCGGGAATTATGCTATGCTAAACACTTAACTAACCGGATTCAGATTAAACACAGGTTCAAGAACTAGAAACACAATGATAAATAATCCAACTCTCGCTGAGATTATTTCTATATCTAGCAACCTAGTGATCCAAATCTCTTTGTGATCCTAGAGTTCTAAACAAGCATTAAGAACAGGTTCTATCGGTTCACAATTTTTCTAAACCAAATCTCTTTGTATCTAGTCAAATTGTTCACACTAAGTTTGGTTCAGATTATAACTCACGCTCTCGTGCTATTGTTAATTATCTAAGATCTAAACCCTAGGTGATCAGTCTAGAATTCAGTGTTAAGAACACTTAGGTGATGAACGATAAGATAGTGAATCCAATCAATCAGTTATCAAGCAAGCATAAAACCTTTGTGAGAATCCCTAAATCTAACTAGGTTACTACTCAGACATATCAGTAATCAAACAATACATCATGAATAGAAAACCAAAGGAATGAATAGATAAAGAAAAAGGGTTCGAAATTCTTCTCTCAATATTACAAGTAGCAAGAATCAGCCCTCTCCAATATCTCTCAAGCAAGAACAAAAGTCAAGAACAAGATAAAAGAATGAAAGAGTCTGAAACCCTAATTAAACTCTCTAAACACGTTTTGGGGTCAGTTTAGAATTAAGGGAAACTTCTGAGCAATTCTGCAAATCTTCAAAACTTGTCTCTAACTCGCGGATGTTGTTCTGTCACGCTCAGTGTCGACCGACATCCAAGTCAGTGTCGGTTGACACTCAATCGTGGTCGAGACATCAACTTCAGCTCGTTGCACAAATCACCAGAAACGTCCTATAATCCCATCCTTTGCTCCAAACGCAAGCTTACCTGTAAAAGACTCGATAGACTCTAAAAACCAGGTTAAAGGCTCGATATATACAACTATATCATGGTTGAAAACCTAGAAAAACCATGATATATAAGAATACCTTAATAAAACATGCAATAACCCAATAAATAAAACAGATTATAGAGTAAAAGAAAGATTACCTCCTCATCGACCAAAATCATTTGGATTATTGGTTCTCCAATGGAAGAAACACACATCCAAACACGCAAAAGAAGAACTTTTAGGTCCCAAAAGCAAGGATGAAACTATTTATTCATTTTCCTACCGTTTACTGGGAGAAAAAGACCTCTTTTAAAGATAATTTCAGCGAAAATTTCTCCGATTCTCAACCATGGCTCCACACACTTTCAGAAAAATTTCTCAAATCAACAATTTTATTCCTTGATTTTGGGACCTAAAAGTTCTTCTTTTGCGTGTTTGGATGTGTGTTTCATCCATTGGAGAACCAATAATCCAAATGATTTTGGTCGATGAGGAGGTAATCATTCTTTTACTCTATAATCTGTTTTATTTATTGGGTTATTTCATGTTTTATTAAGGTATTCGTTTATTGATTTAGTGTATGAAAATAGAGGCAACTGTTCCTGCCTCTTTTATTGAGAAATTCCGTTTCTCTACATGGTGTGAGGGTCGTTGGTTTAAACTTGCGAATGCTCGAGTTGTACAAGCACTGGAATATGTGTCGTTGACCTAAATGTTAATAATAGTAATAGGTAAAAAAATTAGAACTCACAACCATTGGTTTAGAAAAACTATTTGAACGTTTCATTTGGTAGGCTTGTGCTTATTTCTTACACACTAAATAAGAGACAAGAAGAATATTCAATGTTCCTCTCAACCGATATTATTAAATTTCCTTAACATGATAAGTTCGTACATACTAAAAAAATCACATATATCTAGAAAGATTTACAAAATCATAATTTAATTTCTCAAACTATCTTAAAACCAGTAAGAACATTTCACACCAACCTGCATCAAACTGGCACTTATGGGTGTTTCTCTACGAGACCCACATCAAATCAACATCTAATCATGGTTAAATATATACCATGCAAAGGAGAGTTGCGATGTTTGGTTAACTTGATCTGTTTTTCATTAAATTGTGGCCATCAATTATCGACTTTATCATGCCACAACTTCATCCGTTTAGATTATATTAATATTTCCATTGTCTCCTTGTAAATATAACTAAATGCGGTAGTTTTATAACTTGCTTATTTTTTCATTATTTTAAAGGTCGATCGCTACATAATCTACTACATTTAACAAACTATATATTAATAAATATCTTCATAAAGATAATGGGGCCAAATTCCGAAATTATCTCTCATGATTGTGAAAAAGAATAGTGACTCAAGGGTCCAAAAGCAGGTATCGCAGATGTTTGTACCTTTAAAACCATTGTCCCACCAAATCAACCCAGTCTTTATCGGAGCACACGGACATCTATAAAGCCCTTTGATATCTAATCCTTTCGCTTCTTATAGAACAGTACACACCGTCTGTGTGACCGTCCATACCTTTGTCTCGTAGTTATCTTAACACGTACTCGATTTGCAAATTCGCGCTCGATGATGTACCCACGGTTCAAAACTTCTACATCTCCATAAAACACCCGCATGAACATGGAATACACGTATATCCTCGTCTCCCATCAACTATCTGCCGATTTTTTGATCAGAGCCTCACCTTTAACCATCCGGTCGATGGAGGTCAACGATCGGTCAACCCAACAGTCGCAATATACAAAAGACACATACCTTTGAGGAGAAGAGCAGAAGGGTTTTCGGATTCCAGACATTTGTTGGCCAATTTAGTTATAACCCTAGGTGGGCACCAGAAACCGTAATCAGTAATGTTGGAGAAGTATAGATCGGCCGACTTATAGAAATCTGAGCTTTCTACGACGTTTTGCATCGCAGTGCATGTTGCTTTCATCCAAGCCAAATAGAGTATCCCTTGGTTATTGTTGGGGTCAAAGACCTCCTCGACGAAAACAATAGCCGAAGGCAAAATCAGGCAATCGAATACAAACGAATGTCCGCATCGGACATTCAAAGTCTCGTATGAATAACAAAGTTGTACGAAGCACCGACAATGTCACCTAAACAATTTGGCGGAAAAGTGGTTTCGACAAATACATTTCATACGAAACATACGACACTTTAATCGGACAAACGCATCTTCCGACAGAAACCACGGACCGACGAAACATCCAAACAGGCAAAGGACAAGCTGAACCAGCTCGGAAAACTGGGCTGAACCAGCTCGGAAAACTGAGCTGAACCAGTTCAATACCCGAGCTGAACCAGCTCGGATCCGAACCTTTCCGTCCTCATTCCCCGATCATGATTCATCCCTCCGGAAATACCGAGCTGAGTTAATCTTTCGTAAACCTCTGAGTTGAACTAGCTCGGATTTCCGAGCTGAACCGGTTCAGATTTTCCGAGCTGAACTTTCCAAACGGATAACCAAACTTTTGCCGATACACACAAATTGTCGCAACCCACCTACGGAAGCATCGGCCTACACCTTCTTGGTCGATGACTTGGGTTGATGGATCAAGATTGAGGGAAATGAGAACTTAGGCCCAAACATACGACGACTTTGAACAAAACAAGTAAGTCTGCACATTAACGGGCTCGGATCGTCCGTTCTCGGCCCATCTGGCAAAGAAGTCGAGCCGCGGAAAGACGAAAGAAGATAAAAACAAAGAAGTAAAGAAAGAGATTTGGACGAGCTGAAAAGGAAAATCCGAGATAGAAATTTAAATCTTAACGGAAAAAGGAAGAAGATAACTACAAGAAGATTTCCGCAAATCTTGCAGAAATATTCTCAAAAGCCGACTCGCCGCAATTATATAAAGAAGTAGAAGCCACACGAGAAAGGCAGAGCGAAAAACCCTAGCATCTAGACTTAAGAGTTTAAACAGTTTGCTAGCGAAAAACCCTAGCATCCGATCTCTGTACTCCTTTCGATTTCTTATCAATAAAACTTCCTCCGGGTTTGCTAGTTTAGTGGTTATCCTTGAAGTTTCTGTTCCCTAAAAAGTTTTGCTCTACAAGTTTTGACCGTGCGAGATTCGACTCTTACAGTTTGGCGCCGTCTGTGGGGAAGAGAAACTTTCGACACTTAAGAACCACCGATTAGCAGATCCGAAGAGATGGTTACCATCGGAAACGGAGATGAGATAGATCGGAAACTACCGACCAATGACAATACACCCAACGTTACCACTGGTAACACCTTAGCAAGCGGCAACGATACAAACACGACCGCATCGGACACGACAATCAACGCAACTCTTTCTGAGTTGAAAGAGATGGTGGCCGCACTGACAGAAAGGGCAGAAGAACATGAAAAGGCAAAAATCACCCTCACTGAACAGATCGAAAGATTGAAAACCGGGAACCGTACACGGACAACCCGAACGGTGAACTTCGCCCCGACTGAACGAAGACGCCTAGACTTCTCAACTTCCGGAGAGCCGACATGGAATTCTTCGCAGCATCGAGAGCAGACTACGGGTTAACGAACCCCGCCGGTGACAAGACCTAACACAACAGATCCTCCTCCGATAATGCGAGGTCAAAAATCCGTGGCAGCAAGCAACGCAGAAGATTGCGAGAACGAGGACTTGATCCCGCCTAAGGATCAGACCGCGTCACCCTCCGATGACGAAGAGAGAATCGACGCAGATCGATACGTCCCACATCTAAGCGACGATGAATTATCGAAAGAAGAGTACATGGAGCGAACTCGCCAAAACGGGCCAACTCAACAGCAGAGAAGCAGCAAAAGGAGCGAGCTCGACGAACTCAGGGACGCGCTGGCTGAGACGACCGCGGAGATTAAAACTGTGCGATCACAAGTTCACCAGGAAACCAGCGCCGCCCCGGAGATCGATCGCGTCCTGGAAGCACGAAAGACACCATTTAAAGCTCGAATAACCGGAACCCGGATTTTCAATCCGGGCAAGCTCAAAATCCCATTCTACGATGGAACAGCTAATCCGAAGGCTCATATGATGGCCTTCCGAATTGCGATGGGAACAACAAATCTCAACGAAAGGATAAAGATGTTGGTTTCTGCCTCCTGTTCGTGGAACATCTAAAAGGAGCAGCCCTGGAATGGTTTTCAAAGCTAGAATGCGATTCCATCGGAAATTTCCAACAGCTATCGGAAGAATTCATGAAGCAATACTCTATCTTCATGGACAGGGAGACTTCTGACGTCGACCTATGGGCTTTGAGTCAAGGCGAAATAGAAACCCTGAGGAAATTCATTGAGCGATTCAAAAGAGTGGCCAGCCGCATTGAAAGTTTGAGCGATAAAGTGGGTATCGATGCACTAAAGAAAGCACTTTGGTACGAGTCGGATTTTAGAAAGGAGATCTCGCTAAACCGACCACAAACAATGGTGGATACCTTGCACAGAGCAATAGATTTTATTGTAGATGAAGAGGAGATGAAGGTCTTGTCTGAAAAGCATAAATCGAAAAAGCACTCAAGTAAGGAAACTCGTATATCGACAAGCACGAGTAGCGAAAGGCGAGTCTCGAAGCCAACCAGCACTTCACGGTACGAAAGGACAATCGGGTCGCATAACTACCAAATCGGATCGGACCAACAAGAAGACATGCCAACAGAACGGAGAAAAAGTTCATGGAATACTTGGACGAGGAATCCTAGCACCTACGACGAAAATACCTTCGGCGACCACCACCAGTCCTACGGACATAACACTGCCGACTGTCGCAGACTAGGAATCAAGCTCGCGGCCAAACTCATAGCTGGAGAACTAGGAGATACGATAATTCTGAAGGACCTCGACGATGGAAAGACCGGAAATCAGTCAAGTAAGCCGAACAAAAGCAACGATCCAAACAAAACAGATCGAGAACGAAGCCACCAGGAAGGACAAATCACGACAGGCAACAACAAGCGGAGGAAAGGAAACGACGAAGATCCTAAAGCAATCAGCAGACAAAGGATAAACATGATCGTGGAAAGGCCGCAGTACCGCCCAAGACAAAAAATTTCTATCGACCCTTATCCTTGACGGACGCATGACACAGCTATCCCGAGAAGAATCACCAGGGAGCGAGCATCATGACGTTATCCAGATCCTACGATAACATTCGACGATATGCCGAGATCGGAAACCAGCCACCCGAGCAAACAACCACTAGTCGTGGAGCTAATCATCTGGAATCGTCGTGTACCAAACATACTTATCGACACCGGAAGTTCTGTGGACCAAATCTTCTGTGAAACTCTAAAGAAAATTGGTGTAAACTTGAACGAAGTGACACCTTCCCAGTCATCCTTAACAGGATTCCCCGGAGACTCCATAACCACCTTCGGAAAAATTGAGCTGCCGATAATCGCGGGCGGAATCTTCAAAGTCATCAAATTTACGGTTGTAGATCGCCCAACAATCTATGGAGCGATTCTCGGAATTCCATGGATAAACTCCATGAAGGCGGTCCCGTCGACTTATCACCTATGCGTCAAGTTCCCAACCCCTTTTAGGGTTAGCACGATTTGGGGAAGTCAAGAACGGCGGATCCCTGACGATCCCCAGAACGGAGAATCAGGCCATCAGACGAGTTCAACGGAGAGAAGCTGCCCATCTCGCCAAACCGACAATCTCAATCAGCACTTCTCCGTAGGGGACCTTGTCCTAAGAAGAGTCTGGCGAAGCTCGGCACTTTGGAAAACCGGAGCAGACTGGGAAGGACCCTACATGATTACGAGAGAGATCCGTTCTGAAGTATATGAGCTTGAAACCATGGACATCACCAAAATAGGATGGAACGTGATGCACCTAAGAAGGTTCAGATACTGAAGACTTCAAAAAAAAAGAAAAAAAAAACTACAAAACATTTTGAACTACGGGACGGCTTGATCCCCGTAAAGGGTACGTAGGCAGGTGATCTTCTTGATCGGTTCAGCTGTCCCCCCTCTCAAAAAGGGGGGGGGGGGTGGGTGGGTCCGTATATATCTATACTGTTGGGAATGTCCTGAAATCTACCGTACTATCTCTAGAAAGTATGATAAATGTCGAGATCAGACATAAGTCATAAATACTGGGTGATCATGATGACTTGCTAGAGTCCGCTCTTGATCTATAAGTTTAGGACTTATTACCAGTATTGTATGATCCCAAAGGGTCACACACCATAGCTAACGGGAAAGTTAACATGGAATGAATACGGTAAGATGCAAGGCATTTACTGTATTTGTGCAGAGAGTTGGGCCGTTAGTTTAATCACTTGGGCCCATATCGAGACAAATGACTTGTGTCGATCGACACAAGTGTATGTGTCGGTCGACACAGTTGCGAAACCGAGACATCGGTTTAGGTTTATGACAGAGTCGATATTTATATGAGTCGTCTTATAATTTCGACTCTAACAGTCTGCGACCTAAAACCTGAGCCGTCTCTCTTCTCTCTCTGATCAATCCATTGCTTTGGTCTAGCAACCATCCCGGCTTGTAAGAGTGTGGATACTGAAGGAGGAACAGGCATCTGATCTGTTCTAGCTGATCTCATCATTACCATCCATCAATCCGCTGCAATCTGAAAGGTAATGATCAGGTTTGGTTTTGTGATTCGTTCTGCAAGAACCTAGATCTGAGTTATATGTGCTAGGTTGCAATCTGTTAATTGAACCATGAACACACATATAATCATACAGTGGTATCAGAGCCAGGTTATTGGTTTTTGCTTTATGAATCTGATTTAGGTTGTTCTTACTGTTTAAAATCGAATTTGGTTAAGAAATTTGATCAGAAAACATGAAAACCTAAGAATTAGATCGCATCAATCCGATTGAAAGCCATTGGTGTGCGATCTGGTCGCCCGTGTCGATCGACGAGGGAGCGAGGTATCGGTCGATATCGATCGATCCGATTGACATCTCGCGGTCCTGATGACCCGATTGACCCGAGCTGATACTCGCTAGTATCGATCGACATGAAAGACTCATATCGATCGATACGAAGGCGATGCAGATGATCCGCGAGTAGCCAATCGGTTCAGCCGAGCTTCGTGGTTCATCTTTCCCTAAACCGAGACAATGAACCGATCAATCCGATTGTGGTTCATTGTCTACTTTAGCCAGAACCGCAAGTTAGGTCAAAATTGGCTAAAACACAAGGTGTTTCTTCCCGGTTTTGGACTTAACTGAACCGATCCAATTTAATTGGTGGTTCAAGCGGTTAACCCAAATCGCGGTTTGCTGGAAATAATTTTATTTCTGGTTAAACCGGATTGAAATTCATAAAATTGAATTTTAACCTAAACCGAAGGCTGGTCTAAGTTTGATTTGGTTGGACCAAATAATTTAGAGCTGGTCTGGTTTAGTAAATAACTGATGGTTTTGATAGTTAATTTGGTCTTGGACCAAAATTAATAAACCGGATCGGTTATGTCAAATTATTGGGCCAATTGGAATTTTGTGGTCTCGGGCCAAGAATTGGGCCTATAATTTGTGACCCAACCGAAAACTTTAATAAGTTACTAAATTTAGAAAGTTTTTAAAATAAGAAAGTTTCCCAAAATAGTAATCTTCTATTTTTGGAAATAAAACTTAAAATCCTCAAAAACAATATCAAGCTTGGATGTCTTTCCAATCTTGTCAGCTACTTAACGCTTATTTGATTACAGACATGGCTTACAGTGTGAGGTGTCTGTTTTCGCGTAAGTAAAGTAGTATATAGTCACTGATTTAATTGGGAGTCCCAGATTTCAGTGATTATTTGGCTGTAAGAGATTGGTTTCCTTGACTGGGCCATCGGGAGTCCCGGGCCTTGAGACATCTGGTGAATTTGGGCCTCGGGTCCAATTCACAACCGAGAGTTATTGGTTATAACTAGCTGTGTGTATGCTTACCAAGTAAAGCTAATTCCGGGTGACGGCCAGTGGCCCACTTTGGATTTAGCTGAACATGGGTCTCGGAATCATTGCATTCTTATGAGGTTAAACAAAGAAATTTTGAATGCAATGCGAGTTTTCTTATAAGTTGTTAAGATTACTCTTTTATGAACTTAATAACTAAAACTCTATTTATCTCTAAATTTCAGCTATGACAAGCACAAACAATCAAAACACTTTCTCGATCCGGTCTGTCCTTGAGATGGACAAACTGAACGGATCAAATTTCTTGACTTGGTCACGGAACCTGAGGCTAGTCCTCAGGCATGAGAGAAAGGACTATGTCCTTGAGAAAGCTCTCCCCGAGAGGATCGGATCCAAAGCCAGTCATGCAGTATATAATGCTTGGAATAAGCATTATAATGATGCGGTAGATGTGCGTGGTCTGATATTGGCTACCATGGAATCAGATTTGCGGAAGCAATATGAGAACATGGAGTCGCCAATAGAGATGATCAGCAGCCTGAAATTGAAATTTCAGGAGCAGGTAAGAGTGGAGAGATACCAGTTGGTTAAATCTCTCACTAGCTGCAAGCTACCGATGGATCATCCAGTAAGTCCTCATATCAGTAAAATGATGGGTTACATTGATAACCTGAGGAAACTGGATTATCCAGTTAGCCAAGAATTGGCAACTGATATCATTCTGCAGTCACTGCCGTCAAGCTATGATAAGTTCGTAAGGGACTATATCAAGAAAGGCTTAACGAAGACGTTGACTGAACTGCATGATATGCTCAAGACAGTTGAGCCAAACGTGAAGAGTACCCTGTACAATCTCATGAATGAGAAGGGTAGGTTTACTAAACCTAATGCTGACAAGGGTGAAGACAAAGTTGTCCAGATTTTGAATCATGGCAAGCGTGTGTCTTCTGAGCCCGAGTCAGATACCTCTTACGTTGGTAAGTGTTGCTACTGTAATGAGACTGGGCATTGGAAAAGAGATTGCATTAAATTCATGGAAGATTATGAGGAGTTGAAGTCGATGTATGAGACTACTTCCTCAGGTATTCATGTTATTACTTCAAGTTATACCTTAAAGGTATTGGATACTGGTTGTGGCACTGATATTTGTTATAATATGCAGAGCCTGAGCAACAGTAGAACGTTGAAGGAAGGGCAAGTGAAACTGCGTGTCTGGAAGGAGCTTGGGATGCTGCCTCAGCCGTAGGGTTTTCACTTGTAGATGCCTTTGAGGCTTGGTTTTATTAAGTAATTGCTACAATGTACCTGCTTTAAGCAGAGTTGTCTTTCATTTTCTTGTAAGAATTTGAATGTTTTTCGTTTTGATAAAAGACAAGTTTTTTCCTTTTGATCTTAATGAAATGATAATTTTATATATTAAACCAAAGAGTGCCTAAATGTAACATAAATACCGAATTGGTTTAAATCTGATGAATTAAACCTGATTTTTCTTGGCATAAATGTTTTGGTCAAAGAGTAAGTCGGATTCAGAAACCCCATAGTTATGGACTTTTGGGCTCATTTGAATGGATATCTTATGAGACTTGAATTCTGCTTACTGGACCAAAAGACAAAGGGCCCATCTTAGCCGAGCTAGAGAAAGGCCCAAAGGCTTATTGGAGATTGAACATACTCATGTATGTGGTCCGATGAGCAGTAATGCCAGAGAAAATTTCCTGTACTTCATTGTCTCTACTGATTACTTCAGTGAGTGTGACTGTGTTCATTTGATGAGACACAAGTCGGAATTCTTTGACATGGTCGAAAGAGTTCCAGAATGAAGTATAGAATCTGAATGACAGAAGTATTAAGACTCTGGATTAGATCACGAGTGAGAATACTTAAGTCATTGATTGTGCGATCATCTGAATGAGTGTGAAGTCGTTTCACAGCTCATTTCTCCTGAAAACCTAGAGGTGTTTCTGTGAGAATGAATCAGATCTTATAAGAAATGATTAAAGATGAGTCACACGAATCTTCCATGATATTCTCTAAAATAGCGCTCAAGAAATATCTAAGTTTACGCTGAAATAGTTCCACCAATATCAGTTGAAAGACACCACGTAAATGTGGATTGGAATCGATCCAAATTCGTCTTTACTGAGTATTTGTAGTTGTGCTACTTCGCTGGTTGTCCTAGGGAAACCAAGGCTTGTTACTTTTACGTCCATTCTGTTTTCTAAGAAGGGAAGTTACTTTCCAAGAAGAACAGTGGGAGTAAAAGTATAACTCGAAGAAATTCGAGAAATACAGGAGACTGCTCAACCTGTTGAGGGAGAGCAACGGATGGATTTACAGATTTCTGTAGAATCTACACCTGTAGAGCCTGAAGTTCTTCGAGTTATACTTTTACTCCCACTGTTCTTCTTGGAAAGTAACTTCCCTTCTTAGAAAACAGAATGGACGTAAAAGTAACAAGCCTTGGTTTCCCTAGGACAACCAGCGAAGTAGCACAACTACAAATACTCAGTAAAGACGAATTTGGATCGATTCCAATCCACATTTACGTGGTGTCTTTCAACTGATATTGGTGGAACTATTTCAGCGTAAACTTAGATATTTCTTGAGCGCTATTTTAGAGAATATCATGGAAGATTCGTGTGACTCATCTTTAATCATTTCTTATAAGATCTGATTCATTCTCACAGAAACACCTCTGATTCATCCACTTCGTCACAGAAACACCTCTAGCTTCATCGATCCATTCATGGATGGAAGCAAACATATCGGAGTTGGAATCTTCGTTCTGTTAAAGTAGTCAAGGTTTTGACTTGAACAGGAACGAAGTGGAACTATGCGTTTACTAAAAGATAAGTGGGAGCAATATTGCATTTCTCATAGTGTATGTCGATGACATACTGATTCTCGAATATAACGTCCCAATGCTGCAGTCGGTAAAGGACTGGTTTGGGAGTTGGTTTTATGGTTGACATGGGTAAAGCCACGTAGTTCTTGGATTTTGGATCTAAAGATAGAGATCCAAAAGAGCTGGTAGGACAAAGTCAGGATTCTTAAATTGACAAAGTCCTACACGTAATCAGCAATCCAAGAAGGGTTTTATGCCAATGTCACATGGCAATTCATTAAGCAAGATACAGTGTCCTGCGATATCTGCTGAGCTTGAATGCATGGATAGGATTCCATATGCGACGGCAATTGGATCTATCATGTATGCCATGATACATACTTGTTTTGATGTTGCTTTAATGCTAAGCAAGACAAGTAAAGACCAGTCAAATCCAGCAAAAAAATCACTGGATTGCCGTAAAGAATATTCTGAAGTATTTGAGGAATACTTAGGATAAGTTCTTGATTTACGGAGAAAGTGAGGTGCTACAAGTCGATAGAGTCTGAAAGGCAAGTTTCCAATAGACAAAGATAATTCCTGGTCACAGTCCGGCTATATCTTGTGTCTAACTGGCGGTGCAAGGCACTGTTGCTGACTCCATGACTTAAGCTGAACATTTCGCAGCTTGAGAAGCGGCGAAAGAGGTTGTTTGGATAGAAGAGTTCATCACTGAACTTGATGTGATTCACAGCATAGATGAGGCTAGCTGCACATCAGAGGTCCAAACACCTTGAGGATAGGTATAACCTATTCCTTGAGATAAATGACAGAGGTGTTAAGTAGATAAGCAAGTTTCATCGAATGAGAACGTTGCTAATCTATTAACGAAGCCACTCCTTATGCCTAAGCACGAGTCGCGGACTGTAGCTGTAGGATGAGTGAAATTAAGATGTAGTCTTAATTTCAGTGGGAGTTTGTAAAGGGCTTTACTTAGTTGTTTTGAAAGGTTCATGTAAACATAATATTTTATGTTTATGAAATCTAATGATTTCTGGATTATTTTAACTGTGATATAAATAATCGTTCTAAAATGATTCATGTCATTATATATGGGCCATCGAAGTACATGAGTAGACTTGATCCTGAAACCCCATATTTAACGAAATGACATAAATCATAGTGTCCATAGTCGAAGGTTGTTGAAATTGGAACACCAACAACCACTTGAGACTAGATTGTGTTGAGACTTATGACCAAGTTTCGAGGGGTCATAGATGCGCGGCATCAAAGTCGACACATAGGTATATGTAGGGGAGCATATGACCGGACATGGCCCGCTGATGAGAACTCTACAAGATATTAATATCTGTGTCATGAGAGGTTCTCATATACGACTATAGAGTATAGTCCTTAGACCTGAGTTCGCATGCATGTGGCTGCACATGGAGTAATGCGCTTTGATCATTGTCTAACGCTGTTTCATAACTGGGAGCTATAAGGACCTTGGTTGGGTGTATTATGAAGTATGTAGTTCATAGTGATGGAACAAGATGGGATTTGTCCCTGCCGTTTAACGGAGGTAATATCTCTAGGCCAATCGGAGATTTGATAGCTGGTAAGAGAATGGCCATTCCCAAACGGACTTGCCCAAGTCGTTTGCATTGTCAGTATCAAATCTGGTCCGATAAACATGGTCTGGCGATATAAGGATGACACGCATCTTGCGAGTGATTTCTCGCCATTAGTTGAACCTGATGATCATTGAAAGTTCGCATGATCTGATGATCATTGAAAGCGACGAACCTGCGAAATTCAAAGAAGCGAAAGTAAGCCCGGACTCCGAAAAATTACACTGTGTGTAAGTTAGCTTCATCGATCCATTCATGGATGGAAGCAAACATATCGGAGTTGGAATCTTCGTTCTGTTAAAGTAGTCAAGGTTTTGACTTGAACAGGAACGAAGTGGAACTATGCGTTTACTAAAAGATAAGTGGGAGCAATATTGCATTTCTCATAGTGTATGTCGATGACATACTGATTCTCGAATATAACGTCCCAATGCTGCAGTCGGTAAAGGACTGGTTTGGGAGTTGGTTTTATGGTTGACATGGGTAAAGCCACGTAGTTCTTGGATTTTGGATCTAAAGATAGAGATCCAAAAGAGCTGGTAGGACAAAGTCAGGATTCTTAAATTGACAAAGTCCTACACGTAATCAGCAATCCAAGAAGGGTTTTATGCCAATGTCACATGGCAATTCATTAAGCAAGATACAGTGTCCTGCGATATCTGCTGAGCTTGAATGCATGGATAGGATTCCATATGCGACGGCAATTGGATCTATCATGTATGCCATGATACATACTTGTTTTGATGTTGCTTTAATGCTAAGCAAGACAAGTAAAGACCAGTCAAATCCAGCAAAAAAATCACTGGATTGCCGTAAAGAATATTCTGAAGTATTTGAGGAATACTTAGGATAAGTTCTTGATTTACGGAGAAAGTGAGGTGCTACAAGTCGATAGAGTCTGAAAGGCAAGTTTCCAATAGACAAAGATAATTCCTGGTCACAGTCCGGCTATATCTTGTGTCTAACTGGCGGTGCAAGGCACTGTTGCTGACTCCATGACTTAAGCTGAATATTTCGCAGCTTGAGAAGCGGCGAAAGAGGTTGTTTGGATAGAAGAGTTCATCACTGAACTTGATGTGATTCACAGCATAGATGAGGCTAGCTGCACATCAGAGGTCCAAACACCTTGAGGATAGGTATAACCTATTCCTTGAGATAAATGACAGAGGTGTTAAGTAGATAAGCAAGTTTCATCGAATGAGAACGTTGCTAATCTATTAACGAAGCCACTCCTTATGCCTAAGCACGAGTCGCGGACTGTAGCTGTAGGATTAGTGAAATTAAGATGTAGTCTTAATTTCAGTGGGAGTTTGTAAAGGGCTTTACTTAGTTGTTTTGAAAGGTTCATGTAAACATAATATTTTATGTTTATGAAATCTAATGATTTCTGGATTATTTTAACTGTGATATAAATAATCGTTCCAAAATGATTCATGTCATTATATATGGGCCATCGAAGTACATGAGTAGACTTGATCCTGAAACCCCATATTTAACGAAATGACATAAATCATAGTGTCCATAGTCGAAGGTTGTTGAAATTGGAACACCAACAACCACTTGAGACTAGATTGTGTTGAGACTTATGACCAAGTTTCGAGGGGTCATAGATGCGCGGCATCAAAGTCGACACATAGGTATATGTAGGGGAGCATATGACCGGACATGGCCCGCTGATGAGAACTCTACAAGATATTAATATCTGTGTCATGAGAGGTTCTCATATACGACTATAGAGTATAGTCCTTAGACCTGAGTTCGCATGCATGTGGCTGCACATGGAGTAATGCGCTTTGATCATTGTCTAACGCTGTTTCGTAACTGGGAGCTATAAGGACCTTGGTTGGGTGTATTATGAAGTATGTAGTTCATAGTGATGGAACAAGATGGGATTTGTCCCTGCCGTTTAACGGAGGTAATATCTCTAGGCCAATCGGAGATTTGATAGCTGGTAAGAGAATGGCCATTCCCAAACGGACTTGCCCAAGTCGTTTGCATTGTCAGTATCAAATCTGGTCCGATAAACATGGTCTGGCTATATAAGGATGACACGCATCTTGCCTTATGCCAGATCGAGATATTAAGACAAAAGGACTAGGGAATGTAGGATTCCAGTACAATCGGAAGATTGTTGGGAATGTCCTTTGTAGGATTCCAGTACAAGTGGGAGATTGTTGGGAATGTCCTGAAATCTACCGTACTATCTCTAGAAAGTATGATAAATGTCGAGATTAGACATAAGTCATAAATACTGGGTGATCATGATGACTTGCTAGAGTCCGCTCTTGATCTATAAGTTTAGGACTTATTACCAGTATTGTATGATCCCAAAGGGTCACACACCATAGCTAACGGGAAAGTTAACATGGAATGAATACGGTAAGATGCAAGGCATTTACTGTATTTGTGCAGAGAGTTGGGCCGTTAGTTTAATCACTTGGGCCCATATCGAGACAAATGACTTGTGTCGATCGACACAAGTGTATGTGTCGGTCGACACAGTTGCGAAACCGAGACATCGGTTTAGGTTTATGACAAAGTCGATATTTATATGAGTCGTCTTATAATTTCGACTCTAACAGTCTGCGACCTAAAACCTGAGCCGTCTCTCTTCTCTCTCTGATCAATCCATTGCTTTGGTCTAGCAACCATCCCGGCTTGTAAGAGTGTGGATACTGAAGGAGGAACAGGCATCTGATCTGTTCTAGCTGATCTCATCATTACCATCCATCAATCCGCTGCAATCTGAAAGGTAATGATCAGGTTTGGTTTTGTGATTCGTTCTGCAAGAACCTAGATCTGAGTTATATGTGCTAGGTTGCAATCTGTTAATTGAACCATGAACACACATATAATCATACATATACTTCCATAACGAATCTGGAAAGAACCATCTCGGAAATTCCATGTCAAACCAGTTAGAAACCTCCCAGCAAACTCCAAACAAATCAGCTGGGAAATTTTTCGACTAAACAAGCTAGGAACCTCTGAGCGATACGAAGAACTCAGACTAGTCAAGCTGAACCAGCCCGGAAACCCTGAGCTAAAACCACCTCGAAAATCCGAGCTGAAACAGCTCGGATCTGAGCTCAACTAGCTCGGAAATCCGAGCTGAAACAGCTTGGATCTGAGCTCAACTAGCTCTAAAATCCAAGCTGAAACATCTCGGACCGAGCTAAACCAGCTTGAACCAAGCCAAAACACCTCAAAAATTCCGAGCTGAATCCTTTCGGAAACCTCGAGCCAGCCACTTTCCACAAAATCCCAAAGTCTGCAAAAACAACTCCCTGACCAAATTCTCGGAGTCGTCAGGTAACAAAATAAACTATTTCTTTTACTTTCGTATCATTTATTAAGGTTAGAATACGAACTTCGGAACTTAGAACCAGCCTACTAATTTATTGCATACGTAATTGTTAGGAACGACTTACTTTGTCCACTGACGGCCGCAGTGGACAAACTCATACATCCCTTGTGGATATTAGCCGACACGTCCTGTATGGATTGAAGCTCTATACATCCAACCAACGGATAAAAGCGCGCTATAAAAATTCTTTAAATACCACCAAGGTATGTTTATTATCGGCAAAGGGAACATAAGTCGAGAGGTTGACGTAAGATCCCGAATACGGGTTGTTGAAAGGTCTTCAAATCCGCCGCACCAGTACTAGAGTCGATAATAGACACTAAAAAAAATCCAGTATGACGCTACCCAACACACTTGTAAAATGACGTTTTAGCCAAGTATACCTTGGTTCGGTAACTTTGAAAGGTGGTCCTGCGGATACCGGCTTATTTTCAGTGAACAAAAGATGCGAAGCGAGAGTCTCGCGGAAAATCGGGACGAAAATCCAAACCCAGTAAAATACAACGCACTCATTATCGAGTACACGGCCGACTTGGGAATGTAAGATGGCAGATCCCGCACTAGTACCAAAGTCAACCGTAAAACTCCTAAAAATCCAGTAAGAACGTTTCCGAACACGCTAGTCTATAAACTACAAATCCGCGAGAGAAAAACGCATTGTTATCTCTCGGATTCAAAACCTAGTAAGACGCCTTCGAGCACACTGGTCTAATCATTGAGAAACCCAGTAGAACGCTTCCAAGCACACTGGCCTGATCACGACAAAACCCGGTAAAAACACTCCCAAAGCGCACCGGTCCGAACAATTTAAAATGCACGCTACAAAAGTTTCCAAGCCAGACCAGCTCGGAAATTCTGAGCTGAACCAACTCGAGAACTCTGAGCTGGACCAGCTCGGAGCCAACTTAAACCAGCTCGGAAACTCTGAGCTGAACCAGCTTGAATCCAACCTAAACCAGCTCGGAAATTCCAAGCTTAACCAGCTCGGACCAAGCCAGATCATCTCGGAAATTCCGAGCTGAATTAGTTCGGATTCGAGCCGCACCGGTTCGGAAATCTCAAATTAAACCGATTTGAACTTTCAATCAAGCCAATACAGTCTGAAAAACAAATCTCAAACTCTTTCGAAAAAGAAAACAAGACAAATATCATACATTAAACGATCTTCTACTTCAGAATACAAAGGAAGGTTAAAGGCATTGAAACATTCAAACACATGCTAGTACGACGACCGACCGTCTTAAGAATACCATTGAACAATAAACATAAGTCATATCCATGATCCTAAAACAAGGAGTCTCCTTGAGACGAATTGGCGTTCTCACCATGAAACAAAGATGGATCAACGCAGTCCCTAGCTTCGGCAATCAGATGGTTATATTCGAAAATGTCTCCCTCTCCCGGACGAACCCTCAACATTAGATCCGCCTCTTCGGATTCAAACGCGGGAGGATGCTCGGATCTCAAGTCAGCAATCAAATCCAGATTATTTCTTGCTGCGACGAACCGGCTTTGCCTCTCTATAGCCAAGGGCAGTTTCGAGAAAATCTTTCGGAGCTTGGAGATCGAGATGCGATTTTCTTCAACATCCCCCTTTTCCCTTTCTCGGCCGCAGTCCGAAGAGAGACCTCACGGGAAACCTCTCTCTCGGCGAGTCGGGCTCTTAAGGCCTCGACTTCGGTTGAGGCCGCGGTCCTCGCGGTATCAAGGGAAAACCTCGCCATCTCGAATTTGCTCCTTCCATCTTCCATAGAAGCTCTCATAGCAGCAACTGAATCCGCCAAGTGCGCATTGTCAACAGAACGCCTTGCAAAGCGATCCCGAATTCCGCGAAGCTTCATATCGGCATCAGCAGCATGACGATTAACCGAAGCCCACGCTTAAAACAAACTTAGAAAAATTAGCAAAGTGGTTGGATAAGACCGCATGCCTCACGGAAAAGTAAAGAAACTAACCCTCAGCATGTCCTGCCCAGCGTCAGCAAAGGATTCGCCGCAAATCATGTCTTCGTATCGTATGGGGAGATCTCCCGGATGACGAACATCCGCGAAAAACTGGAAACCACATCGGCATTGGTGTACATAGACCTATCGCCATCTCGAGACCATGTCAGGATTTCAGGTTGCGGAACTTCAAAGTCCTTCCCATGTCTCTTCCTAGATCTTCGACTAGATTCTGACGCAATGACCCGGTCCGACGAATCCAACATAGGGACTTGCGAAACATTCGTCCCCTCACCGATATCAGCATCGGCACAGGCTCCTGGAATGCCTTCACCCAACATGGGACCTTGACCGATCCAGTCGTCGAAACCATGAAAATCGAACTCCGGAAGCTCAACTCCTTCCGCGAGCCATGGGGAGATCGAACCATAGTCTTGAACAAAAATATCATCCAGACGCTCGCCCTCAACGTCCATTTTCTTGTCGGTTCTTGCCGCCTTATGAGCCGCTTCCATATGACTGGCGCGGATAACATGCTCGATCGAAAAATGCTGTTTCCTGTTCATACCACCTTCTTGATGCGCCCAAATGAGAGGAACCAATTGCGGCGTACACGTCATGCATATGTCTCTCGCTGAAAATAAAAAAAATTTCTTAGAAGATCGGCATGATAAAGATCTAAATGACGAAAACAACTAAGTCTGCTACCAATCTCTCCCCATTTCGACATCATCAATGGAACACAAGCTTTCCCAACGGACGCTTTGTCAATTAAGACATAGAAGAAATGATGCCTCCATTGACAATCCTTATTTTTGAAATCCGATATTTTCGCCCGATGAAGTTAGGGCCTGAGGTAATACTCGGAGTCACGCTTTTTCGGGACCACGTGCAGCATATTCCAAAGATGTAACACTCGGAGGTTGAATCTGTTGGGAATGTCCTGAAATCTATTTGTACTTACTCTGAGAGAAAGTCGTGTTGTCGAGATGAGACAATCATATGACACTAGGTACTCGTAATGCTTTGCTAGAAGCCACTTATGATCAATGAGTTTAGAACTCATTGCTAGTGTTATATGATCCTACAGGGTCACACACCTAAGCAAACTGGACATTGAATGTGAGGTTGATCATTAATGTAATGATCGGATGAATGCATATTTGATATGCATTCGATGTCATCTTTTCTGGGCAGTGTCGATCGACGCACTATGTGTATCGGTCGACACGGATCGACTGTGTCGATCGACACAAAGAGTGTGTCGGTCGACACAACTCGCGGATTAGCAGATTAAATCGGTTTAATCATTAGTTAATACCGTTGCGGTTTAAGTCGACATATATAAGATATATGGTCGACCTAAACTGGATTTCAACCTAATTGATAGCCACCAGAAACAGAAAAGAAACCTCTCTGGAGATCAGATCTCTGATAGGCACTAGCATCCCTGCTGTCCAGTTCTGTGTGCGTGTGGATACCAGTAGAGGCGCAGCACTTGAGGCGCTCTAGATCTCGATTACTTGCTAAGACTTCCGCTGCTAATCACCAGGTAATCTTCAGATCTGATAGATTCAATTACATGAACCTGTAGATCCTAGGCTCGGAATTCAGACTAGGATTGCCGAATTGGATTAGGAATCTGCTAGAAATTCCTTTCAGTGGTATCAGAGCTTTAGGGTTCCATTGAATCTGTGTCATGTTGATTTGATTAGTTGAATCTGGATCTCTGTATAGTTGATACAAGCATGCTGAAATTCGTTTTTATGAAAATCTAGTTTTTAGGTTTTTTGATTGAAAAACGATTAGGGCTTATCGCACTGTGTCGATCGACACCAAACGGGTATCGGTCAACACAGAAGGATAACCCGAATAGAACTTATTCACCTGGTGTCGATCGACACAAGAGTTGTGTCGGTCGACACAGACCTCGCTAGAATGATGAATCAGTTCAATTGGATTGGACAGGTTATCGAGCTTGGTTAAATGGTTTGAATTGCGATTGGTTTGATTATGTTGGTATCGACCGATGCTAGTGTAGCATCGATCGACACCGACTGGTATTCGAAACCGGATCAATTGGATTGATCGGTTATCGCGGATTGCTTTTGGTTATTCTGTATCGATCGACACTATAGTAGTGTCGGTCGACATCAGATTCGATGATTGGGTTTTGGAGCCTGCAATCACAGAACCAAAGCATGATAAATCAATTAATTATAAGAATTAAAACATAATAAAACTGAACGTTTTAAAGTTTCCGTTCCTCAACCAAATATCAAGTGATACTTGATGTCTTTCCAATCTTGTCAACTGTCAAGACTCATTTAGTTGTGTGATAGACTTGCAGTGCAAGATGTCCACAATTTCATGAGTAAGGCAGGAAGTAATCGTGTTGATGGGCTTGCAGTGCAAGGCGTCAACAATTACATGACTGAAGAGATTGGTTTACTTGACTGAGCCATCAAAATCGTTTTGGGCTCAGAGACATCAGGTGGATTTGACATAAGATGTCAGTCCACAACCAAGAGTTGTATTGGATATAACTAGAAAGGTTGTTGCTTACCTAAATATCTAAAGTTGAGTGATAGCCAGTGGCTCACTTGAATTTAGTGAAGTATGGGTCTTGGATCATTATATTCATCTGAGGAAACATTGTTTGAATATAATGCGAGTTTTCTTAATTGTTAAGACTTCTCATTTCTTGAACATCATAACTAAACCTCCCTTGTTTTTCAGCTATGTCTAGCACAAACCATCGTAACAATTTCTCCCTGCGATCCGTCCTTGAGAAGGACAAGTTGAATGGATCCAACTTTCTTGAATGGTATCGGAACTTGAGAATTGTTCTCAAACAGGAGAAAAAGGACTATGTCCTTGAGAAAGTTCTCCCCAAGAAGTACCGAGCCAATGCCTGGCAGTCAGATAAGGATGCTTGGGATAAGCATTCTAATGATGCGGTGGATGTGAGTTGTCTCATGTTGGCTACCATGAACTCGGAATTGCAGAAGCAATATGAGTACATGGAGTCGCCAAAAGAGATGATCACTGGCCTGAAAAGTATGTTTCAGGAGCAGGCACGAACTCAGAGATACCAGACGGTTAAGTCTCTAATTGAGTGCAAGCTACCAAAGGACGAACCAGTAAGTCCTCATGTCATTAAGATGATGGGTTATATTGATAACCTGGGGAAACTGGATTGTCCCATTAGCCAAGAGTTGGCTACTGACATCATTCTACAGTCACTGCCGTCAAGCTATGATCAATTTGTTATGAACTATAACATGAACAACTTGACGAAGACGTTGATTGAATTGCATGGGATGCTTAAGACTGCTGAACCTAACATCAAGAAGGACACCCCAAATGTCCTTATGGTACAAAAGGGTAAAAAGTTTAAGAAACTTGGTAAGAACAAAGGTGATGGAAAGACGAGCTCGATTGTGAATCTAAGCGAGTCTGCCCAAGCTCCTAAGGTTAAAACCAGTCCTCCTGAAGATGTTAAGTGCCGTTATTGTAATGGTTATGGGCATTTGAAAAGAAACTGCAATAAATTCTTGGAAGATTATGAGAAGCTGAAGAAGACGTACGAGACTTCTTCTTCAGGTATTATGTTAAAGAAGTAAATGTTACTTCTCACAGTCCTACTTATTGGGTATTTGATACCAGCTGTGGTACTCATATTTTGTGAAAATGTGCAAGGCCTGAGCAAAAGTAAGATTATGGAGAAAGGACAAGTGGATCTACGCGTGGAAATGAAGCAAGAGTTGCTGCATTAACCGTAGGAGTATTTCATTTGTTTTTCCTTTTATGGCATATTTTGAACTTAAAACTGCTACTATGTATCTGCTATGAGCAGAAAGATTACCTCTAATCCTTGTTTGGATATGAAAGGATATCAGTTTTCAAATTAAGAATAAGTGTTATTCATTTGATTACAGTGATATATTTTATAGTAGCAATCCATTAGAGAATGGATTTTTATGTTATAAACCAGAATGTGCCTAACTATAACATTAATATCAAACTTCTCTCTGGCATTGTCATTTTGGGCCACGTAAATGAGAAACAGATTCAGAAGCTCCATAGTGATGGGCTTTTGGGCTCATCTGATTATGAATCACAATGAGTAAAGTGAATCTTGTTTATTGGGTAAAATGACAAAGGCCCCTTTCGGAAAAAGGGTAGTGTCGATCGACACAAACAATGCATCGGTCGACACAGGTCGCGAACGGATAAAATGAAAGGGCCAGAGGCTTATTGGGCTTTATGCATACGGATGTATATGGGCCGATGAGCAGTAATGCTAGAGGAAATTTTCAGTACTTCATTACCTTTACTGATATTTTCAGTAGGTACGGTTATGTCTTGTTAATAAGACGTAAATCAGAATCTTTTGAAAAGTTCAAAGAGTTCCAGAATGAAGTATAGAATCAATTTGGCAAAAGAGTTGAAGCTCTATGATGAGATCATGGAGGTGAATACTTAAGTCAATAATTAAGTGATCATCTAATAGATTGTGAAAGTGTTTCACAATTCAACCCTCATGTATCGAACTTTATTAGATATAGTTTGATCAATGATGAATCACTTAGATCTTCCATTATCCTTCTAAGAATAAGCTCTAGGAAAGGTCTGAGTTTACATTAAATAGTGTTCCATCAAAATCAGTTACAGAGATTTCACATGAGATGTGGAATGGAAATGTTTCTGATTTATCCATCATGAAGATTTGGAATTGTGAGACTTATGTAAAACGTTTAATCTCTGATAAGCTCACACCCAAATCTGATAAGTACTGCTTCATTGGTTGTCCTGACGAAACCAAGGCGTGCTACTTTTACAACCAGTTTGAGAACAAATTGTTTGTTGCTCGGAACTATGTTTTCTTGAGAAAGACTTTCTTTCCAAGAAGAACAGTGGGAGTAAAGTACAACTCGAAGAAATTCGAGAATCACAGGAGACTGTTCAACCCGATGAGGAATCACAGGAGACTGTGGTGCCTGAGGTTTGCAAGGATCTGATGACTGAATATTAGATATACATTCAAAAGCGAGTTTTAAAGATGTGTCGATCGACGCAAAAGTTGCATCGATCGACACAGGTCGCTAACCAAAATATTTTGGTTTATGATTTAATTAACTACGGTTTAAATCTTGGTTAATTAGATCGTGGTAAAAGTCTACATATGAGATATGTGCGTGACTTTTAACACAAGACTGAAGCTCGTAGATCCAATAGGATCCGTCACGAATCCGAGAAATGGGGATTTCTCGTAACCAATTGCCGTGATCTACTGATCATTGAAAGTGGCGGGCCTGCGAAATTTGAAGAAGCAATGATGGGCCTTGACTCCGAAAGTGGCTGAAAGCCGCTGAATCCGGAATGGCGATGTTCAAAGCTGGATTGGTGGAAAAGGTTTCAAGTAAATTCATGGTATTAACTGTGAAGAAACCTAATCCCAGACACCATTCTTATGTCCATTCGTATTATCATAGCAACCGCCACTCATAATGGTTATGAGATCTGGCAGATGGATGTGAAAACAGCTTTCCTTAATGGAATTCTGGAAAGGGATGTGTACATGACACAACCTGAAGTTTTTCATTGATCCTAATGAAGCTAGGAAGATATGCAAGCTTCATCGATCCATTTATGGATTGAAGCAAGCATCTCGGAGTTGGAACCTTCGTTTTGATGAAGAAGTCAAAAGGTTTGATTTCGTCATGAATGAAGTGGAAACATGTGTTTACAAGAAGACTAGTGGGAGCGCAGTTGCATTTCTAGTATCGTATGTTGATAACATACTACTTCTCGGAAATGAAGTTCCATTGTTTACAGTCTATTAAGACTTGATTCAAAAGGTTGTTTTTCGACAAAATTATGGGAGAAACCATATACATTCTTGGAATAAGAATCTATAGAGATAGATTGGACAAGCTAAGTGGATTGTGTCAAGATACTTATGTGATAAGGCCTTACACAGATCCAGTATGCATGATTCCAAGAAGGGCTTAGTGCAAATGACTCTTGGTATTACTCTTAGCAAGACGCAGTGTTCTTTAACACACGCTGAGCAAGAGCATGTGAGGGTCAGACTACTGCTAAAGGCATTAGATGTCTTAAGATGTGATCTTAATTTTAGTGGGAGTCATTGTTATTAATTTTAGTTATGATATGATGTTCGTATAAACATAATTCGATTATGTTATTGAAATCTGACATCTATGTTATTTAATAATGGTTATTAAATAATAGTCCCAAAGTAATTTATGACATTTTATAGGTCATCAAGTATGTGACTTGATCATGAAACCCTATAGATAATAAATGACATAAATTATGTTGGTCCCTGGTCAAGGTTGTTAAAGTGGGACATTAATAACCACGTGAGACTGGTATGTGAGGTGACTGATGACTAAGTTTCATGGAGTCATTAATAAGAGTATTAAAGTCAGTCACATAGATATGTGTTAGAGAACACATGATCGGACATGACCCACTGATGAGAACTCTACGGGATAGTTATATAAGTGTCATGAGAGTTTTCATCACGACTATAGAGTATAGTCCTTAGACCTGAGTTCATCATGTTTTCTTACATGTGAATTGGTCCGCTTTGACTTTGTCAAACGTCAGCCGTAACTGGTGATCATAAAGACATTGATTGGGCGCATCATGAAGCGTGTGAAGGAACAGGGATGGAACAAGATGGGAATTGTCCCTCCTATATAACAGGAGATAAATATCTCAGGGCCCATCGAAGATTTGATACTGAGAAAATGTGTGGCCACACTCAAACGAGGTGATTGTCAGTCGTTTGGCTTGTCAGTATGAATCGGAATTCGATGAACATGATTTTGGCTTAATAAGGATGACACGGATCTTGCCTTAAGCCGGATCGAGATATAGTGACGAAGGGATTATAGGAATAGATGATTCCAGTACAAGTGGGAGATTGTTGGGAATGTCCTGAAATCTATTTGTACTTACTCTGAGAGAAAGTCGTGTTGTCGAGATGAGACAATCATATGACACTAGGTACTCGTAATGCTTTGCTAGAAGCCACTTATGATCAATGAGTTTAGAACTCATTGCTAGTGTTATATGATCCTACAGGGTCACACACCTAAGCAAACTGGACATTGAATGTGAGGTTGATCATTAATGTAATGATCGGATGAATGCATATTTGATATGCATTCGATGTCATCTTTTCTGGGCAGTGTCGATCGACGCACTATGTGTATTGGTCGACACGGATCGACTGTGTCGATCGACACAAAGAGTGTGTCGGTCGACACAACTCGCGGAATAGCAGATTAAATCGGTTTAATCATTAGTTAATCCCGTTGAGGTTTAAGTCGACATATATAAGATATATGGTCGACCTAAACTCGATTTCAACCTAATTGATAGCCACCAGAAACAGAAAAGAAACCTCTCTGGAGATCAGATCTCTGATAGGCACTAGCATCCCTGCTGTCCAGTTCTGTGTGCGTGTGGATACCAGTAGAGGCGCAGCACTTGAGGCGCTCTAGATCTCGATTACTTGCTAAGACTTCCGCTGCTAATCACCAGGTAATCTTCAGATCTGATAGATTCAATTACATGAACCTGTAGATCCTAGGCTCGGAATTCAGACTAGGATTGCCTAATTGGATTAGGAATCTTATAGAAATTCCTTCAGAATCTACATTCGAAACTACGAACCAGTATGCCCACCAGATGTCTTAGGCTCCTAGGAATGATTTGCGTCAGAGCCAGTCTAAAGCGTCAAAGATAATGGACGATAAGTTGGTGAATTGGGAACCAAAGAAAGCACGACTCGAAGAAAATTTCGTACACCGAGAAATACCCCTTTGGTGGAGACTCAACTCGGTGGCATGAAGACGGTGTCCTTATCGTCACATTCTCAGGGATCATAGCATCGCGCTGGAGCTTCGCGACCGACTCTGCCGAAGACAATGTCGAGCCAACGGGATCATGGGTCAGCTTCTTTCTCCTCGAACGAAGGAATTCCTCCCGACTAACTTGGGCGCCTTCAAAATCGTCCTTGATCGAAGCGTCCGCGGTGGCCGAGGAGCAAGGCCGATTAGTACGAGACCTGGTTGCACGCCAAACCCCAGGAGATTCCCCTGCAGACGAATTAACATAACCACGTTTCGGTTCGCGATCCACCATCTTCGCCGAGAACACCGCCAAACAAGAAGTTCAGACTTGAAAAAGATCCAAGGCTTCTAACTCACAAGAACAAAGCTTGAAATTTTGACAAAACTCACAAGGAACTAAAAAGAAGTTAGAGAGAGAAGTTACCTTTGGGTTATTATCTTTGGAGAGGAGTAATAAGTGAAGAATGAAGAAATGAATACTTATAGAATTCACCAAGGCATGGGATTTCAAAATGATTACTTTTCAATCATTTTGTCGCAAGCGTGCCCAAGCAAATCATAACGAAGCAGCTCATGAGTAGGCATGGTATCGAAGTGTCTCATCGTGGGAGAATTGGCTACGGCTGGAAGATAATGCTCCGGACAAAGGCGTCGGATGAAGTTCTTTCAGACAATCGTTTTTGCCTCGAATAACAAAACAACCTCGTCATCACCACATTCGGGTCTGACAAGCTGGGAGGCTAACTGTTGGGGTCAAAAACCTCCTCGACGAAAACAATAGCCGAAGGCAAAATCAGGCAATCGAATACAAACGAATGTCCGCGTCGGACATTAAAAGTCTCGTATGAATAACAAAGTTATACGAATCACCGACAATGTCACCTAAACAATTTGGCGGAAAAGTGGTTTCGACAAATACATTTCATACGAAACGGACGACACTTTAATCGGACAAACGCATCTTCCGACAGAAACCACGGACCAACGAAATATCCAAACAGGCAAAGGACAAGCTGAACCAGCTCGGACATCCGAGATGAACCAGCTCAGGTTTTCCGAGCTGAACCAGTTCAATACCCGAGCTGAACCAGCTCGGATCCGAACCTTTCCGTCCTCATTCCCCGATCATGATTTATCCCTCCGGAAATCCCGAGCTGAGTGAATCTTTCGTAAACCTCTGAGTTGAACTAGCTCGGATTTCCGAGCTGAACCGGTTCAGATTTTCTGAGCTGGACTTTCCAAACGGATAACCGAACATTTGCCGATACGAACAAATTGTCGCAATCCACCTACGGAAACATCGGCCTACAACTTCTTGGTCGATGACTCGGGTTGATGGATCAAGATTGAGGGAAATGAGAACTTAAGCCTAAACATACGACGACTTTGAACCAAACAAGTAAGTCTGCACATTAACGGGTTTGGATCGTCCGTTCTCGGCCCATCCGGCAAACAAGTCGAGCCGCGGAAAGAAGAAAGAAGATAAAAACAAAGAAGTAAAGAAAGAGAATTGGACGAGCTGAAAAGGAAAATCTGAGATAGAAATGTACATCTTAACGGAAAAAGGAAGGAGATAATTACAGGAAGATTTCCGCAAATCTTGCGGAAATATTCTCGAAAGCCGACTCGCCGCAGTTATATAAAGAAGTGGAAGCCACACGAGAAAGGTAGAGCGAAAAACCCTAGCATCCAGACTTAAGAGTTTAAACAAATTTCTTAGCGATTTTCTTTTCATTGTGTTATTTTCTCCGATCTTTGTACTCCTTTCGATTTCTTATCAATAAAACTTCCTCCGGGTTTGCTAGTTTAGTGGTTATCCTTGAAGTTTTTGTTCCCTAAAAAGTTTTGCTCTACAAGTTTTGACCGTGCGAGTTTCGACTCTCACAGTTATCGTTAATGAAGGCAAGAAGGCTGGTTTTTAGGATATCACTAGGAAGGAAATCCATTGTCGATTATGGTTAAAAATTATGGAAACAGACAAAGGAGAATTTTAAAAAATAATATCGTAGATTATTTGAGAAATGTATTGTTTCTAAGGCATGCGCAGATGTTTATTTATAGATCGGATCCAACCTTTGGGGTTTCCATAAATTTATTTATGTTATTGTTATTTTTTTAATTAATATGCATTTGTTGACGTGCATCTTCGGCTCTAGTAAGTATGTACATGATGAATCTAATTCGCTAGGTAATGATATGTAATGTCGTTTCATTATTTATTGCAATTCAAAATTTATTACAAAACGTGTTGTTACTTGCATGGATATATTGTTGAAAAATTATTTAGGTAAATGTCCTTTCAATTTAATCAACGCGCCTATTTTTGCAAAAAGTCATTTATTCAGTCATAAAATACTCCGGAAGTATTACCATTTTTACTCAAAGATATTTCATATACTCCTTACGATAATGCATATACATCATATAATATTATTGGGAGTTTAACACATTCTAGTCAACACAAAGGAAGGATATTCAAGAATCTAAACAGGGCCAAATTCTGAAATTGTTCAGCAAGAGTCTGAAGTAAAATAGTGACTCTATGGACCAAAATCATCTGTCGGACATGGTTGAACCCTTGAAACCAAAGTCCCACCAACTCTTCCAGGTTGTTATCGGAACACACGTGCAACTATAAAGGCCGTTGATATCTACACTCGCTTCCTTCTCAAAAAACAGATCCGAAGGCGTTTCTGGCCATACACGCCTATCCCTTCTAGTTATCTTTATACGTATCCGATTGGCAAGTTCACGGTCGATGACATATCCACTGTTCAACACTACACCATCTCCATAAAAAACACGCAAGAGCATGGATTACGCGTATATCCCTGTTTACCATCGGCTATTTGCTAATCTTTTGATCATTGTCTCTCCTTCAACCATCCTGTCGCTGTAGATAAAGCAATACATACCTCGAAGGAGAAGAGCTGCAGGGTTTCCTGATTGTAGACACATCTCAACGAAATCGTGTTTATAATGAGGTGGGCAATCAAAGAGATTTAAGTTAATAAAACCGTAGTATAAATCGATCGACTTGTAGAAATCTTAACCTTGTATGCTGTCTTCGCCCTTATAAAATAGCGTAAACCTTGTTAACCGTCAATGACGCCAAGAAGGATTTTTTTAAAGAACATCACTTGGAAGGTAATCCATTACGAATTTGGTAATGAATAGATGCAAAAGGAATTTTGACAAATAAAAAAGCTTTCAATATGTGAGAGTTCGAAGCAACCACCAGAGTTTATTTATGGAGGAAATGCAACTTTAGGGTTGTCTAGGTTGTATTAATTATGTATATATTCTTATCACTAAGTCCCAACTAACAACATTCATGATCATGATCATGGTGTTAATGGGTAATTTTCCATTTCTGGTTTAATATTCGCTTTTAGGTGTTTGAGATTTATTTTTTTGAAAATTAATGGCTTAAACAATATATGTTATTTAGTACTTCATCTTAGTCATCTATTTATATAGTATAATTATACCGAGTCACATATCTATCTTTGAAACAGGAGAATAAAGGGGGTGTCAAAGGTTGTGATGAACATTTAATATCCTTCTTGTCTGCTTATCTTTCGTCTAAGGTTTATAGTAGTTATTTAGTAATTCATCTTAGTCATCTATCTGTATACAATAATTATACTGAGTCATATATCTATCTTTGATATAGGGGAAGAATGGGGGTATCAAAGGTTGTGATGAATATTTGATGTTCTTCTAGTCTGCTTATCTTTCGTCTAAGCTTTATGGTTTAGGGTTTAGTGGACGTGGCAAATTTTTGGGGTTTAGGGTTCAGTATTTAGGGTTTAATGTTAGGGTAAAACAGTTTAGGGTATATGGTCATATGCAATTTTAGTCCTGGATATTGTTAAAAAATATTAATTAATCCTATTACAATATTACTTAATAAAGGATTATAAAAATTATATATATAATAATAAAACACACATAAACACAAAATTTTACCTCTGTTACCTTAAAAAAACCAATTTAATTAAGCACCAAAACCGACTACCCGTGAGTAAATTTTCAAAATATTTCGCGTAATTAATCCGGGAAACCAAACCTAATTTTTTAGCCCAAAACTTTTCATTTACGCGCCTTAACCCAACAAATTTTGACTTAGTGTCGAGAACACATCATTTATCGCAAACATAAACCCTGATTTTATTTTGTTATTCCCCGTTGATATAAGCTTCGCGGGAAGCCCACAATGAATCAATCTGATAGAGACTCCAAGGCTGGACTGAGGTCGCTCTCCTTGGTGCCACGAACGGATAGAGAGATGGACACGAGCAGTTGGACTAAAGTCGCTCTCTGCTGATGCTAGAAGATGGATTCGATGGCGGATTGAAGCTCTAACCCACACAAGTTGTGAAAAACTTATGATATAGAACAAATCATAGTCTCAACGATTCCACCAAGAGACATAGATCCAAAAATAATCAAGAACACATTCTAGAAAATAAAGAGAAAATCTCTAGACTTTTTATTTGATTGAAAGCTGTTTTGTAATTACAATAGGATGTGAGCTTTATAGCCTTTTGGCATAAGACTTACAAGGAAACAAAATAACTTACAAATAAATAAATTAAATCACAAAATAAATCATGTAAGCAAATCATGGAATGATTAGGGACGTTGGTGAAAAGGAGTGATATGTTAATAAGGATATCTTGGCCAATCATAATAATCTTATAAACATCCTGATTTGTTGACTTTCTTCTTTTATTTTCTTCAATCTTTGATCTAATATAAGTCTTCATAATCTGATTCCTTTTGTAAAGGCCTTGAATAATTGATATTGCATCAGCGGGAAACTGATCCGCATTTTCATGACTTCCTTCAGACTCATAGTCCAGCAGCCAACACAGACGGTCGTCCCCCAACAAATACAACTTAACTCCATCTGCTGCATAGGTTACTTGTCGCTCTGCCTACCGAACTTCATTTTTGGTGTATGATTTCGAAACTCCTTAATATTGGAGATTTCACATGTAGATAATCGTTTGTGTATGTATGTAACGCAATACTATCAAAGTTATCAATGTTTTCAAGCAAATATCTTATACATTGCTTATATCTTTCAACTTGAAGTATCACTAATTACCAAATCGTAAATTTGACAAATGGAACAACACCAAATTCTTATTTTCACGAAACTTAACAGCCGTCAATTAATGGTATATGGATGTCCCGCGAATTCGATGCATAGTCGTTAGTGTTGGGATTATGTCCTGAAATCACATTGTACTCACTCTAGAGATAGTTGTATTGTCGAGATCGGACAATTCATGTGATACTGGGTAATCATAATGTTTTGCTAGAAACCGCTTATGACAAATGAGTTGTAACTCATTTCCAGTATCGTGTGAACCTACAGGGTCACACACCTAAGCAAGTTGGACATACTTCGTATGGGATTGATCATTGGCATATGGTCTGGTCGATGTGTATTGGATACACATCAAATATAAGTTTTAAAGAGGTGTGTCGATCGACACCATTGGGTGCGTCGGTCGACACAAGACGTGCGTCGATCGACACCACTAAGTGTGTCGGTCGACACAAGGCCAAAAACCGAGACTGAAGTTTCGGTTTATGTCGAGGTCTGTATATAAGTGATTTTATACATTCGACCTAAAAAATGACGTGCGCCGCCTAGACAGTTTTTCTCAGAGAGAAAACACAGAAACCTCTAGAAACTTAGTTCCAGGAGATCCGAGCACCGGTACTAGCATCCCGGCGGATTCCAGCTTGTGTGCATGTGGACTACAGTAGAGGCGCAGCATCTGAGGCGCTGGAGATCTTGTTTATCTGACTCTATTCCGCTGCTAATCTCCAGGTAAACAGAGATCAGATCCTTGATTCAATTAACTAGACCCTAGATCCTAGGCTATCGGGAACCTGACAGCAATTCTGAATATGATAGAATTGGCTCAAAGTTCTAACAGTGGTATCATAGCCTTAGGGTTTTACATTGAATCAAACATGTTAATTGAATTTGATGATTTAAATTCACAAACTAGGTTGTTTGAGTTAGAACAGGTTGGATCGATTCAGATCAAAATCGATTCTGTGTTTTCGCACAGTGTCGATCGACACACTAGGTGTGTCGGTCGACACAGAATGGCGAATTCGACAGAATCGGCGGCTAGGGTTTTTCGCGAAGAAAAACGGAAAGCCCACTGTGTTGATCGACACAGATTGAGTGTCGGTCGACACAGAGCAGATTCAATCGAGTGTCGATCGACACAGTTTAAGTGTCGGTCGACACAGACCAAGCGAATGGTTAATCGGTTCAATTGGATTGGACCGGTTATCATGCTTGGTTAAGTCCAAATAGATCGGTTTAAATTGGATGAATTGGTTCAATTGGATTGAACTGATTATCTCAATTAGCATGAACCGATGGGTTAAATCAGTTTGATTAGATAAAACAGTTCAATTGAATTGTACCGGTTATCGCAATCGGTTAAAACTGGCTAAAACGGTTTAAATTGGATGAATTGATTCAATTGGATTGAACCAGTTATCGAAATTAGTATAAACCGATTTAAATGGTTAAGATCAGTTTGATCCGATAAGTCGGTTCAATTGGATTGGACCGGTTATCAAAACTGTCTTCGGTTTAGGTCTATGTCGACCGTCACACATGGGTTGTGTCGATCGACATGACCGGTTCAATAAACCGGGTTAATTGGATTAATCGGTTATTGAAGTCCGGCTAAGTTTGGTGCTGTCGATCGACAGACATAGTCTGCGTCGATCGACACAGAGCTCGAAATTCTGGTTATTGAACCTTGAATTTGCAAAAACCAAACTAGACTTAAACCTTGATCAAAGCTTAGCTTCAATATGGTCAACTTTCAAGACTCATTTCGTTGTGTGATGGTCTAGCCAAGTGCTTGGAGTCCACAATTAGGTGAGTAAGGCAGGTAATTAAGTTGATGGACTTGCGGTGCTTGACATCAACAATTACATGACCTAATAGATTGATTTGCTAACCTTTCAGAGTTTAGTTTACTCAACTAAACATCAAGTGACCTTGATGTCTTGCCCAATCTCGTCTACTGTCAAGACTCGGTTCATTGTTGGATAGTCTTGGAGTCCTTTGTATCCACAGTGACCTGAGCAAGGCAGATGATCATTGATAGACTCGCAGTGCGACTGTCAATGATCACAAGACATAAGATATTGGTTTACTTGACTGGGCTATCAGAAGTTCTGGGCCCTGAGACGTCAGAGTAGATGAGACATGGATTGTATTATCTGCGATCAAGAGTTGTACTGGGTACAATTAGCAATGATTTGCTTACCTAGATAACTAAATTTTGGGTGATAACGAGTCGTCCACTCATATTTTTGTGAAGTATGGGTCTTGGATCATTATATTCATTGAGGAAACATTGTTTGAAGATAATGCGAGTTTTCTTATTAGATAAGATTTCTCATGGAATGCATAACTAAATCATTGTTTTTTCTTGGATTTCAGCTTATGTCTGAGACTGCTTTCTCATTGCGATCCGTCCTTGAGAAGGACAAGTTAAATGGATCGAATTTCCTGGATTGGTATCGGAATTTGAGATTAATCCTCAAGCAGGAGAGCAAGGACTATGTCCTTGAGAAAGCTCTTCCAGAAAGGCTTGGGGCCAATCGCTCGAATGCAGTATATAATGCTTGGAATAAGCATTATACTGATGTGGTAGATGTGCGTGGTCTGATGTTGTCTACCATTAACTCGGACTTGAAAAGTCAATACGAGAGCATGGAGTCGCCAATAGAGATGATCACCAGCTTGAAGCTGAAGTTTCAGGATCTGGCACGAGTTGAGAGATTCCAGATGATGAAGTCTCTCACTGGGTGCAAGCTACCAGAGGATGCTCCAGTAAGTCCTCATGTCATTAATATGATGGGTTATATTGATAACCTGGGGAAACTGGAATGTCCTGTCCGCTTAGAGTTGGCCACTGACATCATTCTGCAGTCACTGCCGTCTAGTTATGATAAGTTCGTCAAAAGCTATATCAAGAATAAATTGACGAAGACGTTGACTGAGCTGCATGGTATGATCAAAACAGCAGAGCAAGACATCGAAAAGGGTAAAAGATTTGAGAAATCTTGTGTTGACAAGGGTAGAGGCAGGGCCATCCAGATTTGGAATCAGGATAAGCCTGTGTCCTCTTATAAGCCCAAGTCTAGCCCATCTGGTGTTAAAAAGTGCTTCTACTGTGATGAGTCAGGGCATTGGAAGAGAGATTGCATTAAATTCTTGGAAGATTCACAAGAGATGAAGGAGATATACGGTACTTCTTCTTCAGGTATTGTGTTATTATTTCAAGTTCTACGTGAGTATTGGATACTAGTTGTGGTATTGATATTTTGAAATATGCAGGGCCTAAACAAAAGTAGAACGTTGAAGAAAGGACAAGTGGAACTGCGTGTCTGGTATGGAGCAATGGTTGCTGCATGAGCCGTAGAGATTCTTCACTTGTAGGAACCTTTCATACTTGGTTTTAGAAATTAAGTAATTGCTACTATGTATCTGCCTTGTGCAGAGATGTCTTTCATTTTCTTGTAATAATTTGGATGTTTTTCATTTTGATAAAGGACAAGTTTTGTTCTTTAGATCTTAATGAAATATCATATGGTAGCACCCCGTTTGGAATGGGTTTTATATCTTAAACGAGCGTGAGTTTGAATATAACACAAATACTAAAGGTTTAAGTCTGATGACTCGAACTCGACTTTTCTTTGGCATAGTCGTTTAACCATATAGAGTGAAGCGGATTCAGAAGTTCCATAGTTTTGGACTCATTTGATTATTAATCATTTGAGATATGGATTCTGTTCACTGGGCCAAATGACTAAGGCCCTTTTAGCAGAGCTAAAGGAAACGGGCCAGAGGCTTATTGGTCCTTACACATACTGATGTATGCGGCCCGATGAGCATTAATGCCAGAGGAAATGTTCTGTACTTCATCATCTCATTGATGGCATCAATAAGTATGGCTGTGTTCATTTGATGAGACACGAGCACAAATCCCTTGAGGAGTTCCAAGATGAAGTGAAGAACCGATTTGACAGAAGAACTGAGATTCTCGATTAGATCGCGGAGGAAAATACTTGAGTCAAGAATTGGGTGATCATCTAACAGAATGAATCGGATCTTATTAGATATGCTCCGATTAATGATGAGTCACATGAATCATCCATAATCATTTAAGAATACGTTCTAAAATGTCTGTTTTTGCGCAGAAGGTTTTCAATCGGAATCAATTGAAAGACACCACATTGGATGTGGACTGGAAGTTTTTCAAGTAAGTTGTTTCTGATGATTTGGGGATGATAGCTAATAAGCTTGAACCCAAATCTGATAAGTGCTACCTCGCTGGTTGTCCCAAGGAAACCGAGGCTTACTACTTTCATAAGCAATTCGAGAACAAAGGTTTGTTGTTCGGAACTGTGTCTTTGAGAAAGATCGTACTTTCAAAAGGAACAGTGGGAGTAAAAGTACACATCGAAGAAATTCGATAAACACATGAGGCTGCCCAACCTGTTGAGGGAGAGCAGCGGTGAAATCTACAAAGTGCTGTAGGATCTACACCTGTGGAGCCTAAAATTCGTAGATCCGAAAGGATCCGTCACTAACTCGAGAGTGATTTCTCGTAGCCGATTGTCGTGATATGTTGATCATTGAAAAGTGACGAGCATGCTAAATTAAAAGAAGCGATGGTGAGCCCCAACTCCGAAAAATTGGCTGGGTATGCATGTTAGCTTCACCGATCCATTTCTGGATTGAAGCAAACATCTTGGAGTTGGAATCAACATTCTGATAATATGGTCAAGAGTTTTGACTTGATCAGAATAGAAATGAAACCATACGTTTACAAGAAGACTAGTGGGAGCGTAATTGCAATTCTCACACCGTATGTACGTAATGTACTTAATCTCATAAACGACGTTCCGACGCTAAAGTCTTGTCAAGATTTGGGTCGGAAGTCAAATTTAATGATGGACATGGGAGAAGGCCGTAAAGTTCTTGGAATAAGGATCCATTGGAATGGATCAGAAAGGCTAATTGGATCATGTCAAAATCCTTATGTTGATAAGGTATTGGACAGTTCATATGTGCTTAATTCCAAGAATGGCTTCATACCAAAGGTCTTATAGCAATAATCTAAGCGAGATGAAGTGTCTTGGACACTGGCTGAGCTAGTAACAATATTAGCAAGATGAAATGTTTTTGAACACTGGCTGAACTAGTATTAATGAGTGTGATTGCTAATGTTGTTGCAATAGAATCCATCATGAATGCCATACTTTGCGCTCGTCTAGATGCAGCTTACGCATAAAGCATGACGAGAAAATAACAAAAAATGTTCCGGTAATGGTCACTGAACAGTTACCAGAAATATCTCAAGTGTTTGAGGAACACTAAGGATAGGATCGTGGTGAACTGATAAAATGACGAACCAGTTGAAAGTAGTTAGACGGACAAAGACGATTCCCGGTTCCCACCTGGTCATGTCTCTTTATCTTAATAGCGGTGCTATCTGTTGGAAAGGCTCCAAGCAGAGGACCGTAGAATAGTGCTTTTATCTGAATGGCGGTGTGGTTTGTTGGAATTGTTTCAAGCAAAACACCGCAGTCTCTCCCACAACCTAAGCACGAAATTTATTCTGTTGCTGTAGGAATGAGATATCTGAAGAGATAATCTTGATTCTAGTGGGAGTTATTTTAGTTGTGTTGTGATCTTTACATAGACATGCTATGGTAGTGTTTATGTAAGTCAAACTGACATCAGTATTATTTATTGGATAATTAAATAATGGTCCCAAAGTATTTTATGTTCATCTTATAGGTCATCAAGTTGAGGACTTGATCATGAAAACCTGTAAGTAAAGATGACATAAATTATGATTGTCCCTAGTCAAGGTTGTTAAAATGGGACACTAACAACTGCGCGAGACTAGCATGTGAGATGACTGTTGGACTAAGTTTCATGGAGTCAATGATATGATTATCACAGTTAGTCACATAGATATATGTTGGTGAACATATGATCGGACATGACCCGTCTAATGAGAACTCCACAGGATAATTATATCAGTTTCATGGGATGTTCTCATTACGACTATAGAGTATAGTCCTTAGACCTGAGTTCATCATGCTTTCTAGCATATGAATTTGTGCGTTTTGACCTTGTCAAACGTCGTTCCGTAACTGGCGGCTATAACGGCATTGCTTATGCGTATCATGAAGTATGTGTAGAAACAGGGATGGAACAAGATGAGATTTGTCCCTCCTGTGTAACGGGAGATAAATATCTCAGGCCCCATCGAAGATTTGGTACTGAGAAAATGCATGGCCGTGCTCAAACGAGGTGATTGTCAGTCGTTTGTTTTATCAGTATAGATCAGGAATTCGATGAACATGATGTTGGCTATAATAAGGATGACACAGTCTCTTTCCTTATGCCATATCGAGATATAGAGACGAAGCATTGTAGGAATAGGTGATTCCAGTACAAGTGGGAGATTGTTGGGATTATGTCCTGAAATCACATTGTACTCACTCTAGAGATAGTTGTATTGTCGAGATCGGACAATTCATGTGATACTGGGTAATCATAATTTTTTGCTAGAAACCGCTTATGACAAATGAGTTGTAACTCATTTCCAGTATCGTGTGAACCTACAGGGTCACACACCTAAGCAAGTTGGACGTACTTCGTATGGGATTGATCATTGGCATATGGTCTGGTCGATGTGTATTGGATACACATCAAATATAAGTTTTAAAGAGGTGTGTCGATCGACACCATTGGGTGCGTCGGTCGACACAAGACGTGCGTCGATCGACACCACTAAGTGTGTCGGTCGACACAAGGCCAAAAACCGAGACTGAAGTTTCGGTTTATGTCGAGGTCTGTATATAAGTGATTTTATACATTCGACCTAAAAATGACGTGCGCCTCCTAGACAGTTTTTTCTCAGAGAGAAAACACAGAAACCTCTAGAAACTTAGTTCCAGGAGATCCGAGCACCGGTACTAGCATCCCGGCGGATTCCAGCTTGTGTGCGTGTGGACTACAGTAGAGGTGCAACATCTGAGGCGCTGGAGATCTTGTTTATCTGACTCTATTCCGCTGCTAATCTCCAGGTAAACAGAGATCAGATCCTTGATTCAATTAACTAGACCCTAGATCCTAGGCTATCAGCCATTCTGAATATGATAGAATTGGCTCAAAGTTCTAACAGTTAGTATAGTCTTAAACAGCCGTAAAAGTGTCACTAAAGAGTCGCCAAAATGTCACCATAGTCTACGACTGAATCGTGACTATACTAGTCAGTCACATAACAGTCGCCACATAGTGGCGAGATCATTACCATAATCGTATATAGATGTTCAGATTAGTCGTTGAAAAGAAGTTAAAATGTCGTAATTCAGTCGCTACATAGTGGCTAATATTTACGACTACTTTCTAACTATACAATACAGTCACATATTAATCGCCCAGTGGTCACCTGATTTAACGACTATTTGATGACAACATTTCTCCAACCGTATCTGGACTCCCTCTATAGTCACACAATATTGTCGCTAACGTAGTCGCAGATTAGTCTCTATATCTTCCGACGACACTACGTCTATTTTACGATTACCTATGTTGGTCGTATAAATAGTCGTAACTCGCCGACTAATAATACGACTATGAGATTTAGCGACTATGGATTGACGACTACCATATTTAGTCGTATGTTTGTCGTAAACCCCCGATTAACGACTATTTTGAGATTAAAAGTGCAGTCGTGAAAACGCTGTTTTCTTGTAGTGATAGTCACAATATACAAAAAGACACATACCTCTGAGGACAAGAGGAGAAAGATTTTTAGATTCCAGACATTTGTTAACCAATTTAGTTATAACCCTAGGTGGGCACGAGATACTTTCAGTAATGTTGGAGAAGTATAGATCGACCGACTTATAGTAATCTGAGCTTTCTCCGACGTTTTGCAGCGCCCTACAGATTGTTTCAGCCAATCCAAATAGCGTATACATTGGTTATCATCAATGACGGCAAGAAGAATTTTTTTAAGGATATCACTAAGAAGGAAATTCATTATGATTTTGGTAAGAAAAGATGGAAAAAGGCAAAGGAGAATTTTAACAAATAATAATGTAGAGTATTTGAGATATATATTGTTTCGGAGGCAACCTCAGAAGTTTATTTATAGTTCGGATCTAACCTTTGGGTTTTCCATAAATTTAAATAATATTTTTGTTACTGCTATTTATTGATTAATATGCATCTGTTGGCGTGCATCTTCGGCTGGAGTAAGTATATGTACATGATGAATCTATTTTACTAGGTAATGATATATAATGTCGCATCATTATTTATTTCAGTTCAAGATTTATTACAAAAATGTGTTGTTACTTGCATGGATTGTTGAAAATTAATTTAGGTAAATGTCCTTTCAATTTAATAATCTCGTCTATTTGCAAATAGTCGTTTATTCAGTCATAAAATAGTCACGAACTACATAATCGCAGTGTACTCAATGGGTGCAAATGGTAGCACACTAGTTGAATAAATAGAATAAGATTAGTGAAATTTAATTTAGTGGAATTGTGCTAGTTACACTGAATTTTTTCCTCTTCCCTATATGAGAGGAATAATTAAAAAATTGACAAATGAAGAATTTTTAGAGGAATTAAGAGTAATTGCCTATTACGCTAGAATTTAGTCCTCTAGAAGTATTACCATTTGCACCCATAGATGATGCATATACGTACTCCTTATGTTTAAAATTTGCCCTTAAATGAAGAAAACATATAATATTTATAATAGTTTAACACAATCTAGCCAACCCTAAACAATATTTAGAATATGAAGAATACTCAAGAACCTAAACAGGACCAAATTTCGAAATTGTTTAGAAGGAGTCTGAAGTAAAATAGTGACTCTATGATCCAAAAGCATTTATCGCACATGGTTGAACCCTTGAAACCAAAGTCCCACCAACCCTTCCAAGTTGTTATCGGAGCACACATGCAGCTATAAATACAGTTGATATATACACTCGCTTCCTTCTCAAAGAACAGAGCAGAAGGCGTTTCTGGCCATACACGCCTATCCCTACTAGTTATCTTCATACGTATTCGAGTGGCAAGTTTACGGTCGATGACATATCCACCGTTAAGCACTACTCCATATCTATAAAAACACACAAGAGCATGGAGTACGCGTATATCCCTGTTTTCCATCAGCTATATGTCGATCTTTTGATCATTGCCTCTCCTTCAACCATCCGGTCGCTGTAGATAAAACAACATATACCTTGGAGGAGAAGAGCTGCAGGGTTTCCATATTGTAGACACCTCTCGAAGAAATCTTGTTTATAATGAAGTAGGCAAACAAAGAGATTTAAGTTAATAAACCCGTAGTTAAATCAATCGACTTGTAGAATCTTGACTTTTTCCGACGCTTTGAAGCACCTTGCATATTGTCTTCGCCTTATAAAATACCATAAACCTTGTTCATAGTCAATGAAGTCAAGAAGAATTTTTGAAATAACATCACTTAGAAGGTAATCCATTATGAATTTGGTAATGAAGAGATGGAATGCAAAAAGCATTTTGACAAATAATATAAAATTTTCAATATTTGAGAGTTCGAAGCAACCACCATAGTTTATTTATGGAGACAATGCAACATTTGGATTGTCTAGGCTATATTAATTATGTATATGTCTTATCACTAAGTCTCAACTAACATCATTCATAATGATCATGGTGTTAATGGGTAAAACTAAATTGTTTTCCTTTTACGTTTTTGGTTTTAATTTTTTTAAGGCATTTGAGATTTATCTATTATGCTAATGGCTTAAACTATATATGTTATTTAGTAGTTCAAATTGGTCATCTATATATATACAATAATTATACCGAGTCACATATCTATTTTGAAACAGGAAAAAATGGGCGTGTCAAAGGTTTATGTACATATAACCTGATAAGTAGATATAAATGCAATAAATAAATTAGGTTAACCAGAATTTAATTTTTAATACCATGATAAAAACAAGCATAAATTTTCACACTAACTACTTCATATCATTTTTGTTCACTTTGTATAGTTCGAATCATGCATAAGCAAAAAAAGCACACACAAAATCTAAAAGGAAAATTTATCTTTGCTGTGTTATGTCGATAATTCTAAAAAGGAGTGGACGTGTAGGGTTAAGATTATTCGTCAATGAATTACCGGTGATGAGCATGTATGCTTGATTTACAACTGAAATAGATTGCAACTAGAAATTTCTGCAATAATTCTTGTTTATTTTATATCACTGCAGGAAGAGGAAATGGGAAGACCGGTTAATATTGGTGAGGTATTCGTCAAGACACATACAAAGGCAGATAGTACGCATGTTGATCAGAAGCCAGAGAAAATCGCTACATTTTTAATAAGATCGTGGACGAGAAGTTGTCAGAGCTCGATATAGAGACTTCAGAAGTTTCAAACGGTGCTGCTTCGAGACATCGGGAACTCTCAATAGATGAATATAACAACATCTTTCTTGAGGTAAAATAATATTTTTTCACAATTCACATTTATAAAGTCATGTCATGTTCTTTATTTAATTGTGTTTCGCGGACTGTCTTTAATTATTACAGGCCACTGAGACGGATAGACAAGGAAATCCTTATGTAGTTGGAAGCCTCAAAGAGTCTCTTTTGAGGGACAAGCGCAAGCAGCCGGGAGACTCTTCAGAGTTTGTGGCCCTGCAAGAGCAACTGAAGGAAGCTCAACGTAAAATCGAAGAGCAGGCTGCCAATGAAGCAGATCACGCCCGAGTTGCGAATGAGCAGAAGAAAAAGATCGGCCACCTTACCTTGGTAGAGCAATATCTGCGGCTACGTGATATTAGTATATTGACTTCCTACAGACTCATAGGACTGCAGCCAACACAGACGATCGTCCCCCAACAGGTATAACTTAACTCCATCTGTTAAGTAGGTTACTTATCGATGTCCCTACCGAACTATTTTTTGTGTATGATTTCAAAACTCCTTAATATTGGAGTTTGCATATGTAGATATTTTGTTTGTATATATATGCTGCAGAAAACTATTAAAGTTATCTATGTTATCTTGAAACAAATGTCTTTTACATTTCTTGTATCATTCAAATTGCAGTATCATCAATTACTAAATCGTAATTTGACGCATACGTAATAGTCGTCAATTAATCGCTCAACGGTCAGAAACTTGTGAAACATTCAATACCATAATCGTATTTGGATGTCCCGCATAGTCGCTGCATATTCGTTAGATCTATCATTAAACAGTCATAAAATTGTCACTGAATAGTCGCCAAAAAGTCACCATAGTCTACGACTAATTCATGATTATACTAGTCAGTCAGATAACAGTGGCAACATAGTGGCGAGATCATTACCATAATCGTATATGGATGTTCAGATTAGTCGTTGGATAGTAGTTAAAATGGTCGTTATCCAGTCGCTACATAGTGGCTAATATTTACGACTACTTTCTGACTTTATTATACAGTCACATATTAATCGCCAAGTGGTCACTTAGTTTAACGAATATTTGATGACAATATTTCTCCGACCGCATCTGGACTCCCTCTTTAGTCGCACAAGTGTCGTTATCGTAGTCGCAAATTAGTCCATATACATTGCGACCACGCTACGTCTAGCTTACGACTACCACTGTTAGTCGTAACTTACCGACGATTTTTATAACTACACAATTTAGCCACTATGGATTTACAACTACCATACGTAGTCGTAAAACGCGTTTAATGACTATTATGCGACCAAACGTACAGTCGCAAAAACGTTGTTTTCTTGTAGTGCCACCAATCCTCGCCTTGCCTTTTATTCCATTTTGGGGCGGTTTTCCCTTTTTCAAACTGACGGTTATTCCACTACAGAAACCGTCTAGTAGCTGCCTTACCCACACACCCGATTGACCAGTAACGGTTCCCGCCCTTTTTAGGTCAAAAAAATTCGTGGATCAACACATTGTCCCTTAACCGTCATGTCTTAACCCGAAAAGTCTGTCTGAATCCGACCAGTCTGATCCGAAGAATCTGGCCAGTCAGTATAACCACTCAGCTTAATCGGAAATCTTGGTCTAGCTACTTCCAGCTCTGAAACCACCCAACTGATCCGAATCTGTTAATCTAATCCATTGAGTTACTTAGCCCATCCAGCTTGTTTCCTGCATCCTAACTCATTCATCCGATCACCCTATTGATCATGACTGAGTTACTCGGTCATTCATATTCTTTTAACGAATCATATGCTTGATTCTATATTTAATCCGCACTTGTTACATTAGTACACGGACTGAATCCACAGCTTTGATCTAACCCGGTCAATTTGCAAAATACGGGTGTTATACCAAAACTCGCATATAATTAATTTGAAATACTTTTCAGTATTATTTTTTTGTTTCTTACCAAGTTTTACCAACACTCTGGTTTCTCTTGATGACATCTCATTGTTTTGTGTGAGTTTGTGTGGTACTGTAAATAATTAGATGATATCAGCATTTTGGACTAGACTTTTATTTAACGGTATAAGGAATCAAAATTTGTTATTCGTTTTCTTAATGTTTTGAACAGTGTAGCTCATGTAACTTCTTATTTGCTATACGATTGGTAGTTGGTTTGATTTTGTAGGTTTGAAAAGTTACATTTGATCTGGCTTTTCGTGGGTACTCACCTAGTCTTATTGAAATTATAAATGCAAATCAATCAATCATTTTGGTAGAAAATTGTTTTTTCAAAGAGATAGAATACAAATTAATATAAGGATAATATAAAAACTTAATTTACGGTTATTTGTTCTTTGATGTATGAACAAATTTTAAAATGATAAAGGCTTGCTAAAGCAATTTTTTAAGACAGAATTTATTCCCTACGTGGTGTTCATAGCTTCTTGGATTTCTATCTTGCAGGATACAACTATCGATCTTCGTATTATACACCTTACGAAGAACTTTGTAAACTATACTTTGTGTTTGCAGAAATTATTTGAAGAAGAAGAGAATTATTGTTGTTGGTTTTATTATACCTTCTCCATTATGTATGGTGGTTTTTATATAGTAAACCAAAGAGTGTTTCCAACAAAAGTGTCATTTCACAATGATATCCTTTCACAATGGTATCCATTCACAAATGTGTTCTTTTACAAAGGTGTCTTTTCACAAAGGTGCTCTTTCACAAAAGTATCCTTTCACAAATGTGATATTTCACAAATGTGCATTTTCACAAAGGTGTCATTTCACAAATGACACAATGATTCACATAAATATTTATTTAATTAAAATAAATTAAATAAAACTCTAACAATACTCCATATTTTTCTATTCAAACTCTACAATACCCCATATTTGAATAGAAAATAAGTTTAATTTCTAGAAAATAGAATTTATATACATCGGAAAATGTGTATTTGGACTTGAACCTTTCCTAGAGACAACTTATCGGATTTACTTTATGGATAATGAACTAAAGTCTTGAATTAACCATATTTTTATAGTTAACCGAGACGATAAGTGAATCATATATATCATCATCACATTTCTTAGTTTATACGGTTGTGTTCATTTTTGGTCCTGGACATTTCCTGACTTCGTGAGAGCTCTAGAGAATTTAGCCATATCAATTCTCATAGGTGCGACCCGACACCACTCTTACATAGGTAACATTAATTAAGGATAATCCATTTTATCCCACTTTAAAAAAAGATATTAAAGTTATTAAGAATATACTATTCATCCCTTAATCATCAACGGAAACACAATTATACTTCATAGGAATGAGAAATGTATATTTCTCCCTTGAGTCTTCCTCAACCAGTTTGCCTCTTGAACCTAAACCATGGGATCTCCAATGTTCCTTGGTAAGGTTTCCACCAAGTGGTGACTCATTGTGTTGGCTTTAAACTCATTTCCCTCGAAGTGAATACAACTTGCTCTTTCGGTAGGCCTTTAGTCAAAGGATCAGCCAAGTTTTCCTTTGATCCAATATAATCCAATGTTATCACCCCATCGGAAAGCAATTTTCGTATTGTGGCATGTGTTCGTCTAATATGCCTTAATTTACCATTGTAAATTTATTTTCCCTCTATTTAAAGCATACATACTATCACAATGGATACGTAATGCATTTATTGGCTTTCAGCTTCTTCTGCAGCTTTATCTAATGTGATAAATTCAGATTCCATGGTAGAACGTACTATACACGTTTGTTTAGATGAATTCTAGGACACAGCACCACCACCAAGGGTAAACACGTAACCACTTGTAAACTTATTGTCTGTACTTCCTGAAATCCAATTGGCATCACTAAATCCTTCTAAAACAGGAGGAAATTTTGTGAAATGTAGACCATAGCTTATTTTATGCTTTAAGTATCTTAATACTCTAATCAAAGCATGGCAATGTTCTCTGTTTGGATTACTTGAATATCGACTTAACCGACTTAATGAGTAAGCCAAATCTGGTCTTGTACAATTTGTAATGTACATAAGGCTTTCAACTATTTGTGTGTACTCTAACTGTGAGACACTTTCACCATCATTCTTTGAAAGTTTACATGTTGGATCAAATGGAGTAACGACTGGTCTATCATCATAGTGACCAAACTTCTTTAAGACCTTCTCCACATAATGAGATTGAGTAAGTGTATAACCATTGCTTCCTCGTTTAATTCTTATTCGAAGAATTATGTTAGCCAATCCCATATCTTTCATTTCAAAATTATCACTCAGCATCCTTTTTGTGGCATTGATAGTGTTTCTACTTGTTCCCATTATCAACATATCATCCACATATAGACATACAATGATCGTATTATTTTTAGTTTTCATAATGTAAACACACTTGTCACATTCATTAATGGTAAAACCATACGACTTCATTGTATTATCAAATTTTTCATGCCATTGTTTTGGCGCTTCCTTCAGTCCATACAAGGACTTTATAAGTTTACAAACTTTCTTTTCTTTACCCTTGACGATAAAACCTTCAGGTTGTTCCATATATATTTCTTCATCAAGTTCACCATTCAAGAATGCCATTTTAACATCCATTTTATGAATTTATAGATCATATATGGCAGCAATTGCGATTAGCAATCTAATAGAAGTAATTCTTGTGACTAGAGAATATATATCAAAGAAATCTAGACCTTCTTTTTGACGATATCCCTTCGGCACTAGTCTAGCCTTATATCTTTCAATCGTTCCATCTGGCTTTAGCGTCTTTGTGAATATCCATTTATGTCCAATTGGTTTATTTCCAGGTGGTCCCAAGTATGGCTATTCATAATGGATTCAACTTCACTTTGAATTGCCTATTTCCAAAAAGGTGCTTCGAAAGATTCAATTGCAGCCTTATATGTTTGTGGTTCATATCCACTCAGATACGTCATAAAATCAGTACCAAAGTCTTTAGGAATCCTTGCCTTCTTACTTCTTCTTGGTTCATGTAATTCATCTTGAACCTTTGAGGCAATTGTCGCATCATCATATACTCGTTTATTACTTGTACATTTTGACTTTTTGTATTAAAAAATATCTTCAAAGAACTCATCCTCATTTGATTTGATAAATGTATCTACTTTTACATAAGCATTCTGAGATTTATGAACCAAAAATCTGTATGCAACACTATTTTTTGCGGGACCGATGTATACACAATCCACTGTTTTTGGTCCTACAACAGTTCGCTTAGGAAGAGGTATTTGAAAATTTGCAAGGCAACCCCACACTTTCATATTTTTATATGAAGGAGTCCTACATTTCCACATTTCATATGGAGTTTTATCACTAATTTTAGTAGGAATTTTATTTAATATTGAATTTGCTGTGAGAAGCGCTTTAACATGGAATTCATCATTTCTTTAAGCATTCTAATTTTCTTTTCAGCTACTCCGTTTTGCATTGGAGTATAAGGTGTTGTAGTTTGATGAATAATTCTATGTGTAGAACAAAAATCTGAGAATTCTTTTGACAAATATTCTCCCCCACGACCAGTTCCAATTGATTTTCTACTTCTGCTTTATTTTCTTAAACATATCCAAAGCCTCATCTTTAGTATAGATCAAATAGATATGGCAAAAATTACTGCAATCATCGATGAAAGAAATATAATAATTCTTTCTTCCACATCTTGGAATTGATTGAAAATCACATAAATCACTATGTATCAATCCAAGTACTTCATTTGACTTTTCAACTGATTTGTAAGGATGTCTGCATATTTTGATTCTATGCAAACTTCACATTTTCTTCTATTCATATTATTAAGACTTTGTTTTGGTAATAATCCTAAATTCCTCATTTTATATAAAGAATGTTAGTTGACATGTCCCATTCTTGCATGCCATAAATCACCTGAGTCAAGCAAATAAACAGAAGCAGAGTTATTGTCTGCAATTTTATTTATGATAGGTTCAACATTCAGTTTAAAAAAGACCATCGCTAAAATAGCCTTTTCCTACATACATCCTACCTTTAGTGAGTACAAACTTATCAGACTCAAACACAAGCTTGAAACCTTTGTTGCTAAGAAGAGAACCAGAAATCAGATTCTTACGAATCTCAGGTACATGAAGTACGTTCTTAAGTGCAAGTTCTTTTCCGGAAGTGAGTTTTAAAACCACATTGCATCTCCCTTCAATTGGTGCAGTGCTAACTTTTCTCATGTAGAGATTTTCTCCACCATAACCTTGCTCATATTGAGAGAACATATTTATATCAGAGCAAACATGTCTCGTTGCACCAGTGTCAACCCACCAATCATTGGAGTTTAATATCAGATTTGCCTCTGAAACAACAGCAACAAACTGATTTTCAGCAATGTTAACATTGTTGACTTCTCCTACATTTCCTTCCTTTTTGTGACGGCAATCCTTGGCTCTATGTCCAGGATTTCCACACACTCAACAAGCACTTTTTGATTTCTTCTTGAATTCAACCCCCTTTGCAGAATTGAATGGTTTCTTAACCTTGTTGTTTTCTTAACATTGGCCCTTGCTTCCGTGGAAGAAAATTTAGACTTCTTGTTTTTACGATTTTCTTCTTCGACATGAAGCTTTAAAATTAATTGCTCGAGACTCACATCTTCATGTATATGCTTCAAATAGATCTTTAAGTCTTTCCAAGCTGGAGGAAACTTTTCAATAATAGAAGCAACTCAAAAAGTTTCATTCAGCCCCATACCCTCATCTTTTAGTTCATCAACGATAATTTGAATTTCTTCCACTTGTTTCACGGCGGAGTTGGTGTCACTCATCTTGAAATTCAAAAACTTTCCCACATTGAATTTCTTAGCGCTTTCCACTTCAGACTTGTACTTCTTCTCCAATAATTCCCATAATTCTTTTGGAGATATGAATGTTTGATAAACATCATAGAGACAATCATCCAAAGAATTCAGAATATAATTCTTGCACAAAAACTCATTTTGTGTCTATTTCTCTGATGCTTTAATGATTTCATCCGGAATGTCGCATTCAAAAAGTAATTTCGGTCCATCTGAAGTCAATTATTGTGCAAGATTCAATGTTGTAAGCTAAAACAACATCTTTTGTTGCCATCTTTTGAAATCCACTCCTTTGAATACAAAAGGTTTCTCAATGTATTTTTCACAATTGCAGCAGATTGATCCATCTATCAATTTCAACAATATAAATTATGTGTTAGATTTTTATTGAAATTATAAAAGAAAATCAATCAATCGGTTTGGTAGAAGATTGTTTTCTCGATAGAGAAGAGATATAATACAAATTAATATAATGATAATAAAAAAACTTATTTTACGATTACTTATTCTTTGATGTATGAACAAATTGTAAAATGATAGAGGCTTGCTAAAGCAATCTCTTAAGACAAAATTTATTCCCTACGTAGTGTTCGTAACTTCTTGGATTTCTATCTTGCAGGATACAACTATCGATCTTCGTATTATACACTTCACGAAGAACCTTGCAAACTATACTTTGTGTTTGCAGAAATTATTTGAAGAAGAAGAAGAGAATTGTTGTTGTTGGTTTTGTTATACTCTCCCTACTATGTATGGCGGTGTTTATATAGTAAACTAAAGAGTGTTTCCAACCAATGTGTCATTTCCCAATGAAATTTTTTGACAATGATATCCTTTCACAAAGATATCATTCATAAATGTGTCCTTTCACAAAAGCACATTTTCACAAATGTATCCTTTCACAAATGTGACATTTCACAAAAGTGCATTTTTACAAAGGTGTCTTTTCACAAATGACACAATGATTCACATAAATATTTATTTAATTAAAATAAATTAAATAAAACTCTAACATCTAATCCACATAAAAATTTTAAAACTCAATTTTATTGATCCACTTTATCATTAAAAAATTAAAAATATTTACAAATTTCAAAATTTATGAAATTAAAAAATTTATAAATATTTAAAGTTCTAAAAATAATTCAACATTTTACACAATAATAATTATATATTGATTTATACATTGAATTTTTAAAATTATTCTCTAATAATAACTAATTCTAGCTAATGCCCCCGTAATAATGTTTAGTGTGCCCCCATTTCTTATCTTCTCTGCATAGTTTTTTATATATCTTAATATTCGGTACTTTTTCTTTCCGTACTTTAATTTTTGTTCAATTTATTTATATTTTTTGCTTATCAATTTAATATAGTAATATGAGAATACTAAATGAAATATCTGGTTCTTTTTTTAACAATTTGCATTGGCCAAGCCCAAAAAAAGGACAGTGTACAATAAGGATACATTAAAGCCTTTACAGATAAAGAGAATGTGCCACGGATGAAAAGCCCTAACAAAATCCTATTTAGAAGATAAGATCGACAGGGACACGTGGCGCCAGGAAGAAAGCACCGCCATGCAACTGTGACGGAGCCATCTTTACCGATGAATCCAGCCGGAGACACCGAAAGAGCCTTGTTGCCAATCGAACCTAACCCCCAAGGATACCGCCAAAGAAGAACCGCGTCATGGAGAAGAACAGCTTCAATGAGTCGCCGGGAAACCTACACCGAGGAAACTACGCCGCCGGCCAACACAACAGTGGTTGGGCCATTGAATTCCCTAGGCGAAGACGGGAGTTAGCAGCATAGATATTACTCCAAGAGTATAAATCCACCAAGAAAAACATCGAAGAAGAACGGATTCAGCGACGGGAGAGAGAGCCGGGAAAGGAGTGAAGGAATTCCTAGCAGATCCTAATCCAATTTGGCAATCATGGTCT